>OY757556.1:6524666-6554666 GCA_963584105.1 Alviniconcha strummeri
CTAGGCTCAGCTTCCCTTGTTATACACAGCGTGAACAAAGGACACACACACACACACACACACACACACACACACACACACACACACACACACACACACACACACACACACACACACACACACACACACACGGTATATGTAGGTCCATGGCGTTAACCAACACCTACTCAAAAATCGGACCGGAAGTGGCAGCTACGACCTAATTTTCGCGACCAGTTGCCCGAAGATTACGAAGGACATTCATTCACTCATGCAAATCAGCTTCGCTGAACTGCCCAACAGCATAGCCCCAGGTACAACCCCAGGCATGCCCACAAAGCACGGCACTCTACTACAACAGCAATAAACTCTACTCCCTTCTTCTTTCGTATGGTGACCAGCTTCAACACATTGATCACTCTGTACACCTTTCGTCAGTGCCTCCTTGGTTATATTTGTAGTGTTTCCATAACCGAGAGAGAGAGAGAGAGAGAGAGAGAGAGAGAGAGAGAGAGAGAGAGAGAGAGAGAGAGAGAGAGAGAGAGAGAGAGAGAGAGAGAGTTCTTTATTTACCAAGGTAATAGATACGCATGTATCGCCCAAACAAGGCACTACTCTAGATCTAATTATACATGTTCACATTTTCTAAGCTACCTAGAGAAAAAAATCATTATATGAGCATTAAACAAGCTAGTCTTATAGTTAATGCTCACAAACATAATTTACTAAATTCATTTTGCAACAACACATATGTATGTTTATATTAAACAACATGGAAACAACAAAAATCAATCAAAAATCAAGAGAGACAGACAGACAGACAGAGATAATGTAGGTTTCACCGAGATCTGAACTCGCGACCGCTGGCGTGAGACTACTCCAGAATGCTAGCCGCTACACCACAGAGCTTCCTAAGAAACAGGACCGTGCCGCAGTTACCCCCCCTCCCCCCACCACCACCAACACCCCCCCCCCCTCCCACCACCACCCGATCTTCCCCTGCTCTTTACATAACGACTCGCTCGCTTCAGTAATCATTAGCGTCATTGCGCTAATCATCGAAAGAGGCGTTACCCATGCCGTAGGTCCATAGGACCTCCGTGTACCAAGCAATCTTCACACCAAGTTTCATCTCAACAGGTTCAGCCTTCGGGAGTCGAACGCCAAATCATTCATGACGTTGACACAGCCTAACAGAGACAGACAGACAGACAGGGGCTGTTCTTTATTTATAAGATGTCATGTTCGCCCAGCTTGAGTCTCGTGGACACAAAACCGCGGGAAATCCGGGGCTATCAAGTGACCCTTCTTTCTGAGCCCGGACTAGGTCAGAATATAGCCTTTGTGTGCTTGCCCTGCAGACAGCTGATCACCACCCGCTATCTCATGTTGCGCCGGAAGGACTGGTCCCCGGCAAAGAGAGAGCACAGGATGTGACGAGTGCGGCTAGTGCTATTGGCGGACGCTGCCAAAATCGAGAGTTGCGGCTGCAAATATTTGTCGCTACAAAAAAGAAAAAGAAAAAAAGGAAGAAGAAAAAAGAAGAAAAAAAAGGGAAGAAAAAACAAAACAAAACAACAACAACAACAACAACAACAACTACAACAACAACAACAAAAAAACTGGTGCGTTTTACGGCGACATACTTATGGAGCTGCAAATAAACTGTTTTCGACATAGTCCTTCCTCCAACCACTGCCATAATTATTGGTCACGCCATGGATGGGTCTCGGTTGGTGCTCAGATGGCAGTAATTAAGTTGGTTACCACGCAAGACCACTCAAATTATGTCAGGCCAAGTTTCCCTAATAAATGCTCACGATGCTTGCGCCACACACACACACACACACACACACTCATTCGAATCGAGACGGCCGAACTATTCTTTTTATCCGGGGAGGACGCGCTTGATCTTCACGCCAGCGCCGCGTCGACGTCGTGTTGCTGGAACAACCCTTGCACTCCAACCATTCTCCATCAAGTTTTCCGGAGCCGAACGCTGGCAGAGCCAGACTTGTACAGATGACTTCGGCACACAGATGGCGGAGATAAGGAGTGCAACGTGCAAAACAGCAGTTTATTCTCCTGCAAATTTGTCTTTGCGGCCGTGAACAGGCATTTTGTAGTGACAGTCACAGTTTTACTTTTGCTACTGCAAAAAAATCCAGAGGCAGCCTTGCAGCGAAAAGTCAGCTTTTTGCCTCCAGAAATGCCTCGGTATGTTTTTTTTTTTTTGTTTTTTTTCCCCGCTGAAAAATTATGAGCGAGTCTGTTTGACCGCTGGGTGCAAAGGTGTTGCTACGATTGTGATACTAGTGCTAAACATAGACACCGTACGTCACCTTTGTACCTGTAAATTTAAATAACAACACAAGTTTTGCAGTTTCGAACTCGGGAGGCAGTTAGTTTTCGTGTCGCCTCAAAGTTGATTTTGTCGTTTCAAAGGTGCAGACTCTGTATGTTATTTTTGTTGTTGTAAGTAGTGCGTGCGTGCGTGCGTGCGTGCGTGCGTGCGTGCGTGTGTGTGTGTGTGTGTGTTGTTGTTGTTGTTGTTGTTGGTGGTGGTGGTGGTGGTGGTGTCGCTTTTCTTTTCCAGCTGCAAGAGTACTCAAGAGTAGTGTTGTTACTTCAAATTGTACATTTAAGGCTGCAAATCTGTGTTAGCAGCTGCAAACGCGAACTTCAATTGCAAGGATATAATTGCATGTCTGCAGCAGAAAATCTCGGACTGAGGCACGACAGCCAACGTGCACTTCACTTTCAAGGATATAAGTTTGCAGCAGCAAATCTTGGATTGTGGTAGGACAGCCAATGTACACTTCACTTGCAAGGATATAAGTCTGCAGCAGCAAATCTGGGATTGTGGCAACGACAGCCAATTAGCGTACACTTCACTTGCAAGGATATATGTTTGCAGCAACAAATCTTGGATTGTAGTACGACAGCCAATGTATACTTCACTTGCAAGGATATAAGTCTGCAGCAGCAAATCTCGGACTGTAGCACGACAGCCAGCGTGCACTTCACTTGCAAGGATATAAGTTTGCAGCAACAAATCTTGGATTGTGGTACGACAGCCAACCTGCACTTCACTTGCAAGGATATAAGTCTGCAGCAGCAAATCTGGGATTGTGGTAACGACAGCCAATTAACGTACACTTCACTTGCAAGGATATAAGTTTGCAGCAACAAATCTTGGATTGTGGTGCGACAGCCAATGTACACTTCACTTGCAAGGCTATAAGTCTGCAGCAGCAAATCTGGGATTGTGGTAACGACAGCCAATTAACGTACACTTCACTTGCAAGGATATAAGTCTTCAGCATCAAATTTCGGATGGTGACAAAACGGCAGCAAACTGCACTTCACTTGCAAGGCTATAAGTCTGCAGCAGCAAATCTGGGATTGTGGCCACGGCAGCCAAATAATAACAGTGCAAGGAACCCCAGACATGGCGTTGGTGTCCGTGACCCAGACGAAGGAAGGGAAGCCGGGGGGTAGGGCAGGGACGGGGTGGGAGGGGGGGCGAAAGAGGAGAGTTGGGGGGGGGGAGTCGAGGGTAGGGGGGGTGGGGGGTGGGGGTAGGGCGAGAGAGAACGAGCTCTTCATGCCTTGTCACAGAAGTGAACTAATAACACCGGGCGCTGTGCGCGCGTAAATCTCTCCTTGTAGAAACCGCTTATTTTACGGTTGCCGTGCTTGCAATATTACAGTTGCAGTCAGATGTCATCTCCACCATCTCTGTGGCATGGGGCTGGTGCCAGTCTGGAAGAGGTCCTTTTGTGCCAGAAAATGGATTCCCTGACGGTCTGCCTGTGGTCCGCAGTGCGGTTACGGCTGACGCAAAATATCGAAGTCAACTCTGCTGAGAATGTGGGCCGCCGGGCGACGACCCAAACTGAGGTTCTCTTTTTCAAGATTGGCTTGGACTGGCGGTCAGAATACCATTTTGCGTGCTGTGTGTGCAAGTGTGGTGGTGATGGTGGTGGTGATAGTGGTGGTGGTGGTGGTGTGTGTGCGTGTGTGTGTGTGTGTGTGTGTGTGTGTGTGAACGTGATTATGGTCAGTAGTAACTCGTGATAGTTGTAGTCATGTTACCTTCAATTTGTTTTCTCTCACTTCACGTACAAAATGTCGGAGCCCGGAAAGTGTTGTAAAGCGCCGGCAGTGAGTTTATGTAAACCAGAGACTAGCGCCGCATACACTGAGAATACAGAATATAGAATCTTTATTGTCTGTGAATAACTGACCGTAGAACTGATTTACCTCACGACTGCATAAATGAACACAACACACACAAAAGTTATCTATTAAGTCAGTAGTAATTTAGCCGGTGCTGAATTGTCAACGAGTGTCACGTGGCTGTATGTCCCAGGCCCGGCCGCGACTCTCAGTGATCGGTGGCCGGATAAAACTCAATCCGCTGGGCTGTTGCGGGTAACGCAGCACCGCTGAGAGGCTGTTGAACAAGTTCAGCCGTATACTGACTTGATTCAGTCAATTGTTGTAGCCACGGTGAGACCAATGGCGGCTGTGTCTAGTAATCCTGACTGACTGTTGCTCCTCATCGTAAGTACTGAAGTAAACATGGTGCTTAACGTCTACAGAAACCGTAAGGCTTATTAGGCCGGAGAGAAGCCGGAGAGAAGCCGGAAAAGGGGGTGGGGTTGGGGTTGGGGGGGGGGGGGGGGGCAGTATCAGTGGCGGCGGAGGGGGGGGGTCTAAGTGGGAGATTCAGTCATATCAGTACCCATCGCTAGATCGGCTGTCACCACCAGAATGACTCAGTCCTGCACTGAGAGCCATTTTTAAGGTTTTAAGTCATTAAGTGCGGTGAAGCCGCCGGACAAACAGTCCGAAGACAGAGTTCGCAGACCACAACTTTTGAAGAGAAAGGCCCAGAGCCAAGCCGCGGCGGATTCGAACCCGAGGCCGGTCCCTCTGCCTACCCCGGCAGCCTCCAGCGGCCTTACCGCTAGGCCAAAACGGCTCACGCGGCCCCTCATCGTCCGGGTCGCGGCACTATCAGTTTCAGTGACTGAGCGGCTTCCGTCAGTACTGTGACTAGACTGAAAAGCCACCCCGGGGGAGAGAAAAACAACAACAAAAAACGCGGAAGAAAAACAAAACAAAAACTCACGGTTACCTATGACTGAACAAGACGGGACTCCGTAGACCTCAGTGCTGAAACTGAGGACGCAAACTTACCGTCTAGTCCCTACTGACTGAACTGAGTACCAAGGGCCGGGCTACCAGGCGGCTAACTGGCGACGATCATCAGAGATATTACAGCAAATATTGTGTTTCAGTATATCCAAGACACGCTTGCTTTACAGATTGTCCCTTATACGCTCTCTAGCATCTGAGGACATTAAGCGAAAAGAAAGAAAGAAAGAAAGAAAGTAAGTATTGTGTCATTGATCAGTCCGCCATAACGCAGCCCGTCTCATAACATCAGATCTAAGCATTATTCCCTGGATGGGCCAGTTGCACAGGCTGTTCCGTTGTCGTACAAGGGGAAGTCACTCATAACGACAGCGATGGCTGCGGACTGGAAGACGTGGTAGCATGTCTGTTTTCTGTCTTGAGGTTTGATTGTTTTACAGGCTGATACGTTTGTCAGAGACTTAAAAAGGCGAGTTCAAGATTACAGAACCGTTGTTAGTACCCCGTTGTTGTTGTTTTTTGCTGTTTCTGTGAACAAAGTAATACAGTAACTGGGTAAATAAAAATTACATTTATTGTCGACATTTTTGCACGATAATTAAAACGTTTGGAAGTCAGAAAAGGCTTGAAGTTTAGGCGCAGGGTGTGGCGTTGGTGGGTAGGCTTTAGCCCTAACCATAACAATAGTAAAAGAAACATTTTACAAAATAATTTAATGGAGCAATTTATTTCATTCACTTCTTGAGTTTGTTTCTTTTCCCTCAACAGAAATGACTCGCACGATGGTGTGATCCTGTGAAAACCAGTGTTGCCTGCCTCACTTAGAGTTGGAGCCGAGGAGTGAGTGGTCTGATGTTCGACGAGGTCACCAGGCCATGGGGATCGAAGGGCAAACAACAGCCTACATGCTGCGCTGTTCTGCATTCTTTTTGTCACTACCAACTTTGTTAACAAGGTGTGTGTGTGTGTGTGTGTGTGTGTGTGTGTGTGTGTGTGTGTGTGTGTGTGTGTGTTTGGGTGGGTGGGTGTGTGTGTGTGTGTGTGTGTGTGTGTGTGTGTGTGTGTGTGTGTGTGTGTGTGTGTTGAATGCATTGAATCTTGAAAACATGTATTTAAAAAATGTGTAAGGGCTTAGGGCCTTTGTGGGTTAGTTGCTATAACTTGTATAAGTACCAGTTGTTATTAATTATAATTACTACAATATTTTTTATTATTTTGCAGTATGTGCTGTCCATCCTGAGTTTCACATACCCTACCATCTTCCAAGGGTAAGGAGCCAAGAAAAAAATTAACAAGCAAATCACCCACCCACATGCATGAATGCATGCACACACACACACACACACACACACACACACACACACACACACACACACACACACACACACCACATGCATGCACATACGCATGCATGCACATGCACGCACACACACACACACACACACACACACACACACACACACACACACACACACACACACACACACACACACATACACACTCATACACACAGAGGCACACATGTATGCACACACACACACGCATGCACGGCATGCATGCACACACACACACACACACACACACACACACACACACACACACACACACAAGCTCCTGAGACAGACAAACAAACACAGGCACAGATGTGCACACACACAGAGATCTATACATGCATGCATGAATACACACCCTTTCATGCAGATATATATGCATCCTGTAATCAGTACAAAGCATTCAACAAATACCAGTACACAGTAATCACAAACCAAAACTCTATTAAAATGCACCAGCACTATCACTGGTAACTGATGTACAATACACACACACATGCATGCACACACACATGTATGCACGCACGCACTCACGCACACACACTTGCATGCGCATGCACTCCCACTTGCATACACACACACACATCACCATGCATAATCACATCAGTGATTCAGTTTCTAAACTTTGTTTCATTAAGGGCAGAAGAGGGTACTGGCTTCCACATTTCCGGTTGGCAATTACGTTTTGATAAGATGTTTTTCACCCTGATACAACTGTCATGGTTGATTGGGCATACAAACTCAGTTGTTTTCTTTCTTTCAGTTGGCAGACCCTGGTGGGTGCATGCGTACTCAAATCTCTGGTGGTGTCGGGACACTTGGACCCAATGCTGAAGGGCTTAAACAGGTGGGTGCTTTGGTACTCGTGTTTCTGACAAGTCACATTCTAAGGATAATTGGACTGATTCCTGAAGGGTTTTTAAAATTGTGGTTACTGGATGATCCCGCTTTACACTGCACTACAGTTGCCCCCAAGTTTCTTTGGGCTATTTGGGTCATGCTGAGAGTAAAATGGTGATCAGGAGCCGTGGGAATAAACCAGTCAGGTTGATTAATTGATTTGTTGTAGGTCATTTTTATAACTGCTTTTATGAATATTAGGACAGTGTAGAGAGGTAATTTTGATGTGATATGTGCAGCCAGATGTTAGTTATATTTCTTATGTATTTATTTGTCGATGACCCTGATGTTTGCTGTTGTTGTAATTTAATGATGTTTTATGATTAGTGTGAATGTGTGATGAGTAGGTTACTAGTTACTTGGCACCATGAGACATTCCTAGTATTGACACTTGGCAATAAAGTTGTTTTGTATTTTAGCATGGAACAGTTGATTATTTACTTGCACAGCCCTGACAGTATTGAACGGTGTTTGAAGCTTTGCAGTTCCATGGACGATGTGTGCTTCTAATTTTCAGACATGACATTGCCCCCTGGGTGCCCGGCATGATGCTGTTTCTCACCTCCATCTATTCTGGTTCTCGGGCACTCACTAGTCTGGTATGTTGCTCTGCTCATCTCAATGTTTACTGGTTCTCATACACTCATTAGTCTGGTACGTTGGTCCACTCATCTCCATGCACACCGGTTCTCATGCACTCACTAGTCTGGTACGCTGCTTTGCTCATCTCCACACACTCCGGTTCTTGTTCACTCACTAGTCCGGTAGGAGTACTTTGCTCTGCTCATCTCCATGCACACCAGTTCTCATGCACTCACTGTTGGCTGGGCCACACTCTGTTTCAGATTGTGTGCCAGGGTTTGCATTAACTGGTAATTTCTGATGGTCATTATCAGCATATATATACCGGAAACAAAGTCAGCATTCAGTCAGACGCACTGGTTGTGATTTTGTTTGACTGGTTCTAAAAAAAAAAAAAGGGAGAAAGTTTTAAAATGCAACAGACAGAGAAAGAGAGAGTGTGTGTGTGTTGGTGTGGGTGTGTGTTTGTGTGTGTGTTGGTGTGAGTGTGTGAGTGTGTGTATGTTGGTGTGTGTGTGTGAGAGTGTGTGAGAGTGTGTGTTTGTGTGTGAGTGTGTGTACGTGTGTGTGTGTGTGTGTGTGTGTGTGTGTGTGTGTGTGTGTGCATGTGTGTGTTCTAGATGGGGAAGGAAGGTGGGTGTTTGCTAGTACAGCTGTAGAAGTAGCATGGATGGCCGGTCACCTGACCAGTTACAGTGATTATCTAACTGGTTTCTGTGAACCACATTTGCCACCTTACAGATGTCACCAGTTTGTAGAATGCCTAGCGCAATCACTGGTGTACATGAAGTCTAATTCATCATCCATTGTCCTCGGTCTTTGTTGTAGTGGTAGTTTAGTTTTAGGTTCTTTTTCTCTTTGTAATGTTTTTTTGGGTATTATATTAGCTAAGCAACAGCTAAAAATTGCTCTCTGACTGAATGAAGTGTATCAAATTAAAGAGCTCGTGAAGCTGAATCCATCGCAGTTTATTTCACTCAAATCGGATCAATAGTTTGGGAGATATTAAAATTTTAAGTTCCAAAAATCGGCTCAATTTTGGGACAGTCCTTTACTATGACAATGAAGGATATGAAGGCAAAAGGGTGGACCTGTGGAAAGCAGCAATAATAAGGGTTTATGTACATAAAATCTGAATGACTCAAGTCATTGGTATTAAAGTGGGTGAATTTATATTTTGGGACATGACGAATCCAAAAACGGTGAAAAAAGGTGCCTCACAATCCAATTTCAAGAGATAATTAGCATACTGTTATGTAATAACTAATTAAGTATAATAATTAACTGATTTGTGCATGTTCACAGGACTTACAGATTTTAAACAAGGAAATTTAGATATACCAATAGTGTACACCACTTCTCAGCATAGAATCTAACCCAGTTTGATCCCTCATTTGCATAAATTAATTATAAACTCGTTACTGTTCCTTGTTGTGTTGTGTTGTTTAGATACCACAATTATCCCTGAAACAATCTTCAAAATCTGCACATGGGGTTTCTTATTTGTGGTAACCTTGTTGAAATTTGTACCTGTAGCATTAGCAGATCATTGATGTGCAATCTAATCTGCATAAATTAACATAACGAGCATCTATAAATTTTTCATAAATTGTTTATATGAAGTTACCTGCCACATCCATTAGAATACTGAATTCAGCTCCTGGAGCTTTGCCATTATAGTAAATTGACTGAAATGGTGTCAACCCTGTGAAGTAATTCAGTCCCATTTGCATAAATTAGCATATTAATAAAACATGCTAATTTAATTCAGTTTTTGTTTTTTTTAACTAGAACTTTCAGATTTTTAGTTTCAATGTTGTTTTTTGTGTTGCAATTACCACAGGTAAACAGGATCAATCAATGTCAATTTGTGTTCATATCATTACCATAATATAACAAACAAGTTTGTTAGGCTAATTTATTTGCAAAAATATATACCTATCCACACAATATCAGCTTTTTGTCCAATTCACCCTCACCAAAAAGCAGTCATTCACACATTCACACAATGATGACAAAAATATTTTTTCCAGTTATTTTTTATTCTAATGATTCACCAACTATCATAAAAAACAATTAAAAAAATTCATGATGACACTGTGGTCTTCTAAGTTCTCTATAAATCCATCTGGTCTGCCTGGGTTTGGGCACAGCTGCATCACTCTCACAAAAGGCTCTAGAATCTTCAACCACACAATAAAAGGAACATTAAAAAACTGCTAAATCTTTGGATCATTATTTGAAACCAGTTATTTAAATATAAATAACATTAGAAATAAATCAAATTAAAAATAAAACTGATATTTTACTCCACTTGTTTACACTAACACTTTTTAATCTTGTTTTATTAATTTATTATTATTATTATACATCATGAGAAATGCTGGCACCCCCCCACCCCCAAAAAAGGGGGGGGGGGGGGGAAGCAGGTTTTCAAAAATTTCAGTTAAAAAAAAAAAAAAAAAGACTTTAGAGACACTTAATTAAGTCTGCAAAGCAACTCATTACCTGAAACTGAAAGTGCCATAAATATTAAATCTGGACAAACAAAAAATCACTGATATAAATTTCAATGGGGGAAAAAAGAAGAATCTTTAAAAAGTTCAGACCAATGTAAGATTAAATATCTGACACCCCTTGGCTGAAGAAATAGACCTGCCCGTAGTCAAAATCCAGGTCTGATAAAAAGCACTCTGAAGCACTCTGGGTGCGGCCATTACTGAGGCAGGAGTGACCAGTAGCTGGAGATGGAATGTTCCAAGAACGATCCCCAAACTTTTATAAACTTTAACCAAATACCTGACGGAATAAACATATCAACCGAATATTCCTCAGGTCAGTGTGTTTAGCTTTAGTTTTAGTGCTTTTACTGCACTTAGATGAGAGCTGCTTTGTATTTTTAAGTCTCCTCCATTTCGCTTGATCTGGAGTCCGACGAACCCACGCGATGCGCAGGCCGAGTTTGAGATATTTTTTTGCCACATCGTCATCGTTTTAAGCCCATTACCGTCGTGTTTTTCAACAATACCACTAGTGAAATACATGCTCTTGTAGATAAAAGAACACAGAATAAGCCCGTGGGTGAACTTTTTTCCTAAACGACCAATTTTAACAAAATATTTGAGAAAGAAATTACAACAACTGTACTTACAGCCATTACGCTGTTTTCATAGACGATGATGATGAGTTGATGCTTAATGTCATTTGACATATTAGGGACAAGTTGTGACCAATGCCGAAGCACGGTTCAATAAAAGCCACATACGTAAGGTGTATGCGTGTTTAGCTGTAACCTGCCACCTGCACTTTTGGCAGAATGACCGGGATCTTTTACGTGCTACTGTGGTAACACGGGGGTGGAACGGATACCGAAATAAGAGTCAGCACAGGAAGTCGACCCTGGAGAAGAAAATTATCCTGCCGTTCCAGCAGGGATTCGAACCCGCGACCTTTCAATCACGAGTCCGGCGCTCTAACCACTGAGCTATCCCTGCCGTTTTCATAGACTGCATCAAAAAAGTTCATATACCGCACGAAAGAGCGTTCTTTCTTCTGATTGGCTGTAAAGTTTAAGCCTTGTACGTCGTCATTTGCGATGGTACGAGGAGTTCGAAGAGAGCCACCCGAAACAGTGTCCTTTCGGAAATCGGTCCATGGCGCGAGGCCAGCCGCTCAACCCGTAAAATGACGGTTTTTCAAAGATTATACTACTTTCAAAGGCATGAAATAAAATAACACACAGTGTAGGCTGTAGAATATTCATTCACTCAAATGATAACACAAGCATGCAGGATGAAAAATGCAGTTTTAACTGTGCATTTTCGATTTGAAGTGATGCACCCCCCCGGAATCCATAGTGTCCCAGGCTAAGCACAGAGGCTGTAGCATAGCTAATTATATGCACTCCTATGTGAGGTCTTTTTCACTCACTTGTAACAAGACATTAGAATTAGCAGCTAATGAATAAAGAAGGGAATTCATGATGTGCATGGATTAAAACATTTGTTTTCTGTTTTGATCACTGAATGAAAACAAAATCTGAAACAAGAATAACTGTTAGCGTTCTGAAACAAGATCCAAACACATAAAAGGTAGGTAGGTAGTGTTGCTTAGTGTCCTCAGATGTCAGTTGACATATTAGGGACAAGCTGAGACCAATGCCGAAGCATGGTTCAGTATAGCTTTACATCCATGGAAACCAGAAGGCTCGTTAGGATGGACAGCCCAGGACGGCCACCTCGACTCTCACACAGCTCCTGAACTATGTTGAACACACATAAAAGGTTTAAAAGAAATTTATTTGTATACAGGGTGACACCCCAAAAATGCCACCCACAAAAATACTCATAACTTCTCCATGTTTTCCGTGAATGACTTCATATTTGGTGCACATTCAGTTTGTGCAGGATCATTCCACGAAGCTTCAGGTTGTGTTTTGCCCAAATAAATGGACCTTTCACGTGTTTGAATGAAAGGAAAGCTTGGAGTCCACCTTAAAGCTGTCTGTGTGAACATCTTGTTTTTCAGCCAGTGGCAGTGTTTTTCTCCCTGCAGAACACGGTTGTCGTGTTCAAGGTCATCACAACAATGATCCTTTATAAGCAGGTATGACTGATGATTTAGTCTGTTTGTTGATTGCTTTTATATAGTGCTATTCTCTGCTCTCAAGCGGACTCACTGCACTTGCATGTGATTCTACATGAGCAGCTAGCTTTTTATAGTGTGTTTTAGTAAGATATTCTCTGAAGAGGTGTACTTAAACTGCTGGCATGGCTGGTGCCCCATGAAACTGCTTCTGTCTCGGCACGTTCTGTGAACTACAACCATGCACCATGTTACTTCATGCAAAGCCATGTACATAAGGTGCCTTTGTGTTTAGCTGTAACTTGCCGCCTGCACTTTTGGCAGAATGACCGGGATCTTTTATGTCCTACTGCGGTAACACAGGGTGGAACAGATACCAAAATAAGAGTCAGCACAGAAAGTTGACCCTGGAGAAGAATTTTTTCCACTGCTCCTGCAGGGATTCGAACCTGCAACCTTTCAATCACAAGTCTGGCACTCTAACCACTGAGCTATTCCTGCTTCCCACAGAAATACATTGCTTTGATGTGGATGAATCTGTTAGGCGTGCTTTGCACTGCCCCTGAACCCCAGACTGGAAGCAGAAAAAGTACTCCTTATGTATAAATATTGACAGAACAACTGAATAAAGCCTGCAGGTGGAAATAGCCTGTTGTTCATTGTCTGTGTCTTCTTGCTGACTGGCATATTTGTGTTTTCATGCTGACTGGCACCTTTGTGTTTTCATGCTGACTGGCACCTTTGCTTCAATTCCTTTTAATGCCTAGTCAGCTGCTTTGGTTGTATCAGAAAGAAATCACCAAGCAACATCACAACAACAAAGGGCATTAATTACATTATTTTACCCCACTGTAGATAGGACTGGGGATCATGGGACATGTTTAAGATATTAACCCCTTCACTGCCCCACCCTATACAACTTCCAGGCTGAAAAGTGTACACGCATGCCTTCAGTGTATTTTCTGCTCCTCTAAATCAACTTTGAATACTGTGTTTTGATGAATTCCTTTAATATAATAATGTGAAAAAGAAAGCAAAAAGGTTGAATGATTTGAGTTGACATAATGGCATTGAAAGGGTTGAAAATAGGAAATTACCTTATTGAGAGATATATGCTTGTTAATGTTATTGACTGTTTTGGCTTTGGTGTGTTTTCCATTGTCTGGGTTGTGTCTGGAACTGTGAGCCAGCTTTTTACTTGCAGTTTGGTGACTTGTGTTTAGAACTTGTGTGATTCACCCTAAGGTGACTGTGGTTGATCATGCAGATGTTAAAATTGAAGGATTCTCAATTGTGCAGATGTTAAAATTGAAGGATTCTTGATTGTGCAGAACTTAAAATTGAACGATTTACTGACCTCACTAACCCCACCAGTTTTTTGTTGTCAGCTGCTGAGTTGGTGGTCGTACCTAATGGTGATGGCCGTTCTGCTGTCTGCACTGGGCGTTACCATCACTGACCCTCAGGTAACTTGACCACTGTCTGTGTGCATGGTCGGTGTTATGTCTAGTCTTAAATAATGGACATATTCAAGTGCTTATTAAACGGCTAACTTCAGTAGCAAACACTCCTAGCATGTAGATGGTGCAGTCCAGACTGACCAGATGTATAACAACCATATATACACAAGGCCTGATAGCTATACTCCAAGAATCCTTTTGATTGATGTTCAAAAGAGATTTGTGATGCTGGGCTGTAGAATGAATGAATGTTGAAGGGGTGAGACATGCCTGATGGGTTTTCGTTTCCTTATTGTTGCAGTTTTCATCAGAAGGCTATTTCTGGATGGGTATCCATGTGCTTAGTAATGGTCAGTATTTTGCTGGAACTAGGGTGTGTGGGTTGCAGTGTATCTTTTGACCTGCACCATATGTGTGTGTGTGTGTGTGTGTGTGTGTGTGTGTGTGTGTGTGAGAGAGAGAGAGAGAGAGAGAGAGAGAGAGAGAGAGAGAGAGAGAGAGAGAGTTTGTGTGTGTGTGTGTGTGTGTGTGTGAGAGAGAGAGAGAGAGAGAGAGAGAGAGAGAGAAGAGAGAGAGAGAGAGAGAGAGACTCTGATTATGTGTGTGTGTAGATGTGGGTGTGCATGAATGCATATGTGTGTGTGTGAGAGAGAGAGAGAGAGAGAGAGAGTGTAGATGTGGGTGTGCATGAATGCATATGTGTGTGTGTGTGTTGTGTGTGCAGATACGGGTGTGTATGCATGTATATGTGATGTGTGTGCACGCAGATATGGATGTGGGTGTGTGTGGGTGTGTGTTTTCTTATGCCTCACATTTTCAGATTGTAATATTTTTGTGGTTTTGATTTTTTGCAGGAGTTTTCCACGTTTACACCAATGTGATGAAAGGGAGGTTAAAACTGAGGTACGCTGCTTTGACTTTCGCTGATGGGTTGTCACCTCTCACTCCCCTGCACCTTTCAGGCTGCCCAACACACCTGTGTTTTCTCGAGCAGTGCGCCTATAGCACATTTTATGTCCATGATGTGTGTAAATCTTACAAGGGTATCACTTAGGACCATTGCATGCAAAATATCAAAAACAGGCTTTGTACCTTGGAAATCTATGTTGACTCAGTTTATCATTGGGCTCTGTGGATGCAGAAACTAAAGTCCTTTCTCCTGAGACCCCAAAGCTAGAACTGTTCTCTGTGAAGCCTGGAGTGGGTCAGAATCCAGCTTTGTATGCTTTGCCTACTGCCAGCGGACAGATTTTTCCATCTGTAAATGAGATACTGTCAATTGTGGAACGGCAGGGGTCTTTCTTTAGAAGAGAGGAATGTACAGTTCTGTATTTGAGAACTGGCTAGGGCAGCCTTTTGACATCAGATGGGTGAAAACTGATGTTGCAGAATGGGATGTCTGTGCCACAAATTCTGACTGCTTTTTACTTTACCGGTTCACTTCCCCATCACTGTTTGCCAGTCCTATTGGAATATAACACGTTAAGATGTGAATCAAACTTTGACTTGTAATTTGACCACTTGTGATTCACCCTTCATGTGACCTATGCATTTGACTGGATACGAAGAGGCAAACAGCAAACTGTTTCCCATTAAAATAAGATCTGGTTGATGTGTGTGTTTCAGTGCTCTGAACAGGTTATATAACATCTGGTTGATGTGTGTGTTTGTGTTTCAGTGCTCTGGACAGGTTAAATAACACCTGGTTGATGTGCATGTTTCAGTGCTCTAAACAGGTTGAATAAGGTCTGGTTGATGTGCATGTTTCAGTGCTCTGGACAGGTTAAATAAGATCTGGTTGATGTGTGTGTTTTAGTGCTCTGGACAAGTTAAATAACATTGGTTGATGTGCATGTTTCAGTGCTCTGAGCAGGTTAAATAACATCTGGTTGATGTGTGTGTTTCAGTGCTCTGGACAGGTTGTACTGCTGTTACTTGTACAGGTCAGTGATTTGCTAGTTCTGATGCACTGTTGACCAACACACAAACCAAAGGGACCTGTATGCGCAACCAAGTGACCAACACACAAACTGAAGTCAACACAAACTAAAGTGACCAGTGTGCAGAACAAAGTAGCCAACACAAAGACACAAGTGACCAGTGCATGGAAAACAGTAACCAATGCACAAATCAAAGTGACCAGTGACAAATTGACCAACACAAAGACCAGTGTCAGTGCATGGAAAAAAGTGACCCACACCTAAACCAAAGTGGCCAGTGAAGGGAACAAACTGACCAACACAAAGATCAATGACCAGTTCACAGAACAAAGCAACAGACACAAAGATCAAAGTGACCAGTACACAGAATAAAGTGACCAGTGCACAGACCAGAGTGACCAACACAGAGCAAAGTGACAAGGAATGTGACAAATATGCACAGTGACAAGGAATGTGACAGACAAAGCAACAATGAATATGACAAATGTGCAAAGTGACAATGAATGTGACAAACATGCAAAGCAACAATGAATGTGACAAATGTGCAAAGTGACAAGAAATGTGACAAACATGCAAAGCAACAAGGCATGTGACAAACATGCAAAAGGACAAGGAATGTGACAAATGTACAAAGTAACATGGAATGCAACAAACATACAAAGCAACATGGAATGTGACAAACATGCAAAGTGACAAGGAACACAACAAACAAGCAAAGTGACAAGCAAGCAAAGCAACAAGGAATGTGACAAACATGCAGAGTAACAAGGAATGTGACAAACATGCAAAGTGACAAGGAACACAACAAACAAGCAAAGTGACAAGCAAGCAAAGCAACAAGGACTGTGACAAACATGCAGAGTGACAAGGAATGTGACAAACACGCAAAGTGACAAGGAACACAACAAACAAGCAAAGTGACAAGCAAGCAAAGCAACAAGGAATGTGACAAACATGCAGAGTGACAAGGAATGTGACAAACACGCAAAGTGACAAGGAACACAACAAATGAGCAAAGTGACAAGGAAGCAAAGCAACAAAGAATGTGACAAACATGCAAAGCAACAAGGAATGTGACAAACATGCAAAGCAACAAGGAATGCGACAAACATGCAAAGCAACAAGGAATGTGACAAACATGCAAAGCGGCAAACGCGCAAACTGACAAAGCAACAAGAACTGCAACAAATATGCAGAGTGACGGAAGGGAAGCTGAACAGTAAAGCATTAAACAGAGAATGTGACAGACCAGAATAGTGACTGACAAGGCATGTGACGAGAATGTGAGAATAAATATTAATTGGAATTTTTCAGATTTCATTAAACTCACTGTGTTTGTTTCAGTGTGGTGATGTTTGCACCGTGCAGTTATTTATTAGGTGAGTTGCTTTCTTTCTTGTTTTCCAGCACAACACACCTCTCTAGCTGCGTACTAGCGGTGCAAATCTGTGTGACTACTGTATGATAAATGTTGATGTAATCTCAATCACTGGTCTCTGCATCTGGAACAGTCTCTCTTTCTTTGTGCGACATGTGCAAATTTCGTCTTCCTTCATGTCACGGTTCAGCCTCCAGACTCACATTTTCTCTCTTACTCCTTGCATTTCCAACTGTCTCTGGCCTGTTTGAAGTAAATGTGTGTGTGTGTGTGTGCGCGTGCATGTGTGTGTGTGTGTGAAGGTGTGCGTGCATGTACGTGTGCATGTGTGTGTGCATGCGTGTGTGCATGCATGCATGCATGTGTGTGTATTGGGGGGGGGGGGGATGTTTGATGATCGACTTTTGTAAATTAATATTGTGTGTTGTGATGTTGGTTTTTAAATTGAATATGAAATTGTGTGAGGGGGGCTGGGGTGTGGTGTGGTGGATAAGATGTTTTGCTGATGGAATTGATTGTTCTGTGTGTGAACAGGGGACGTGTGGGATGCAGTGAACTACCCATACCTCTACTTCACCAAATTTTACATTGGATGTGTGCTGAGGTGAGTACACACCTTGGCATGGACAATTCCCACAGAATAGTCATGGCCAAGGTCACCTTCAGATAACCCAGCACACATGGGCTTTCCAGAGCACACAGATCCAACCTGAACTGAACTGAAGTGAACTGAACTAACCCAATATAAAAGCCGGGCTTAGAAGAACGTAGATTACAGCATCTCAACACCCTCTTGACATTTTTCGTATACCCCAGCCCGGCTTTTGATCTCATGACCTGCTGTAACCTAGCTCGTTAAGGACAAGCCGTGACTGGTTCAAACTGGTGCTTCTCAAGACTCCTGAAATTGTCAAAGTTTGACAGTACTTTGTAAAGAGAAGTATCTCTGCAAGTACAGGAGAAAAAAAGGGGGGGGGGGGGGGGGGAATTCATCAAAGTGGGATTTGTGAAAACTGTTGTAAACCACATGGAAAAGTAAACAAAACAAAAAGAAGAGAAAAAACGTTGAACTTTTCTTAAAAAATAGTGTGTTGATGCTCTTTGGGAGAACTGGAAAGCACCTGCCTTTTGCCAATCAGTGCAGCGTTTAGCTATTGCATTCAAGTCACATGGGTGAGACTCTGAAGGGCAAAGAGGCGGCAAAGGCCTTAGCAATAAGAATAGAATAAAAATGATAGACTCACAACAGTTTCTCACTTGATTTATTGGCTACTTTGGTAGATTTTTTGATTTTTTGTTGTTGAAAGTTTGGTGCTGGAAAAAAACCCCACCCATCTACGAGTGCTGCCATTTTGTTTGGTAGTCTGTGATAGTTGGACAAGGCTGGCATGAGCCCACCCTTTTCTGCTCTTTATTGGTAAAGAGTGAACCAACATGGCTGCACCCCGAGGAGCTCAAATTTGGAGCAGAAAAACTGTAACACTAAAAACACGCCTACTGCATGTATAGAATTTGCTAGAACAATTACTATACAAAACCTACAGGTGGAAATGCTTGCACATGTGTTGTCAGGTCAGGTGGCACCCTGGTTATGGGTCTTCATTGATATGCCTTTGTGCGGATACATTTGGAGCAAAAGCTATAACACTAAAAGCACTGCTGTTGCATGTGTAGCTATTGCTAGAACAACGTTTTTGTACAAAGCCTGCAGGTGGAAATGTTTGCACATAATAATAATGGATATGTAGAGCGCCTAACCTGCGCTGGCCCTAAGCACTTACACATTCTTTGAAAGCACGTATTTTCAACACATCCAACATGAATGCACACACACATGGACACGCACGCACGCATGCACGCACGCACGCACATACACACACACACACACACACACACACACACACACACACACACACACACACACACATGGACACACACACACACATGGACACACACACACACGCACACACACACACACACGCACACACACACACACACACATGGACACACACACACACACGCACACACACACACACACACACACACTGTCGTATATCAGGGCAATGGGACTGAAGTAAAGGCTTTTAAAAAGAGAAAGGTTTTCAAGGAAGATTTGAAAGAACTGACAGAGGTAGAATGGTGGACAGAAACAGGGAGCTGGTTCCAGATAACTGGAGCCAGGTGAGAGAAAGAGCGTGGCCACTGGACGTTGTTCAGGAGGATGCTGTCGTGAGCGCTTGGGTATCTGCAGAACATCACATGGCTGTGTATCTGCAGAAGAGCACACATGTTGTCAGGCTGGGCTGCACCCTGGCTGTGTATCTGCAGAAGAGCACACATGTTGTCAGGCTGGGCTGCACCCTGGCTGTGTATCTGCAGAAGAGCACACATGTTGTCAGGCTGGGCTGCACCCTGGCTGTGTATCTGCAGAAGAGCACACATGTTGTCAGGCTGGGCTGCACCCTGGCTGTGTATCTGCAGAAGAGCACACATGTTGTCAGGCTGGGCTGCACCCTGGCTGTGTATCTGCAGAAGAGCACACATGTTGTCAGGCTGGGCTGCACCCTGGCTGTGTATCTGCAGAAGAGCACACATGTTGTCAGGCTGGGCTGCACCCTGGCTGTGTATCTGCAGAAGAGCACACATGTTGTCAGGCTGGGCTGCACCCTGGCTGTGTATCTGCAGAAGAGCACACATGTTGTCAGGCTGGGCTGCACCCTGGCTGTGTATCTGCAGAAGAGCACACATGTTGTCAGGCTGGGCTGCACCCTGGCTGTGTATCTGCAGAAGAGCACACATGTTGTCAGGCTGGGCTGCACCCTGGCTGTGTATCTGCAGAAGAGCACACATGTTGTCAGGCTGGGCTGCACCCTGGCTGTGTATCTGCAGAAGAGCACACATGTTGTCAGGCTTGGCTGCACCCTGGCTGTGTATCTGCAGAAGAGCACACATGTTGTCAGGCTGGGCTGCACCCTGGCTGTGTATCTGCAGAAGAGCACACATGTTGTCAGGCTGGGCTGCACCCTGGCTGTGTATCTGCAGAAGAGCACACATGTTGTCAGGCTGGGCTGCACCCTGGCTGTGTATCTGCAGAAGAGCACACATGTTGTCAGGCTGGGCTGCACCCTGGCTGTGTATCTGCAGAAGAGCACACATGTTGTCAGGCTGGGCTGCACCCTGGCTGTGTATCTGCAGAAGAGCACACATGTTGTCAGGCTGGGCTGCACCCTGGCTGTGTATCTTCATTAATGAACTTTGTGCAGCTGTTGTCCGCGCTGCACGTTGTTGTACGGCTGGCTGAGTAAACATGTGTGCCGTGTAACTGAGGGGCTCGTGATTGTACAGGATTGTTGGAGTAATTCACAGTTAAGGATTCAAGGAAATTGAGCAGTCGCTCAGAGGCCAGAAGTGTTAGAGAAGAAAGGAATGCCTGTCATTCAAAGGCCAGAAGTATGAGTAAAGAAAGGAATGCCTGAATCATTCAAAGGCCAGAGGTATGAATAGAGAAAGGAACGCCTGAATCATTCAAAGGCCAGAAGTATGAGTAAAGAAAGGAATGACTGAATCATTCAAAGGCCAGAAGTATGAGTAAAGAGGGGAATGACTGACTCATTTAAAGACCAGAAGTATGAGTAAAGAGGGGAATGACTGAATCATTTAAAGGCCAGAAGTATGAGTAAAGAAAGGAGTGACTGAATCATTTAAAGACCAGAAGTATGAGGTAAAAAAGGAATGACTGAATCATTTAAAGGCCAGAAGTATGAGTGAAGAAAGGAATGACTGAATCATTTAAAGACCAGAAGTATGAGTAAAGAGGGGAATGACTAAATCATTCATGCCAGTATCAGAGAAGTATGAGTAAAGAGGGGAATGACTGAATCATTCATGCCAGTATCGGAGAAGAAAGGAATAACTGAATCATTTAAAGACCTGGGGTATGAGTAAAGAAAGGAATGACAGAATCATTCAAAGGCTAGAAGCGTCAGAGAACAAAGGAATGACAGAATCATTAAAAAGCTAGAAGTGTCAGAGAAGGAAGGAATGACTGAATCATTCGAGGGCCAAAAGCATGAGTAAAGGAAAGATTGAATCATTTAAAGACCAGATGTACGAGTAAAGAAAGGAATGCCTGAATCATTTAAAGGCCTGAAGTATGAGTAAAGAAAGGAATGACAGAATCATTTAAAGGCTAGAACTGTCAGAGAAGGCAAAAAACAAAAAACAAAACAGCAAAAAAAACAGCAAGTAATTAGTAGTGTTGAGATGTATTTAGATCTGGAAAGCCTTAAACAGAGTAAATCCAACAGGGAAGAAAAAGAAGATTTTTTTTTTAAATGGGGGGGGGGGGGGGGGGGGGAGGGGGATAGGGGGAGGAGAATCCTAAAGAAAGAAATGATTGACTCATTCAGAGGGAAGAAAAACACGGGAAGAAAAGAACGACCGACTCACTGAAGCTCAGACTGTCGTAGGCCAGAAGTATCAGTGAGGAAAGAAAGGACTGAATCATTCACAGGTCAGAGGTCAGAGGTGAAGACAGTTTTGATTGGTTTACCATTTTGCATGTGCAGTGGTGTGCTTGGGATCTTTCTAAACGTGACGGCCATTCGCCTTCAAGAGAGCGACTCCCTGCCCTCTGGTCTGGACTTCTCTGGTGTTCAGGGCATTGCCAGGGTGAGTTTGTGTGTGTGTGTGTGTGTGTGTGTGTGTGTGTGTGTGTGTGTGTGTGTGTGTGTGTGTGTGTGTGTGTGTGTGCATGTGATTGAGTGTGTGCGTTTGTGTGTGCATGTGATTAAGTGTGTGTGTGTGTGCGCATGTGATTAAGTGTGTGTGTGTGCGCATGTGATTAAGTGTGTGTGAGTGCGCATGTGATTGATTGTATGTGTGTGTGTGTTTGTGCGTGCATGGGTGTGTGTGTGTATGTGTGCATGGCTGTGTGTGTGTGTGTGTCTGTTTGTGTGTGTTTAGGAGAAAGGTGAATGAGGGGTTCTTACCCTCACATTCACTGGCAAGCCAAGTGTTTAGCATAGCACTAATTGGGGATTTGATCCTCACAGAACCTGCCTCCAGCATTTTACTTTGTCTTCTAGCCTGATTGGGAAACCAGACTGTCTGGTCCCTCAGATGAGGTCAGAAGCATGTCAGACACATAGTCATGCATGTAAAGTATCCCTAAATAGTTGGAAGTTGCAGAAAATTTGAGAAAGTTTCTCTGACTGTCTTGGCGACCAGTGCTTGAAGTTTAAATATATAAAAAAATCTTTATTCTTTCCCATTACCTTTGGTAGTTCGTCTGCCACAGTTTTGTTTTCTTTGATATTTGTACTCGTCAGTGTATTTTGTGCTGCCACCTTTGCTGTTGTTCAGTGCTGTGGTCTGATAACATGCCTGTTTGTTTGTTTGTTTGAACAGATCCTCGGCTCTCTGCTATCACTGTTGATTTTCAATACGGTGCTGACTGCCAACTTCACCTTTTTGTGAGTACCTCAGCAGGTTAGATGTTTAAAGGGGAACTGAGCCGAAGAGGTATTACAGACTATAGGAATGGACTAAAAACAAAAACAGACAGAGCTCAGGAGCTGTGTGAAAGTTGAGGTGGACATCCTGGGCTCCCCCTATCCCTAATAGTCCATACAGTGTCTGTGGACGTAAAGCAATGTTGAACCTGAGCTGAACAAAGAAAAAGTGAAAGACCCAAAGCAGCTTTTCTCTTGATTTCTCATCCTGTTTGTTAAAAATTGACATCTGAAAGTTGCACAAACACGACCGTTGTGCTGCCGTTTTGTGCCAAGCAGCCTGTGTCAGTGACATGACAAACAAGGCTGGCATGTGTGTGTCAAGTATCAAAAACGTCGAGAATCAGCCTTTCTCTGCTCTTCATTGGCAAAGAGCTAACCAAAGGGGCTGCACCCCGAGGAGCTGAGGTTTAAAGCCAGAAAAGGTACTTCTTTTGTGTTAATGTTGCTGGAACAATCAAAGCAAGCCTGCAGATGGAAATGGTTGCACATTTTCTGTTTCCAGACCAACTGGCATCTTTTGCTTGGTTCCCTGATTCTGTATTGGTTTGGTTCCCTGATGTGGTTCCCTGATTCTGTATTGGTTTGCTTCCCTGATTCTCTACTGTTTTGGTTCCCTGATTCTCTCTAGTTTGGTTTCCTGATTCTGTACTGGCTTGGTCCCATGATTCTGTGTTGGTTTGGTTCCCTGATTCTGTACTGGCTTGGTTCCCTGATTCTGTCTAACTTGGTTTCTTGATTATATTATTGACTTGGCTCCCCAGTTCAGTCTGGCTTGGTTCCCTTATTCTGTATTGGCTTAGTTTTCTGATTCTGTATTGGCTTGGTTCCCTGATTCTGTATTGGTGTGGTTTTCTGATTCTGTACCGGTGTGGTTTCCTGATTCTGTACTGGTGTTGTTTCCTGATTCTGTCTAGCTTTGTTTCCTGATTCTGTATTGGCTTGGTTCCCCAATTCTGTCTGGCTTGGTTCCCTTATTCTGTATTGGCTTGGTTTTCTGATTCTGTATTGGCTTGGTTCCCTGATTCTGTATTGGCTTGGTTTTCTGATTCTGTATTAGCTTGATTCCCTGATTCTGTATTGGCTTGGTTCCCTTATTCTGTACTGGTGTGGTTTCCTGATTCTGTACTGGTGTAGTTCCCTGATTCTGTACTGGCTTGGTTCCCTGATTCTGTACTGGCTTGGTTCCGTGATTCTGTATTGGATTGGTTTCATTATTCTGTACTGGTGTGGTTTCCTGATTCTGTACTGGTGTAGTTCCCTGATTCTGTACTGGCTTGGTTCCGTGATTCTGTACTGGCTTGGTTCCGTGATTCTGTATTGGATTGGTTTCATTATTCTGTACTGGTGTGGTTTCCTGATTCTGTACTGGTGTAGTTCCCTGATTCTGTACTGGCTTGGTTTCCTGATTCTGTACTGGCTTGGTTCCGTGATTCTGTATTGGATTGGTTTCATTATTCTGTACTGGTGTGGTTCCGTGATTCTGTACTCACTTGGTTCCCTGATTCTGCATTGGCTTGGTTCCCTGATTCTGTATTGGTTTGGTTCCTGATTCTGTATTCCACTGCTGTCATCTGACTTCCTAAAAAACAAACAAATCCATTGCACTTTCTGTTTGGAAAGCCTGATTAATAAAGCTGTGTTTTGCCAGCGTCAGGGCTGTATTACACATCAAACACACATTTCATGCCCTTTGATTTCCAGAGGAGTAGCTCCACACCTTTGTTTCAATGAGATCATACATGCTGCAAAATGGAGTGGGAAAACATCATATCTGAAAGTTCTTCAAAGTTAATCTGAAATGGAGAAGGACAAAACCAACTGTAAAAGAAAAGTTCTGTGCTCTGAGTTCTGTCTGAATGGCCATTTAAATGAATGACTGTGGGTATTGTGTAGTTTTACTGAGGAGAATCCTAAAACCAGAAAGTGGTAATGCCTGTTGTCCACTGGTCGCTGACTGATGGGTTGTTATTTTTTTTCACAAATCCCTGCTGAACAGAATGGCAGTCAACCAGCTCTGCAGTGTGGTGGCGTCGGATGCAGTCAGTCACACGCCGCTGCCTCACATCTTGCCTGCTGCTCCACCGCGCCGCCCAGCCTCTGCCCCTGACATGAGACAGCTGGAGCGCCACCAGCTGCAGCAGGACATGCTGCGAATCGAACTGGGATGAGGCAAGGTCGTGACCTTGAATGAAGGTTGCACTGCCATCGGCAGTATAGTTGTTGTTTTTCTGTGATCATGGCTGTGGCCAGGTTATTAGTTTTGCAGGTGCATGAATGTACTGTGATCTGTGACATTTATGAGCTTTAATCTCTGGATGTGACAGGTAGGTCAAGGCTGTGACCTTTGTGCATGTGACAGGTAGGTCAAGGCCATGACCTTTGTGCATGTGACAGGTAGGTCAAGGCCATGACCTTAATGTACTTTTTTCCACTTTTTCAGTCTTGATTTTAGTTGGGTTTTGGTGTTTGGACTGCTAGGTAGAGACAGGGTTGCGGTCATTTTTGAGCTTGGGTTTGATTCTTATAGCAAGGTTTTTCCCGCTGGTGTTGCCGTTAATCAAAATGAAAACAGAGTTGATGTGTCACAGCTGCTCTGTTGAGCAATATATGAAGGCAATGTCAGATCGTATGCATATTTAGGACGTAGGATGGGTACCAGTATTTATGTAGGCAGTATCAGTCAGTTTTCTGCATGCATTTTTTGTTTGTTTTTGTTTTGTTTTGTTTTTTGATTCAGGGTGGTCGCTTTTACAGGGCTTGAAAATGGTGGACGGTGTCAAGTTTTACTTGTTCTGTGTTTTAAAAAAAAACTGCTTTATATGTTCGTGGATGGTGATGCTTTTATTTGAAGGCTTTTTCTTGCAATATTATGAAGTCATGGCTTTAAATTTAATTTCTTGTTAGTTTATCAGGTGACGGGAGAGGAGAGGGGTTATGGGGGTGGGTGGATATGGAGTACAAATTAAATGATTGCTTTGCTTATTTGCTGCTTCTTAGTTTGTGGGTGTTTTGCTGATGTGACAGCAATTTTTGATCATGAAGAATTTACGCTTCAGGATGAAGAATTTGCGTTAAGCATTACTTTACATGGTAGGACTGTGTGCGTATTCGTGCATTCAGACACTGGGCCATTTTTGTTGTGAATCTCTGCTGGGAGTGCAATAACACTTTTTTCTCTGACCTCTGACCGCATTTCAGATCAAAATAATTCAAATTTTGCTGAATGGAAACTAACCAACTGAGCCAGAAAGTGGCATTGAGCTAAACCTGTGTCTTGATTGGGTTGGTGTCCAACTTGTCTGCAGACACTCCATGGAGAGTTTTTGGACTCTGTGGAGTGTCCATGAACAAAAATGTTTCCTGCAGATCTAGGGCTGCATTCTCCACACCCTGTACCAGCAGTACAGGCAAACCAGCTTCCTGTTTGGCCAGTTGCGTCACTTCATCTTGCATGTATATGGCCTGCCAGGTCGGCCCACAATGTTTTGGGCTTCAGTTTGCTTCAAAAATTTGCACTCATTTTGTTAGGGGAATTTATGGTGTTTAGCTGATGCTTTAGTTTGAATGGCCCACTGCTTTCTGTGGATTTCTTTGGACTTTGTCCATATCGATATATATTCTATATATTGCTTGATTTCTTTGGACTTTGTCCATATCGATATATATTCTATATATTGCTTGATTTCTTTGGACTTTGTCCATATCGATATATATTCTATATATTGCTTGATTTCTTTGGACTTTGTCCATATCGATATATATTCTATATATTGCTTGATGTTCCTGGGTCCAAGGACTGTAGAACCAAAGTGATGCGGCTAGCGAGCCTTTGGACATATCGCCCATTCCCAGTGCAGTGCCCTGCCCAGGAACGTCAGGGAGACAGAGACTTCATTCATTCTTTATGTCTACTCGCAAGACACTTATCTGATTAATGCTCATAATCCTCCTTTCCACTTGTCCTTTGTGTGTGTGTGTGTGTGTGTGTGTGTGTGTGTGTGTGTGTGTGTGTGTGTGAGTGTGTGTGTGTGTGTGTGTGTGTGTAGTGTGTGTAAGTAACTGTGTTTTATGCCCAGTCAACCAGTACAGTTATATCAGGGTGGGGGTGGGGGGATGGTAGGAGTGGTTCCCTCATTGTTGCTGTAAAAGATAAAAGGGATGTAATCCTGTGAGAGTAACATGTTTTTTGCAGGGTTGATTCCCTTGTCACAGTTTATGATGGGGGGTGGGGGGGTGCACTGGCTGTAAATAATCTTCTGACACTATTTTAGGCCAGCTTTCTACATGAGCAGATCATTTCCACTGTACTTTGTAGACACTTGATGACTGGTGTGTTTCAGTATGACACAGTTTTTGCTGTGAAGACAGTCATAGCTTTTTGTTCCATAGAAATCACAGCGTCAAAAGTGAACACAGTGTGTACCAGGCAAAATGTTACGATGAGGTTGACCCGTATGCGCTGCGTCTTGTGCAATCAGTGTTACTGCATTCCAAAGTCATGAATGTTTTTTACGTTGTTTTGCATGTACATTCGAACATGTCTGAAGCAACTAGTCTACACTTTTGATCTCATAATTGTGCTGGGTTGAGGTATGTTGCTGCTTTTAATTGGCACACATGTGTGCACTCACGCATGCGCACATATGTCATGCACACATGCATACACTCATGCGCACACACACATGATGCGTGCACACACCTGTGTGCATACCCACATCCATGTAAGACAATAGCTAAGTATGAGTGTGCAGTTAGGTCTTTTTTTTTTTTTTTTTAATTAAATTTTGACTTGCATGCATGTGAACTTCTTTCACTCTTAACTCGAAGAAGAAGTTACATTGTGTTCTCAATGAAAAAGAAAGAAAAAGAGTGCTTTTAGAAAATTAACACATCTATGAGACAAACCATGTAGTTGCTTTTGCAACCGGACAGTGGAAGATGCTTGTCAACAGCAGGACCAAAACAAGTACAGTACCTGTGCTGGTTGAATGGCATAAACAGAATTGACCTTGCCATATAAAAGGGAATCAATTTTGAAACACCATTTATAAAATAATAAAAAAGTGTTAATACTAACTAACAATGTCAGTGATCATAATGCTAACAACATTAACCATGATAATGACTTTTTTATGCTAACAACATTAACCATGATAATGACTTTTTTACTGCCTGCACCATTCCACACTAAATATCTACGCTCAAGCCGCCCTCTATCATGTGCCATAACGCACAGTCACAATTTTGAACGCAAAAATAAAAAAGCAAGCCAGTAACCGCCTCGCAACTGCCGGGAAGTCACTTGGTGTTTTCCACCTGTTTAACCAGTATGGTTATATCAGGGCGAGTGCTGGGTGGATGCTTCATACGGATGTTTGTGGTGGTCTTTTACCTGAGGGTTTGTAAAAGTGGTTTATGTGTCTTTGATGAATTGTTAGTGGTTTATGCATCTTGGGTGAATTGTTAATGGTTTATGTGTCTTTTTGATGAATTGTTAGTGGTTTATGTGTCTGATGAATTGTAAGTGGTTTATGTGTCTTGGGTGAATTGTAAGTGGTTTATGTGTCTGGTGGGTTGTTAGTGGTCTGTGTCTTGGATGAATTGTAAGTGGTTTGTGTGTTCTGATGAATTGCAAGTGGTTTATATGTTCTGATGAATTTTAAGTGGTTTGTGTGTTCTGATGAATTGCAACTGGTTTATTTGTTCTGATGAATTTTAAGTGGTTTGTGTTTTTTTATGAATTGTTAGTAGTTTATGTGTCTGGTGAATTGTTAATGGTTTATTTGTCTTGTAAATGCCAACGCTGACACCTGTTGGTTATGGTGTTGGTATTGATGTCCATTTCTACGGTGTATGGTTTCATGGATTGCCATGCTCAGTAAACATGCTCAGCATACATACCTTGCTCAGTGTATGTGCTCAGCATACATACCTTGTTCAGTGCGTGTGCTCAGTGGGATGAGTACAGCATGTGTGCTGTATGTGGAAATGTTACAACAGGAGGCGCCAAGTTTTCTGCGGGGAATGAGGTGAATACTGAGCTGAATGTGTTCATGCAGTTGAACACACAGCTTGCAAATCTTTTAGTTTTAACTGACCTCCAAGAGGGATAAAGCTGCATGGACAAGAATTTGCATCTTACATGTAGTCAAGAGTTGCCATTTTCATGTTCACCTACATGTGTACAAAGTGTAACTTTCGTTGATACGACGCTTGCTGCAGTTTGTGTGTCTGTGGTCCATCGCACTCTGCAGGTTTCAGTCCTCTGGCATGTGTGCAGTCCAGTCAGTTCTCGTTTTGGTGGAACATGTAGAATTCTCAGTGGGTTAGAACGTGACAGCTGTCAGTAGGCTAGAACATGTCAGCTGTCAGTGGGTTAGACTGTGTCAGCTGTCAGTGAGGTATCCATGTCAGCTGTCAGTAGGTTAGATCGTGTCAGTGGGTTAGCTGTCAGTCAGCTGTCAGTCAGCTGTCAGTGGGTTAGAATGATTCAGCTGTCAGAGGGTTAGAACATGTCAGCTGTCGGTGGGTTAGAACATGTCAGCTGTCGGTGGGTTAGAACGTGTCAGCTGTCGGTAGGTTAGACTGTGTCAGCTGTCAGTGAGTTATAATGATTTAGCTGTCAATGGGTTAGCCCATGTCAGCTGTCAGTGGGTTAGAATGATTCAGCTGTCAGTGTGGTAGAACATGTCAGCTGTCAGTGGGTTAGACCATGTCAGCTGCCAGTAGGTTAGCCCATGTCAGCTGCCAGTGGCTTAGAACATGCCAGCTGTCAGTAGGTTAGACTGTGTCAGCTGTCAGTGGTATAAAACACATCAGCGCTTCATGGGTTAAGACATTTCAGCTCTCATTCCTTTTATTTAGCATCTTTTCACAACAGCAATATTAGAAAGTGTCAGCTGTCAGTGGACAGACAGACAAATAGAAACGAGAGAGAGAGATCAAGGTGTGTGCGTCTTGGTAGAAACGTCTTTATCAAGACACAACACACGGACATAAGACTTTTATTCGTCTGTGTCACAGATACAGAAATTACTTTGTTGTCTTCATGCAATACAAGAGTTTAAATGAATGCATGCATACAAGTCAACAAGTCCAACCAACCAACAGACAGCCACACACAAAATTCAATACTAAATACTTTCATTGACTAGCGCCCAACCA
>OY757556.1:6564167-6575369 GCA_963584105.1 Alviniconcha strummeri
GGCGAAAGTGCATCGAAGGGTGGGCCAATCTCTTGTACAAACCATCAGAGGGCCCCCTGTGTCGGTGGAGGGCCATACACTCTGTGAGCACTCCGTGAGCAGCGGCCTTTCAGACCTCGCCTCCTACGACTGTGTGCTTGAAAAGTAGTTGGTGGTGGCAAAAAAAAAAAAAAAAAAAATCTAATCCAAGATAGCGCAGTCTACTTAAAAAATTATCCAACGTCGATAATGGTCAGCTACTTTGAGCGTAGACGAACTTGGAAGAAGAAGGGAAAAGAAGAAGAATCTGAGTACAGACAGGGCGTTGGATAGAGCAGGCGTTCTTTTTGTTTTTGTTTTGTTCGACTGACAACAGCAGGAACATCATAAAGACCACAGGGTGCCGTCAGACTCAAGACGTGTCATAACTACACCATACGTCATTCCTTTCCCTGTTTTTTTGTGGCTTTTTCTTCTGTTTTTGTGTGTGTTTTTGTGTGTGTTTTTTTGTTGTTGTTGCTGTTTTCCTACTCAAATCGAACACACAACAGACACGCTTTCTCCACGCGATCAGCCGCAAGTTAGCAAAGACTATTATTATATGTATTATTAGTCTCTGCAGTGAGCCACTCTACAGCCAGTCATTAAGGGCGATAACTCTCCGTGCCCGTCTCCGCGTTTGAATGTGGACTGCGCTATCTTGCTGTAGACTATCTTTGTCGTGGGGGCGTGCTGGCGAAGGCCGTGATGGTAGTGATCGAGTGCGTGGGTGAATGGAGCGGGCATCGGGTTTCAAACAGGGACGGCACTGCCACAAGCCCGGAAACGTTAGCGGCGGCGCCTTTAGTTCTTGTGAAACTGACGTGGATAGTGGCTGCGCCTTCGGTTCTTCAAGAACTGAGGTGGTTGGTGACGAATTGAAGTGGTTAGTGTGGCGTCTAAAAACGTGTCCTTGTGGAATTAAAGTGATTATTGTGGCACCCTAAGTTCTTGTGCTGTTGAAGTGGTTAGTCGTGCCTTTAATTCTTGTGGAACTGAAGTGATTATTGTGGCACCTTTGGTTCTTGTGGAATTGAAGTGGTTATAGTGGCGTGTTTATAGAGTTCCTGTGAAATTGAAGTGGTTATAGTGGCGTGTTTATAGAGTTCCTGTGAAATTGAAGTGGTTATAGTGGCGTGTTTAGTTTTTGTGGAATTGAAGTGGTTATGGTGGTGTGTTTGTATAGTTCTTGCGGAATTGAAGTGGGAGTTCTTTTGGAATTGAAATGGATATGGTGGTGTGTTTATATAGTTCTTTTGGAATTGAAGTGGTTATGGTGGTGTGTTCATATAGTTCTTGTGGAATTGAAGAGGTTATGGTCGCATACTTAGTTCTTGTAAAACGGTGAAAGGTCTCTTGTACTATTTCTGTGGCAGTGCTGAATGACAAAGCTGCCTGAAACTAATGTAAGCGTTGTATGCTTCGGTTGTCTCAGGGCAACAAGCACAGGAAAAACGATTTGGAAAGGATGTGTTTAACGCAGGAACTAAACTGAATTAGCGTCAGCGCGGAAGTGAACGAGAGAAACCCAGGCTTGTTCCTTGTATGTACAATTCGATAAAAGAATTGGCTGTGTTTCAGAAAAGTTGCTTTTACGTAAGAAGTTCAGAAAGTGACACAGTTGCTTCACCTTCAGCTTAGCCAAACGTCAACGAATCACCCCCCCCCCCCTCACTCAACCACCTACCCACCCACCCACGCCCCCGTAATCGACAGAAATAGTGTGGATCAAGTTTAAGTGGTTATAGCGGCGTGTTTAGTTCTTTTGCTGGAATTGAAACAGTGTGGATCAAGCTTGGGAAGTCTGCTGTGTAGTTATACGTTGGTGCTGGACAGCGTTCTTGTGGAGCCGGACGAGGCGTCAGCGGCTCAGCACCAGCTCGTTAAGGTTCCAGAATGGCCCCGTGGCCACGGTGGCTTTGTGCTGGAAGCCTTAGAAGAGGCCAGGCCCTACACTCGGCTTGACAGGCATAAACGCCTACAGATTCAACCGTGAAACCGCTCGCTAACCGAACAGGATATGGGCCGTCCCAGTGGCTACTTGACGACGGTTTTCATTGATTATGGAAAACTACATTTAGAGGTGGCTTGCTAGCGTTCATCAGCTAAGCTAAACTCGAGTCGTTCATCCGGTGTGGGTAAGAAGATAACGTATGCAGCCGTTTCGCCACACCTGCGCATGCCGTCACACCTGCAAGTGTGGTGTTATAGCCACCTTTCTGGCTGCTGCATACCGACTTGGGGTATTTCGGTTGTGGCGCTTGTCGTGCCTTGGAAATCAATTACTGTGGGTGAAGGTGATACCGACATCGGATTCTCACTGCTATGCATGAAGGTGACCGTGACATTGGAATCTCATTACTATGCATGAAGGTTATCATGACATGGAAATCTCATTACCGTGCATGAAAGTGACCCTGACATCGGAATCTCATTACTATGCATGAAGGTGACCCTGACATGGAAATCTCATTATTATGCATAAAGATGGCCCTGACATTGGAATCTCATTACTATGCATGAAGGTGACCCTGACATTGGAATCTCATTACTATGCATGAAGGTGACCCTGACATGCAAATCTTATTACTATGCATGAAGGTGACCATCACATTGGAATGTTATTACTATGCATGAAGGTGACCCTGACATTGGAATGTCATTACTATGCATGAAGATGACCCTGACATTAGATTCTCATTACTATGCATGAAAGTGACCTGACATTACAATCTCATTACTATTCATGAAGGTTACCTGACATTAGAATCTCATTACTATTCATGAAGGTCACTCTGACATGGGAATCTCATTACTATGCATGAAGATGACCCTGACATTGGAATTTTATTACTTTGCATGAAGGTGACCCTGGCATTGGAATCTCATTACTATGCATGAAGGTGACCCTGACACTGGAATATCATTACTATGCATGAAGGTGGCCCTGACATTAGAGTCTCATTACTATGCATGAAGATGACCCTGACATTGGAATCTCATTACTATGCACGAAGGTGACCCTGACATTGGAATCTCATTACTATACATGAAGGTGACCCCCACAGGGAATTCCAACGCTTTTCTCAAATCCCAGTATCATGGCTGCGGCCAATAAGATGCCCAAAATGGCGATGGCAGTAACCTGTAGCTGGAGCAATCTTGGGCTGGTAATTGAAGATTTTCAGTGCTGGCGTAATCCAGTGTTGCCGTCAGCGAAACTGATTGGCTTTGATGATGCGAGATAATTAATGACGCTCCGGCTGGGGAGGTGTAATTTGGAGGCGGGATCGACTGAAGCTGTTGCTGGTAATAATGTGTATCAGACAGCAATCATTAGGAAACTTTTTGGACAGAATTGAAGACCAGTTATTTCACGCCAATACTGAAATGCTCCCCGAGTCTGCGGCTTTGACTGTCATGGGACAATCCTCAGTTGGGATTGTAGGCTACACAAATTGATATGCAACACCAGAACATAAAGAACGTGTTTCGGCAGCAACAAAAAACACAAGGAACATTTTGCGACAAAAGCAACAAAACAACAACATCTAGAACATTTTGTTACGACATATCAGAAAGAAAAAAATTGCTACAAAAAGAAAACACAAGAGGTTTTGACAGAACGACAACAAAGCATATATATATACAATAACACCAAATCACAAAGGACATTTAACTGCATCAACAACAAAACGCAAAGGACATTTTACTGCATCAACAACAAAACGCAAAGGACAATTTACTGCATCAACAACAAAACGCAAAAGACATTTTACTGCATCAACAACAAAACGCAAAGGACATTTTACTGCACCAACAACAAAACGCAAAGGACATTTTACTGCATGAACAACAAAACACAAAGACATTTCCCTACATCAACAACAAAACGCAAAAAAATTAAACAAAAAAACATTCCCGTTTCTGCTTCTTAAGCCACTCTTTTTCTCGGGCTCAGACTGTTTATTGTGAAACATCAGACGGCTCTTCGTGGCTTAGACACCAACCGAGAACAGCCGTGTGCACGACAGTACAATGCATGTCACTACTGGGGATCAAGATTGCCGGCTGATCCCGCGCAAAACGGGCCTCCCACTCACGGACCGGAACACGCAAAATAGTACAGTCTTACTCCAAATCCGTCCTGCGGTCGGGCTGAGTCGGGACACAACTGACCGCATTGAGAATAAAGTCTCGAGTTGCAGTAAACACCCGGTACAGAGGTGTAGTGTTACCGGAGCTTAACCCGGATCGGTCCACCACGGCTCTTTTTCTCTCGGCGTGGGGCCCGCCGGCAGTGACGCCGTCGATTGATTGGAATCGGGAAAACAATCGCGGGTTGCCTTGGTCAAGAGGGGTGTCAGCGTGCGAACGGTTTCGGGAGTCAAACTCAACCACTTCACCGCTCTTCAGTGCTACCTGGCGGGGCCTGGTCCTGATCCGAGCGTGTGAGCTTTGTTTGAAGACGGTTTAACGATTTTGTCGATCAGGCGGACGTTTGGGGAACGAGATTTATTCCCCGTGGAACCACTCTCGCATTTCCGGAACTGCATTATGCAGCAGAGTTGAAGTTAATTGCGGTGGTGGTGGTGGTTACGGTGGCGGTGGTTACGGGGGTGGCTGTGTTGTTGTTGTTGGTGGTGGTGTTGCTGTTGTTGTTGCACTTGTATCCACCCAGCACAGTCAGAGATTTGCTCAGCAAGAGGAAGTTTCTTTTCCCCATCTGCGCATGTCACCGTTTTTGAACGTCTCCTTTGTCGCCTGCATTTCAGGCAACTATTTTTCGCCTTCTGGGGCGCTCTTTTACAGCTACCTGAGGTCAGGTCCTGAAGATCCCCCTCCCTACCCCCCCCCCTACCCCGCCGCCCCTCCCCTATGATTGCATCAGTGGCTTGCTCGGCGAGCGTTGATCTCACCTGGACTGGCACAAAGAAAATAATTATGATGGATAACGGGGCTGAAAGGTGCCCGTGTCCCAGAATCGCAAACCAGGCAGAACGGGGGAAGTTTAGATCCTGCAGGTAATGGCGTGTCGTTGCGTGCGAAGTCACGGCCGCACCGCTCCGGCTCACTGCACTGAGGAGCTGATATCCTGTTCGTGGTTTAGACATCTTGCTTGTGTACTTGAGTACTTGAGTACAGATCAGTGCGTCGCTTTTGTTCAGGCAGGCGAAGTTTTAATGCAGCAAGAGCTATAGAACGTGTTCATGTGTGCAAGTCGTCTACGTTAACTGTCATCTCTGCTCTCGCTCATCGCAGAAAAATTTCGGAAGCGGTCAAGATGTTTCAGAAATGAACCGCATTCTGGGTGTGCATGCCGTGGTTGGTTTGCTGGAACCCTTTGCCGTTCACTTAACTTCAGCTCAGGTTTAGGTCGTAGCTTGAAACGCTGGGGAAAACCCATATGCGCTCAGCTACATTCAAGACGTTTTCAGGTCGTTGCCGTCGAAACAGACCGGCCTCCAGCGTTGCCTCCGCAGCCCAGCTCAGCGAAAGGACAGAGACGGGCTGGGGAAAGAGTGCGACAGCTGGAGACTTGGTGCTTAACGTCCACATAAACTACACGGCTTATTAGGGACGGGGAAAGGAGGAGGGGAGATCTGGAAGAGAGGAGTAGCTCGTGTGCACGCTTCGACCCGTAAAGACCGAAGAGACTGCCAGCCACCGCCAGAACAACAATGTTACGGAGGTGGGGACCCCACCAGCGCGAAGCAATTTGTGTACTTCGCTATTTGCAGTTTCAACAGCTGTGCGAAACAAAGTCACAAAGACAGTGTCCGACTGAGAAGCAACTGTTACGGTTGCAGCAAGACAATCCACCTGCTATGAGAGCCCATCTCCACCTCCCTTCTCTTGATCTCGCCTGGGCTCTTATATAGCTTTACGTCCACGGAAACCATAAGGCTCGTTAGGTCGGACAGCCCAGGACGGCCACCTCGACTCTCACACAGCTCCTGAACTATGAAAAGCAGTGTCCGAGCGAGGTCATTATGTCGGTCAGCTCGTGCTGAGAAGCTCAGTTTCGCCCCGGCTGTCAACGGGGTGTGCAATGACCGGTCCGGCGTCGTGAAGTCCAATGGCTGACCGCCGCTGTCTTGTTGATGACGTGTCTGCCATTCAGAGCCGGTTTGTGAAGGTTCCGGACTCAGCACCCTGCCGCTGCGTGGCACTTTGTGCTTTATGTGATGTGCTGGAAACCCCCCTTCGAGTTACGGGCCAGCTCCTTCAGTTGATTTGGCGGGCACAAAACGCTGCCAGAGTAAGCCGTGACAGGACTCGCGACCAGGACAAGATATGGGCTGCCGCGATGGCCGTTATCGTTGTCTCTAAGAGGATATAGTCAGTTTGCACGATGGCCGTTGCTTCCACGATGGCCATTATCGTTATCTCAAAGAAGCCATATCAGTTTGCACGATGGCCATTATTGTTGTCTCTAAGAAGCCGTAGCCAGTTTGCACGATGGCCGTTATCGTTGTCTCTAAGAGGCTATAGTTTGCACGATGTCCGTCACGTTGTCTCTAAGAGGCTATAGTCAGTTTGCACGATGTCCGTTACGTTTTCTCTAAGAGGCTATAGTAAGTTTGCACGATGTCCGTTACCGTTGTCTCTAAGAGGCTATAGTCAGTTTGCACGATGTCCGTTACGTTGTCTCTAAGAGGCTATAGTCAGTTTGCACGATGTCCGTTACGTTTTCTCTAAGAGGCTATAGTCAGTTTGCACGATGGCCGTTACCGTTGTCTCTAAGAGGCTATAGTCAGTTTGCACGATGGCCGTTACCGTTGTCTCTAAGAGGCTATAGTCAGTTTGCACGATGGCCGTTATCATTGTCTCTAAGAGGCTATAGTCAGTTTGCACGATGTCCGTTACCGTTGTCTCTAAGAGGCAACGATGTCCGTTACCGTTGTCTCTAAGGAACCATGGGCTTGTAATACAGTCTTTTAACTTTACGGGCTTTTGCGTTTTAAAATAATCCTTTGCAAACAGTTGGGGTTTGTTATGCTGTCAGTTTTACAGTGGTTTTAAAATAATCCTTTGGAAACGGGGGGGGGGGGGGGGGGGGGGGGAGGGGGGTATGCTGTCTGTTGTACAGTGGTTTTAAAACAATCCCATGCAAACAGTGTTTTTTAGTTTTTTTTTTTTTTTTTTTTTTTTTTTTTTGGGGGGGGGGGGGGGGGGGGGGTATCCTGTGAAGTTCGTCCTGATATAACCGTAATGGTTGACAGCGTGAAACACCAAGCTACTTGCTTAGTATGCTGTCAGTTGTACAGTAGTTTTAAAACAATCCTTTGCAAACAAGTTTTTTTTTTTTTTTTTTTTAATGATGTCCATTGTACAGTCGTTTTAAAGCAATCCTTTTGCAAACAGTGTTTGTTTTTTTGTTGTTGTTGTTGTTGTTGTTGTTGTTGTTTTTATGCTGTCCATAGTACAGTAGTTTTAAAAAATAATCCTTCGCGAACTTTTTTTTTTTTTTTTTTTAATGCTGCCAGTGCTGCCAATAAGTCGTTTGCTGGGTCTCTGTATTTGACTTAGTGTGACCGGAAGCATTTGAGTCCAGTCGGGTCTATGAGGAAAATTGAACGCATGACCAGGAAAAGGCCAAGCCCGCTAAGGAATCAATACGAATGATTAAAACCTTGAACGAAGTTCTAGAGAACGGTTTTGGCTTTAGAAGTGGATTTGCTTTGTTCCTTTTTGTATGTTTCGTGCAGCTGTTTTCGTTTTTGTTGCGGGGTATGAGGATTTTTTTTTTTTTTTTTTTTTTTTTTTTTGCCTTTGAACTGGTCTGCTGTTGTGTTTGTAGTCGAGCGCAGGTTACGGAAGAGAATCGTGTGTGATAGCTGCAGACTCTTAGCTTAAAGGAAACACTGAAAGAAAAAGATTTTCTTCAGTCTTTGAAGTGTACAATCCATCTTGCTCGCGGCGTGTGTGATGTGACAACTCTGTCACGGAAAATGAAAAGCGCGTCTATTTTTGTGGTTATTTCGTAACCCTTTGCGCCTCGGTTTGTGTGACAATAGAGGTTTGTGTTACAATGGAGGTTCCGAGCTGTCAATCACCCGAGTCGCTTCAGCCAATCAGAATGCCAGAAATAACATTCCGGGCGAAAACTCTGAAGCGTGGATGCCGTGTCTGGTCCACAAACTATTGAAAGCGTAGCAGCAGAGCGAAAGACGTGTGGATTCTGGAAAACAACAACAATAACAACAACAACAAAAGTTCAAGATTAGCAATGGGGCGTGTTCACTGACGTCACGAGACATCAACTGAGACATCAATGAGGCTTCCTGCAACCCTTCGTACAGACCATTAACCCTTTCCTTGCCTTTATGGCGTCCATGGTGAAGTATTTCCCATTTGCCAAAAAGGTATCATAGAAAAGCGACCTGCCCGAATTCCGGCTGTTGGTGCATGCCCAAGAGAAGCCAAGTTCTAGAAAACAAACGTTTCTGATCGGCTTGACCTGCCCACGAGAGTCCTTCTGGAAGGAATTGCACCTGGAGCTCTAAAACGTTGACAGCGAAAGGATTAGAGCAAAGACCGTCTGCCTACACAGTCGCGTTTGATGACGTCAAACTCTCGTACCGGCGTGTATTCATCAGTCGCCAAGGTTCGACTCCTGGACGAGACAGGGTGAAGGGACGTTTCACAGTTCTTCCGAGTCGTCACTTGCGCAGACTCGTCAGTGCCCGTCTCGCTTTCGTGTGCACATTATATCACGAACTGAGAGGGTCGCTCAAGTTAAAGACCCCATGTCCACATGCTGGTAACAGGTCTGACGGCCGGTGGTATGGAAACACCCAACAGCGCGTTGGTAGGGGGGGTGGGGGGTGGGGGGGGGGAGTGGGGGTAGGGGAATGATCAAGAGGGTGACTAGTTGAGGTTGGTTAGTTCTTGGATTTCAGCGACCCGTCGGTCGCGCGGGGTCACTGCAGTGCTACCGTTAACGTGAGGAGAAGAGCACAGCGAGTGGTTGGCGCCTGAAGCAGACGTGTTTGCAGAGGGGTGGGAAGGGGGGGTAGGGCAAGGTGGGGGACGGGGGGGGGGGGAGCATGGTTCAAGCCAGGCTGCCCTCGTGCTCCAATTTACCAAGTCTAAACGAGGCCGCGCATTTATTCCCCCAACCCCCCAACTAAACCCTCCCCTCCCCCCCCCCCCCCCCCGCACCTCCCCCCCTCGACCCCCACACCTCCCCAGCCCCCACCTCTCCCCCAACACCAGGCCAGCGATCGATTTAGAATGTCAACGTCCATTATAAATCCCACTGGCAGCGTTGTTTAAATTTACATGGGACCTTCTAGTCTTCATTGCGCTCGGTTGTCTCCACTGGTTTGGAACCGCAACGGGAGAGTGCTTTTATATAAATTATATGTACATATGTATGCAGTGAAGGTCTGTGGTGTGGTTTGGTTTTAGCGGAGATTTAGAGTGAAGGTCTGTAGTGAGGTTTGGTTATAGTGGAGATTTAGAGTGAAGGTTTATGATGTGGTCTGGTTTAGCGGAGGTTTAGAGTGAAGGTTTATGATGTAGTTCGGTTGAGGTCGTGTAGGGGGTTGTAGTTCGGTTGAGGTCGTGTAGGGTGGGTCCTTTGGACAGATACGACAGGATTTTGCTCTTCCTTCCCAGCTTTCATGAAGTGGGAACATCGCGAAAATCGATGCTGTAAGAGTATTACATATCGTAAATGCTGTGGTTAGTATAAAAAGTACTCTGTCGAAGCAATGTAGGCTGCGTGTAGCTAGGTAAGAAGTGTTTAGGATCAGTCTTGAACCTACCAAGCTTTTTCTCTAGGTAAAGGTTAATGTCAGCGGTTTTGGATCTGAAAAGAGTGATGCCCCTTTGAAAGAAAGAGCGGACCAGTCGGTGTGCAGCGATTCATCGACATGGGCTGAATGCCCAATTCAAGACGCACGTAGTGATGACTGTGATATAGTGTAACAGAGTGTGATATATTGTAACAGACTTTGAGATATTGTAAGAGACTGTGATATATTGCAACAGACTGTGATAGAGCCTGTGAAAAACTTTACTTTCTCGTTGTTTCTGTGGAATGAGCAGAGCGTGAGAGGTCTATTTTCGGTCGACAGTGTGAATCTGCAACAAAAAGTGTGACTCCAGTTTCACGGGCCGCAACTACAAGAAGAGCTTTCAGTCAAATAATTCTGTATGTAGATTACAGCGAAGAATTTCAACAACAGCAACATGAACAAAGGCGTGTGAAGCGAACACACAAGGCAAAAACACGTATCAGTGACGTTTAACATGCTGAGGTTTCCCGCTGGATTTACACTGAACTGTTGAGTGTTGAGGAGCACGAGTCTTTGCGACGAAGCACATTCAGGGTTAAAGCAATGGAGACAATACATCGGCACGCCATGAAGATTCACGCTCTCGTCTCAGAGGACGGAAGTAACGTTGGAGACACGGACTCAGGTAGGGTTGTGTTCCACGTCACTACAAACTGCGTTGTAAGTCGTCGGTATTAGTGACGACATTCATGCATGTTTGTTCACATTTAGTTTTAAGTGTTTCCTCGTGTTCTGAACCTTTCTATCTATGCAGTTTTGTGTGTGTGTGTGTGTGTGTGTGTGTGTGTGTGTGTGTGTGTGTGTGTGTGTGTGTGTGTGTGTGTGTGTGTGTATGTGTGTGTGTGTGTGTGTGTGCGTGCGTGTGTGCGTGTATGTGTGTCGTGTGTACGATGCGAGTATGTATCATGAACCTGTGTAAGTGCACGTGCGTGTGAGTGTGTGCGTGCGTGCGTGCATGCGTGTGTGTGTGTGCGTGTGTGCGTGTGTGTGTGTGTGTGTGTGTGTGTGTGTGTGTGTGTGTGTGTGTGTGTGTGTGTGTGTGTGTGTGTGTGTGTGTGTGTATGTGTGTGTGCCTGCCCCCTGCACATGGCTGAGGGAAGTGGGCCAGACCAGAGCACGTAGCCCCTGTAACCCTGCAGCCTGTGACGACTACCTTCTGCTGTAAACAATAGCCTGATGACGTAAGACCACGCGCATCAATCTCCGCACAATGCCGCTGACAGCCACCTCTCTCCACTTCCTCCTCGCTGCCCCGGGTCAAACCGATCGCATGACGCCAGTCTCTTGTTGTAGTGGTTGAAGTGTTGCCGCAGAAACCGGTGGCTTATTAGGGACGACCACCTCGACTTTTACACAGCTCCTGAGCTCTGACGTC
>OY757556.1:6575569-6585569 GCA_963584105.1 Alviniconcha strummeri
GTTCTGCTAGCCACAGTGAATTGATTTAGCAAGCACGTGGCGCTGTATACCGACAGACAGAGGCCAGTCGACAGTCACTTTGCAAGTCCAAAGGTATTTTACTCTGCAATTGCCATGGTACCTGTTGTGTCTTGGAGGCAATAATGAATGTTGCCCATTGTTCCAATTGTGCGGTCTGGAGTAGGTTTCACTGCATCAATTGCTTCAGAAAATGCACGTGTACACCAGGAACACTTTTGTGTTGTCATTGAAGGTGCACGTGTACTTGCAGGAAATAAAGAAGTTTGTCGGTTGCTTTGCCGTAGAAAGTGCACGTTTTTCTCAGCCAGTGTCTGGGTTTGACTTTTGTCTTGTCGTGGAAAGTGTACGTATTCTGCAATGTCAGGGTTTGTACTTTGTGTTGCAGTGGAAAGTGCACGTATCTGCAATGTCAGCGTTTGTACTTTGTGTTGCCGTGGAAAGTGCACGTATTCTGCGATGTCAGGGTTTGTTACTTTGTGTTGCCGTGGAAAGTGCACGTATTCTGCAGGGCAATGTCGAAGTTTGTCAGTTTCGTTGCCGCGGAAAAGTGTAGGTATGGCGATGTTTGTCCTTTTGTGTGTGTTGCTATGGAAAGTGCACGTATCTGCAGGCAATGGAGAAGTTTGACCTTTATGTTTGCCATGGAAAGTGTAATGTGTACCACTGTAATGGCGAAGTTTGTGTTCCACAGAAAGTGTACGTGTGCGAAGTTTGTGCTTTGTGTGGCTATGGAAACTGCACGTGTACTGCCCGGCAGTTGCGAAGTTTGAATGGTATTGCTGACGTAGAGTGCACATGTACTGCAGGCAGTGGCGACGTTTGAATGTTATTGCTGACGTAGAGTGCACGTGTACTGTAAAGCAGTGGCGAAGTTTGAGTGGACTTGCTGATGTAGAGTGCACGTTGTACTGCAGGTTTCTGACCAAGTTCAACCGGGAGATGCGAGGCGTGGTGGACTTCTTGGACTTCGTCACCTACGTTCCGCTCTTCATCTCATCCATCGCCGCATCATCTCGCATCCGCTCAGGGAAGAACTCGACTCTGACCTCCCCGGCGACAGTGTGACCTTGGCCGTTGTGACCTTGTTGATTGACCGTGATCCAGAGTTTGGAGTTTTGCCAAACGCGAACCTCTGTTCTAGATTGTTGGTGATGATAAGTGAAGTGCATGTGTGATGCATGCATGCAGATGTGATGCGCGAATGTTTCTTGTATTTCTGAAAAGTGTTTCTCTCTCTCTCTCTCTCTCTCTCTCTCTCTCTCCTCTCTCTCTCTCTCTCTCTCTCTCTCTCTCTCTCTCTCTCTCTCTCTCTCTCTCTCTCTCTTCTCTCTCTCTCTTCTCTCTCTCTCTCATCTCTAACATACACATACACACACACACACACGTGCATGCACACACACACACACACACACACACACACGTTCCTGCTATCATTTAACCCACATCGCCTGAAAAAACGAAACAGTTGCTCTAAATAATTTCATCGTTCATTCGGTGAACGTCTGTGATATATATATCTGTGCTCAAAACTACAGCAATGTTGCTTGTCGTTATTGTTTGCCTGTCATTTGTACGGTATTTTACAATACCCTACTGTGCAATCGGTAATGCGCCTTACTCATTCCCTTTGCGTTAGACTGTTGTTGGGTCTTCTGGGTCTTTTTTTTTCTTTTCTTTTTCTCTTTGGTTTTGTTTTGTTTCTTGCTATTGTTCATCGTCCTAAGGTGGCCCTTTTCGCATAAGGCTGCCGGTTTTATGGGTACTGTTTGTCGTTTCGGATGACTTGCTTATTACCTTCTACCTGATGTTCCGGGCGGATATTTTCACCAATGATATATCTTCGTCTTGGTTTCGTCCTGAACTCATCCTCTGCGGTTGACAGACGTCAGAACCGGAATCAATACGACTACGGCTAGTAGTGTACAGTAACATTGCGTCTGTTGTGTACATTTGAAAGGGGTGATTGTGCCGAAAATGTGCCTGTCTTTGTGTATTATATCGTGATTTCTTGTGGCACCAGCCATGCCAGCGCTGTAAGTACACCACTTCGGTGGATATTTAAAAAAAAGTGCTATAAAAAGCTATTCGCTCATGTAGAATCACATGCGAGCGCAATGAGTCTGCTCAACAGCGGAGAACAGCGCTGTATAAAAGCGATCAATAATAATAATACACAAAGATACTCAAATTTTCGGCACAATCAGCCCTTTATTATTATTATTTTATTATTATTATTATTATTATTATTTTATTATTATTGTTATTGTTATTGTTTATATTATTATTATTTATCGTCATTAAACCCTCGGTCTTTCCCTCTCGTTACTCCGCATTTTTTCGTTTCCGGTTCAGAACCAAAATAAATATGATATAACAGGCTGGCCAGAGTGCTGTCTGTCTGTCTGCGGGTCAAATCAGCACCCTCAGATCTCCACTGGCATAATACACGGGTGTACAAGTGGCTAGTGCACGCTGTTGCCATGGTAGCTAGCTAGTTGTCAAACAGGGGGCTTCACGCGTAGTTGCATAAGATTAGTCTTAATGTGAGGTTCCAGAGGTGAGGTTACTAGGGTGAGGTTACTCAGTAGGGTGAAGTTATTAGGATAAGATTACTAGGTGAGGTTATTAGGGTAAGGTCACTACGGTGGAGGGTTACTAGGGAGGTTACTACGGTGAGGTTACTCGGGAGGTTACTACGGCGAGGTTACTATGGTGAGGTTACTAGGGAGGTTACTACGGTGAGGTTACTAGGGAGGTTACTACGGTGAGGTTACTCGGGAGGTTACTACGGTGAGGTTACTAAGGTCATAAAGCTTTCGGAGAACAGCTGATAAGTTGCCCTGTTTCCATAGGGACATCTTATTGTGGAGAGGGAGAGAGGAGAGAAATAAAGAAACTGGCTGTAACTAGACACTTGTCCAAATCAGACCATGTTACCCTACTGCTCCCTTCTCCTGCTATTGCTGGATTTTCTCTGTTGATGTTTATTAATGCCTCGGGTAGTTCCTTCCCTTCCCATAGACCCAACATGTGAATGTTTGTTGAAGTATGCTTTGTCGCTGCATTTTGGGATCTTGCATTTCACGTTGCGTAGAAACTGTTCGGTTGTCGTCGTTGTTTAGCTTGGGGGTAGATCGGGTGTTGTACTTTACCCGTGCTTGTATTATCAGATCTGCATAAAGAAACTGCATTACATAATAATTTGATATAAAGTTATGTGTAAAGACGTTTCTCATAGTTTGGAGTGTTACCTTTATATCAGGTGATGTGTGGAAGGCAAGAGTGAGAGTTTGGAGCGTGGACCAGAGGGAGCGTGTGTGTGTGCGTGCGTGCGTGCGTATGTGTGTGTGTGGTGTGTGTGTGAGAGAGAGAGAGAGAGAGGGAGAGAGAGAGAGAGAGTGTGTGTGTGTGAATGAGTCTGTGAGTGTGTGCGTGCTTGTATGTGTGTGTGTATGTGTGTGAATGAGTGTGTGCGTGCGTGCATGCGTGTGTGTGCGTGCGTGTGTGTGCTTGGGTGGTGTGTGTGTGTGTGGTGTGTGTGTGTGTGTGTGTGTGTGTGTGTGTGTGTGTGTGTGTGTGTGTGTGTGTGAACGAGTGAGTGTTGAGTAAAACTCTAAGGCGAGTTAAAGGCTACCCTAACTGAACACTTGCAAACTCAAAACACAAGTTCTCCACGAAAATTATTCGGCAGTTCTAGAAGCACATTTCCATTTATTGCCTTGGTTCGGTTTTAATGCACACGTGTTGTTTAAGCAACAGATTTAATACCAGTCACGGTCATCAGCAACTGGCACACGTGTATGAAGCATGATTTAACAATTCCTAAAAAAAAGAAAGAACTGGAATTAAAAATACAAAACATAATCGCATAACAAAACATGTAGGCTACATGTGCTACACACAAACACACACACACACACGCGCGCCCGCACACACACACACACACACACACACACACACACACACACACACACACACACACACACACACACACACATTAACGCACAGTAACGCACAGTAACGCACCACTGGGCTGTTGCAACACAAGCACCAATATAAACATTATACCATGGAACAAACAGCGAGAGAGGCTGCCCTCGTTTATTGTGCGTTCTAAACTTTTTCATGAGTAAATGTTGGCTTCTTTCTCCGTAATAATATGTTCGTATGGTTCTCGGTTAGAAGATACCGTCCGGGAACTAAAGCAACACTAATTCCCTAGATGATAAAAATGGCAGACTAAACTCACTTTCTTCTTTTTTTTTTAGCAGATAAAACTCCATATATATATATATATATAAAACCGAGTGTATTGTATACATGTTTTCGGGCCATGACCCTTTATTCTTTTCTTTCCTGTCCTTTTCTCTTGATTGGGTGGGAGTTTTATGGCCCCAATTATCTAAGGTGTTAAAACTTGTGTGCTGGGCCGGCAGCGTCCCTTTTCCCCCAGTGTCCCTGAAGAAGCAGGTTGTTTGTTCGCTGTTGCGGCCAGTGTTCATCTCAGGGGAGAGCCTACACTGTTTCCTGGTTGGTGCGAATAAAAGTTATGTTATAGCAACTTCTGACTTATGACATATATATATGACAATAATAATTCATAGTCTCAATTACGTATTATTACTCTGAGATAGGTGCTACACAGCAGTTCGTAACGTCTCTGTAATGCTTTTCACAGAGGCCTCCATTACTTTTTAATCTTAGGTCGATTGTAGAAAGAAAATAGAAAAAAGCAAGTAATTAATTGCTCTGGCAATGTATTTAGATCTGGAAGACCTTAAACAGACCCAATTCGACGAGAAAGTAAAGAAGAAAAAGGATTTTTTTGTTTTTTTTGTTTTTTAATGGAGAGATTTCCATTACCTGAGAGAGAGAAAAATAACCCTCTAATATGAAGGTGTTGCCAAGCGGTTCATCAGTGGCGTTCCTCTGAAAAGACAAATAATTACTACGGGTACAAAGCGCAACCATATGAAGCCACGGCGGTTATAACAATGATCGTTATGTACACGTGTCTATGTAGGCACAGTATTCGCTCCGAACACCGTAACAGTGACGGAGCTGAGGCACACAAAGAATGACGAAGCCACTCACTGACTGCTGCCTGAGTTCATCCAAACCTGGGACAAAACGAGTCTAGGGCAGGACACGGGACAGTCTGAGCCAAACTCCAAGCGCTAGTTTACGACATCCTTCCTTCAACCACTGCCGTATCGGTTTAGTTAAGCCACAGGTTCCTGAAAACTGTCAGCTAAAAAAACGAACAGTTTTTCGTTGGTGCTCAAACAGTAGTGGGTTTGTTACAAACAACTGAAATAAAACTGGGCGTGTCGTTTACAGCCGCCAGCGAAGTTTACACCAGCACAAATAAAACCACAATCGTTTGAATCGAGACGGAACTCTTTTCTTTTCTTTTACCCGGGGTGGATGCGTCTCATGTTTACGTGGGTGCTTAGGCGCTGGGCTGCTTCCACAGACATACCAGTACCCAAACCTTTCGGAGGGCGCTGACGGAAATAAAGACTGCCCCTTCGGTGGCGTAACCAAATATGGCAGTTTGGAGGAAGATGCCGGAAAACGATACTCGGAGTGTAATCAGTACCAAAACCTTTCGGAAGGCGCTGACAGCGTCGGTGGACAACTGCGCAGAAATAAAGAGTGCCCCTGCAGTGGCGTAACCAAATAATGCAGTTTGGAGGAAGGTGCCGGAAAGCGAGGCTCGGAGTGTGAGATGCGGGACAGCCGAAAAAGGAAAACGACACAGCTGAGCATAGGGGACGGGATAGCTCAGTGGATAGCTCCAGCTGCTTCAGGTCGAAGCGCGAATAATACTTAAGCGGGTTCGATTCCCCTGCCAGTGCTGCGACTGGGGATTTTCCTCCCAGAGTCAACTTTTAAAGCGCAGACTTTCTCACGGTGTTCGTGCAGTTGCGTGCAACTTCGGCATCTGTGCGCATGTTAAAAATCCCAGGTACAGGCAGCCGCCATACAGTAGCTTGGGCACACCGCGAGAATAGTTCTGGACACACTTGTAGGAATGGGTAGCGCTGCTCTTGCGGCTGCGGCTGTGCCTTACCCAGGTAGGACGGCCGGAAATTCCCACGAGGGGTTAATGAAGTGTTTTGGATAACAGGGAAGCACAGAAAAACAGTTTGACTAGAGCGTAGGCTAATAGGAAATAACGGGAAAACGAGATAGTGAGGAAAAAAACCACACGTTCCCACAAGAAAATCTGATTATTTAGCACAGGAAAGCCTGGCAGTTGACCACAACAGGAAAACGAGATAGTTGACCACAATAGGAAAGCACAGGAAAACGAGATAGCTGACCACAATAGGAAAACGAGATAGTTGTAACCACAACAGGAAAGCACAGGAAAACCAGTTGAGCAGAATGGGAAAGCAGAGGAAAACGGGACAGTTGAGCATAATGAGAAACATTAAATACTCTAAGTGTACGTCATTTTAACTGGATGAACACGTAGGTAAGTAAGTAGTTTGGTGTTTTACGCCCAGTCAACCAGTACGGTTACATCAGGGCAGCTGGAAGTACACACGCTGTTTGTAAGGTCACATTATTTAGCACAGTTTGGTGTCTTACGCCCAGTCAACCAGACCGGTTATATCAGGGCAACTGGATGAACACACGCTGTTTGTCATGTAGCAAGGTACAACAATGAACGCACATAAAAACATTATAGGTAATAACGTCCGCTGCAGTCTCTCATAGAAGTATAAATAATCACCCAAATTCTCAGACAAACGGGACTGCCACAGTTTGAAAAGAAGACCAAAAACACACAGAAATTCAAAATTACAGCACTTTGGTTACAACCAGACAAAACAAATAATGTTGCTGTCAACAGCGGGCAACAGACACTTTTTTTTCTTCTTTTTTCTTTTCTTTTTCACACAACAAACAAAACAACAATCACCATCAGCCTGCTGTCGTTCTTCATCAGACCTGGTCTGGAGGGAGAGTGAGTGTGTGTGTGTGGGGGTGGGGTGGGGGGGGGGGGGGTGAGACTACAAGCGACCGAAACAACAGGCTTTCCAAAGCAAAACAAAAACAAAGTAATTTTTAATTACTGCATCAGAATTTTAAAAATACGCCATTTGAGAGGATTTTTTAAAATTCTGATGCAGTAATTAAAAATTACGGTAAGGCGTCTGGGTCAACACCAATTTCACAGGAGTCAAGCTTAAAAAGCCATTAGTAATTATAAATTAGCTAACTAAAAAATTCTTCTCTTTTACAAAAAAATAAAAAAAAATAGTTAGCTAATTTATAATTACTAATGGCTTTTTAAGCTTGACTCCTGTGAAATTGGTGTTGACCCAGAAAAAACAAAAAAACAAAAAAACATGAAATCCCACACGGCCAGGACGCCCCGGTGACGTCTCTAACCCATAATTACTTACATGGACTTGATCCCTCATAAACTACGCACGTGCAATTATTTGCTTTCTTCCACGTAGCTAAGTAAACATGGCTCAGTGAGAAAAAAGCCGCAAAACTCTTGACGTGACGTCAACCCCATTACGTGACGCGCGACATGTAATCATGACGTCATTAAAACAAAGATAAAAAATAAAAATAAAAAGTCATACCATTTTGTTCAAGGTAATTTGCAAAACGATCGCCTCAGCCGAGTAAACACCACGGGTAATAAAGAAACTGAACCGTAAAATTATATGTTTTTAAAAAGACGAAGAACAAATGGTAGATAAGTCGATTGTCATCAACGTGTTTTCTCCCAGACAGTTTTTCTCGAAACGTGTCTACTCTTCCTTTTATTTGTAGAACCAGTCGTTCTCATCTACAGAAACGACCGCTACCCGTACCTATGTAGTTTTCCTTCACCTTCGCCAGAAACGACCTCTACCCGTACCTAACTGATGGTTTTCCTTTCATCATGAGACAGGAACGACTCTACCCGTACCTACGTATTTTTCCTTCACCATCGCCAGAAACGACCTCTACGCGTACCTAACTGATGGTTTTCCTTTCATCATGAGACAGGAACGACTCTACCCGTACCTACATATTTTTCCTTCACCATCGCCAGAAACGACCTCTACCCGTACCTAACTGATGATTTTTCTTTCCTCATGAGACAGGAACGACTCTACCCGTACCTGCCGCTTTCTCCCTCATCATTAGACAGAAATCACTTCTACCCGTATCCAGCTGATGACTTTTCCATCATCATGAAACAGAAATAACCAACTTATGATTTGTCCCTCATCGTGAGACAGAAATAGCCAACTTATGATTTGTCCCAGTCGGCGTTACCCACTGAACCAGTCAGCGTCACCCCTCACCCATTAAACCAGTCAGCGTCACCCATTGAACCAGTCAGCGTCACCCCGTCACCCATTAAACCAGTCAGCGTCACCCATTGAACCAGTCAGCGTCACCCCTCACCCATTAAACCAGTCAGCGTCACCCACTGAACCAGTCAGCGTCACCCCGTCACCCATTGCACCAGTCAGCGTCACCCCGTTACCCACTGAACCAGTCAGCGTCACCCACTGAACCAGTCAGCGTCACCCCGTCACCCAACGAACCAGTCAGCGTCACCCCGTCACCCACTGAACCAGTCAGCGTCACCCCGTCACCCACTGAACAAGTCAGCATCACCCCGTCACCCACTGAACCAGTCAGCGTCACCCATTGAACCAGTCAGCGTCACCCCGTCACCCACTGAACCAGTCAGCCTCATCCCGTCACCCATTGAACCAATCAGCGTCACCCACTGTGTAAAGCGCTTTGAGCTAAGTAATGTTATGGACATCGTGCTATGGAAAAGTGCCCAGCATTTTTGATATCATTAGTATTAAACTGGTTCCGGTGACACAGCCACGTTAGTGTGTGTGACGTGTGGACTGTGGTCACGTGTCGGGTACAGACCGTGGTGGCAGAACCACTTTGCAGCAACAACAGCCACGTTAGTGTGTGTGACGTGTGGACTGTGGTCACGTGTCGGGTACAGACCGTGGTGGCAGAACCACTTTGCAGCAACAACAGCCACGTTAGTGTGTGTGACGTGTGGACTGTGGTCACGTGTCGGGTACAGACCGTGGTGGCAGAACCACTTTGCAGCAACAAGAAAAACTGGCTACACGTCGCTTTTGTTGTTGTCGTCGTTGCTTTTGCGTGTTTTCTTTGTTTCTCTCTTTCTTTTTCTTTCTTTTTTTCGTTTGATTGGTTGGTAGTTTTGTTTGTTTGTTTGTTTGTTTGTTTGTTTTTAACAAGGACAGATTGTAAGACACTTCTGCTTTTATCCTTGAGTATTAAATATCAGTCAATCAATCAATCAATCAATCAATCAATCAATCGATCAAGTAAGATGCAAACTGCGTCATGGCGAGGCGGCTTGTGGATGGCTCAACGCGGCTACTCCACCAGCATGACGTAATGGGGACGCTGCCGCGAGGTGCGTGATTCAACGTAGACAATCACGTGATAAGTAGGTTGTCATGGTGGTATGTCCACGCAGTGTGTGACTGGCCGAACACCGACCCGCTCACGTGTTGAGTGTCACGGTGAGATGTCCACGGAGCGTGTTATTCGTCCTACACAACCCGGTCATGTGCAGGTTGTCATAGTGAAATGTCCACGCAGAGCGTGACTGGCCGAACACAACTCGGTCACGGGCATGCCGTCACTGACGCGGAAATATTCGCCCAGCCAACCACTGGCCGAATTAACAGAGTCACGTGACATGCAGATTGTCATGGCAAAAAATACACGCAGGGTGCGTTTTGCTGAACACATTTAGGTCACAAGGAGGCTGTCACGGTAAGGCGTCTACTCATCAAGTCACGCGTAACACAATCACGTCACCAGTAATATGCTGTCATGGCGAGAAACCCACTGGCTGAACACACCCACGTCACAAATATGTTGTCATGACGAGAAACCCACTGGCAACCCCCAACAATCACGTCACAAATATGTTGTCATGGCGACAAAC
>OY757556.1:6594643-6644642 GCA_963584105.1 Alviniconcha strummeri
GGGATTTTACATGCTGTCAATCGCATCTTGTTACAGTCTAGTTATTTAGTGCTAGGGATGTTTACGTCCAGTTAACGGCACAGAGTTAGATCCAGTTAGTTCTGGGATTCGGACGTCCTGTCAACGGCACAGAATTAGATCTAGTTAGTTCTGGTATTTTTACATGCTGTCAATCGCATCTTGCTACAGTCTAGTTAGTTAGTGCTGGGGATTTTTACGGCCAGTCAACCGCACAGGGTCACCACAGGACGAATCGCACGGAACTCTAAAGTCACCCCATAGGCTACCAGGTCGAAACGGAAGTCACCAAAACACAAATAGAGTCACCTCTGGACTGACGAGTTATTTACGACAAAGACGCGTTAACAAATAATACGAAGCGTTCATCAGTCGATGACACGACACGTAACATCCAACTGCAGCCTGGTGTAGAAGCACACTATACACAAAGCGACCACAGCACCGTGTCTTCCCTCGCCACTCTGGCCACATCTCAGAAAAGGCTTGCACTTCATGACGAGTCACATTTGAACTTATTCAGAAGCAGAGTAGATAGATCTGTCCATCCTTTTGGTAGACTTTCGCTGGCTTTCTTTTGTGTGTGAGACGCACCGAATTTCTCGCGAGAATAAATAAATCGTGTTCACCGGATGTACTTCAGGAATATCGAGTCGTCTTCTGTGTCTGGGTGTATAACGGTTCTTTCCCTAAACACAACGCACTGCCTCTCAGCGTCAAAGCCGCTAAAATTTCACACAACAGTAAACAGCAGTAGGCCTGTGTCAGCTACGGTATTAAAGGAACATTCACACTTGACTCGAAACATGCTATGTTCAGCCATAGAGCAGACAGCAAATCCAGCAGGCGGCAGAGAGATCAAACGGATAAATACTTCCAGTCACGTTATTTTCCATGAAAACGCCCCGTTAATAATAATAATAATTACATTTATCATGCACTCATCAACGCCCTGAGCGCTCACATGGTACAGATTAACCTAAATATGATATTCTAAACACACGTAGAGCACAGTCCCACCAATACAACCCACACAAGGCACCATACGGAAAGACCCCCCCCCCCCCCCCCCCAACACACACACACACAAATCACAATGTTGTGTAATAAAGTATTATCTTATCTCTCTCTCCCCCTCTCTCTCGCCACCAAAGAACACTTGAACGCAGAAAGAGAAAAAGAACAAAATACAGCAAAAACTCTGATTTCAACTTTAAAACAACCACTTGAAATTATTATCATTTGTATGTCTTGTGTCTGTTGGACAAGCCATAATCTAAAAGGGATAGTCATCCAAACTCCAAGCACTGGTTCCAGTTACGACATCCTTCCCGCTCCTGGAGGAAGGTGTGGGAAAGCGGCGATGCTGGAAGTCAGTGCAGGCTAGTTCCTTTAAGCGCCGAGCAGCACTGAAGCCCAGACTGGGTGCGTCACTCGTCGCCAGCTTCGCGTGCTAATCTGTTAATCCACGGGCACCGGCCCATGAATTTGTAAGTGTAGTGTTAGGTTACGAAGGCGAGCTCATGTCCGCGCGGACGTTCTTTTGTTTTGTTCCCCCGCACCCCCCCCCCCCCCCCCCCCCTTTTTTTTTTTTTTTTTTTTTAATAGGCTGATTTGTTTGTTTATTTGTTTGTTGTTGTTTTTTGTGTGTTTTTAACGCAACTTTTCGCCTTTTGAAGTGTTCCAGTCAGCTGCTCACCCGATGAGAACCCCTGCTCTGGTGAGCAGCTCAGTCAGTGACCGGCTCACTGGGGGGAGGGGAAGTAGGAGAGGGAGGGAAGGGAAGGGACACACACACACACACACACACACACACACACACACACACACACACACACACACACACACACACACACACACACTCACACACACAGGCACATACACACACTGTCACACACACACACACACACACACACACACACACACACACACACACACACACACACACACACAGAGGCACACACAGAGGCACACACACACACACACACACACACACACACACACACACACACACACACACACACACACCAGTTCAATAAGTGAGAGAGGGAGAGAGAATGAGAGAGGGGGGTTGTACAGTGACAGCCTCTGTCCGCCTGTCTGTCTGTCTATTTCTGTCTGCCTGTCTGTCTGTCTGTCTGCCCGTCTCTCTCTCTCTCTCTCTCTCTCTCTCTCTCTCTCTCTCTCTCTCTCTCTCTCTCTCTCTCTCTCTCTCTCTCTCTCTCTCTCTCTCTCTTGATGTATTCCGGGGGAAAACTATGGAACAATTTACCATTATCAATAAAACTGTTTTTGTTGATTTTGTTTTCCCCGAAGCTGGATGAAGTATTGTACTTATTCCTTTACCCTCGTTAATAAAAAATTCGTTCGTTCGTTCGTTCGTTCGTTCGTTCTCTCTCTCTCTCTCTCTCTCTCTCTCTCTCTCTCTCTCTCTCTCTCTCTCTCTCTCTCTCTCTCTCTCTCTCTCTCTCTCTCTCTTCCGGAACCTCCGTCCACCTTTGTTAGCCTATTTATTCAGCTGCAGCAACCTCGAAAATGTTTGGTCGTCTCTGTCTCCCTCTCTGTTTCATTCAAATTATGTGTTAGAAATATATATTATGCATACATGCATGCTTTTCATTTTACTGTCTCTCTGTCTGTCTGTCTGTCTGTCTGTCTGTCTGTCTGTCTGTCTGTCTGTCTCTCTCTCTCTCTCTCTCTCTCTCTCTCTCTCTCTCTCTCTCTCTCTCTCTCTCTCTCTCTCTCTCTCTCTCTCTCTCTCTCTCTATCTCTCTCAATAGTTAATATGAGTTTTTGAGTTGATAATTATTTTGTTTTCGATTGTTTTTGTTGATTTTGTTTTCCCCGAGGGCTGGATGAAAAAAAAGTATTGTACTTATTCCTTTATCCTCGTTAATAAAAAAAAATCATTCGTTCGTTCGTTCTCTCTCTCTCTCTCTCTCTCTCTCTCTCTCTCTCTCTCTCTCTCTCTCTCTCTCTCTCTCTCTCTCGACCATGATCTCCTCCTTCAAAAACTGGCAGTGTATGGATTGTCTCCTTACTCTACTTGCGTCATTTCTTACAGATAGAAAGCAAACTGTGCATGTCAATGCATCCACATCCGCTGTACGATTTCTCAAATATGGAGTTCCCCAAGGTTCTGTTCTTGGACCATTACTTGACTCTTTTCCATTTACATCAGTCAATGACCTCCCTCTATTCATCAAAGCATGTTGAGAACTTTTCGCAGATGACACAACAATCCACAGCAGTAACTCTAATCTCAGAAAGCTGTCGGAATCACTACACAGGAGAGTGTCAACAGTCTGTTAAAATGGGCAGAGTTTAATCATATGTCTCTCCATCCTGATAAAACCAACTTGTACAGTTTATGCTTATAACAACCAGGCAACAGAGACAAGAATTTACCTTTGAAATGCCCACCTATTTCAATCGGAAACCAAACTGTGAATGAGGTCGACAACCACAAAGTTTTAGGTGTGATCATTCATGACTGCAATCTTTCCTGGTCCAGTCATGTGACTGCTTTATGCAAAAGTATTTCCAAGAAAATTTATCAGCTATCTAAAATTAAACATTTTCTGAATCTTCGTGCCAGAAAAATATTTTTTAATGCCCATATTCAATCCATTATTGACTACCGATCGACACTGTGGGATTCAGCAAGTGCAAATACTCTTACCTTTGGTTAGTTTACATAAGAGAGCGCTCAAGGCGGCAATTCTCCTAAAAACCACAACTCTAGCGATTTCAGACTATAACTTCCTCTCTGTTCTTCCCCTCGAAGAAAGGCTTAACTACAACAAGGGAGTTCTTGTACACAAAATTATGTCCGCTGATTGGTTGGCATTGCATATTGCTACTGATGACATCGTAGCTGCCCATGTGACCAGTTCATTCATGCCTGTCTCATACCATGTTTGACGTCTGAACCGCTTCGTTTATTCCACGTGTGTACTGGTGTGTCGTAGATTAGAAAATGTATACATGTATAAATAGATCTAGAGTAGACCCTTGTTTGGGTGAGGGCTGGATGTAAAAAAGCATGGCCGTGACTGATGCTTATCCCAGGCTATTCAGTACCCTCGTAAATAAACTGAACTCTCTTTCTCTCTCTCTTCAGCAACAGCAAAAATCGAAGGTTAAATGGGCAGGCGTAAATTACAAAATACACTAAAGCCACACTAATTGACTAAATAATTGACTAAAATACGAAATACATCAGAAAACCCGACCCTGTTTTTCATGGGAAATAACTCACCCTTACTTAAAAAGGCAATTTCGCCGCTCTTCTGTGTGGAGGTTTTTATCGTATTGTTGAGTGTTTTCAGACGGCAGTCAGAAAATCGGCACGGCGCCCGTCTTGATGTGGGCAGAGAGTATGGACAGTGCTTCACTGCTACGAGTATCAGATGCCACAGAGTGCCAGACAGGCCTTTCAAAAATCAGAAGAAAAAATAAAACAGCGTCACAATAGGCTCTTAAGCAGAAAGCAACAGATCCAGTCGGTTGAAGTTATTGTTGGGGGGCGGGGGAGGCCGGGGTTGAAATCGAAAGTAGAACGTTTTCTCTCCTGATTTTTGTCAAATTGTCTTGAGTGATAATTGTTTGTAAAGTTGGTGGCAATTACTGTCTTTATTGAAACATTCATTTGCATGATCCATACTCTGATGTGATGATAATTATTGTTTTGCCAAAAATAGTCATGCCAGTGTCAAGCGCATGTGCAATAATAGCTGCTGCGGGATTTCAGAGTTACCTTTCTTGTGATCCTGAACTGAAAGCGTGCACACACCTGAAACAGAACTGTCGAGGAAAAACTAGCTTAGAAAATGTCAAACAAGAAGAAAACCGTGAAGCTGTGAGTATACAAAATGAATCAGACTTTTATTCCAGCTAATCTAAAATAGGTGTGCATGTTGTTCCATGATGGAATTTTCCCGAAAATGTAGAAGACGGTGTTTCCTGCTGCTACTGAAAGTAACTCGTTCGACCGGGCGAACTTTTCCAGCAAGTTCTTCCTCTTTTGCTTTCGTGTGCACTGTATGCACAGAAATTACGCACGTTGAAAATATTATTTCCACATTGTAAACATTCTCTCCCCAAAACAACAATAATGCTCAGTAATATAAACTGTTGTTCTGAAAATGCAAACCGAAGCAAGAAAAAAATATATATAAAAATACCCCTCTGCCCAGACAACCTCTGAGGTTGATCGTGCTGTGCTGGACCGAGTCCATGTTTGGCAGTGCCAGCGTGTCTCCTTCACCGTGGCAGATAACCTGCTCCTTACTTTGCATGCGGCCATGCCGCTCGATATCCTGCGCATAGGCAAAGCAGCTTCTCTCTTCATCTAGTTCTGATACAAATATACGGGTACTTCTTATTTAGGTGACTAATTTCTTTAAGTTTAAATCTAAGACTAAGACAATAAGTTAAGACACAGAGGGGAACCTACCAGTACCACCTACACCTTTGGCAAAGTGACTGTGGGCAAGTCTTTTGCTTGCAGTTACTCATACTCATAGGTAGAATTGATAGAGCTATTCCATTACCAAAATAAGTGTTGGACAAATTAACTCTGGAATCAAATTTCTACCGCTGCTTCTGCCATGGATTGAGCCCAAGTCCCTTCACTCACAAGTCCCGGCCACACTCTACCATTAAGGCAAAGATATATATCTGTGTACCTCTGTAAATACCACTGCTCACCTCTGTTTAGTTTTTATCAGACTCAGATTCTGAGTGCCGTTCAACTAAAAAGTAAAATAGATGCCTGCCCTTGCCTTTATTCCAAGTTGCCAGTTGGGAAGGCCAAAATGAACCAGCCTGTGCCATGAAAATGCACATTTATATATATATAAAATTAACAGTAAGTGCAGTGATCGTGGTTACTGCTGCTACTCGCATGTACAGATATGTGTGTGTGTGTATTATGACAAGGAAAGACAAGAACAGAAAATTCTGTTCATTTTGTCTTAAGGCAGGAGTTGTCTATATACTTTGTGACTTTCAGTTTCACTGTAACTGTTATGACCCTCTCCAACAAAACTAGTCTTAAAGTCACCACTGTTGATCAGTAGCAGGGACAGAAATAGCTTTTGGGCAGCTTTCAAAATTATACACATGTATCTCAAAATACCTAAAAGGCAACTTAGACTGATTTCATGGGGGTCAAATATGATATATACATGTATACACAATATCTGTTATTATTGTTGGTCGCAGCATATAGCACTCCTCTCCACTCAAAAGACTTGCTGTGTTCTTGTCACATGTGATTCTGAATGAGTGACTGTAGCTTTTTATTGCCTGTTATGGATATCCGCCAAAGTGCCGTACCTACAACAGTGCTACCCATAGAAATTTTAAGTGAGAGTCAAAATGACCCCCTGTCAAAAAATCTAAGCAGACTAAGGGTCAAACAGCCTAAACTGGGGGTCACAACACTGAAGAAGCCTGTATGCATATTCAGTAGCAGCCATTTTTGTATTAAAACAGCAACAAAATCACACCACAAATGCTCCATCATTGCTATCTTCACATTTACAGTCATTTAGTACATGATACATACAAAATAGAAGAAGAAAAAAGTTTTTTGAGTCTTTTTAGAAGTGTCCATTCTTTCAAAACCATAACAGAAGGGGAAAAAAAAGGGGGGGGGGGGGGGGAATCTGGTAAAGGTGGGTGATCATATCTCCCACCCCCCACATTTAAACCAATCAGCATCATGGACAGGGATGTGGTTAAGCAAGCAGAGTTTTGTGTTCCAAACCTTGCCGTATTGATGCGCTAAATAACCGTCGACTATCTCAACTATCTCAATCGCTTTAAAAATATGTGTCATCAAGATGATGCATGGATCTCTAATCTGTGTATCAAAATTCAAATCTGTGCGTAATACACCCGCAGTTGTGCATTATCGGGAGCACTGCTTCAGCACTGTTTGGTTGTTACATGGCTCACGCCACATGAAACTGCTGCTGTCTCAGTGTGTTCTGTGTATGCCATACACCATGTCATTGTCAGGTCACTTTATTCAAAGCCATAGATGTAGAGTGCATGCATGTTTAGCTGAAACCTGCCACCAGCACTTTTGGCAGAATGACTGGGATCTTTTATGTGCTACGGTGGTATTATGGTGGTGGAACAGATACTGAAATAAGAGTGAGCACAAAAAGTTGACCACAGAGAAGAAAATTTGCCCACTGCTCCTGCTGGTACTCAAATCCGCAACCAGCACTCTAACCACTGAACCATCCCCACTCCCCCACAAAGCTGTGGCTGCACAAACCACAATTGTAAATATTTTTCCTTCTCTCGTTTTTGTTTTTTGTTTAAGCCCCAAAATGAAAAAATACAGCACAGCCGATGCCAACACAGATAAAGGGTTAAATCGAAGGACCAAGCTAGGTCTGTCACATAGTCATTAATGTCACTTGCTATGCCATTTCTAACAGGTGTGTGCTTGGCTTTCACTGTTTCACTTTCAGCCCCCCTGGTGCCAGCCCAGAGCTGAAGGTGTCCAAGTGCCCAAGGAAGCAGTGGTCTGAGGTAACGGTTCTTCCAAGCATGTGACCAGTTGTGCAGCTGAGGGCAGTTTCCTAGTTTAGTGTCCGAAACATTGCATTTATCTGACCTCCAATTTTTCTTGGGATGGGTCCACTTATGGGTCACATTTGTTGGAAGGAATTTTTTTTCAGCTTAACTTTCCGGAACTTTAAGATTCCCCCCCCTTCTAAGTCCTTGTCTTCAGAACCCACCATTGATGAAGTGTTGCTTAGTGTCCTCAGATGTCAGTTGACATATTAGGGAAACCCACCATTTTGTGCTACCCTGTTGAGATGTCTTCAGAATCCACCATTTTGTGCTACCATATTGAAACTGATACAGGCATAAAATTATAAACAATAAAGCAAGACTTACCAAGTAAGGTGAAGCTGTTTGTAGATTCTTACGAATTTATTGTAGACCAGAACAGAGTGCACTTGAGAAACGCGCGCAACCACTCCTGTCAGACTTGAAAGCCCAAATACACACTGCCACAAACTAGATGTCAAGTGAAGCGGATTTTGTTTTTTTGGGTTGGGTTTTACTTTTAGAGATAGACCAGAATGTGCGGGTGGGCAAGTGCACTCTGTTCCGGTCTACAATAAATTTGTAAGAATCTACAAACAGCTTCACCTTACTTGGTAAGTCTCGCTTTATTGTTTATAATTCTTACACATTTCCTGTATCCCTCCACTCTGTGAGTGCACTTGAGATTTGAGGGCAACAGTGTGTATGAGGGAAACATTGAGTCAGTGCCGAACCAGGCATGCATGACTTGAGAGAAAACTATTTCTTCTTACCTTATTTCTTGATAAGATATCTTGTCATGATGGCTTGACCAAAGTTTTTCTCTGTGTCAGTCATATTTTGGTAGAACTTGGCGAACTTAGATGCATTTGTCCATCCTGCTGCACTCATGATGACATTGATTGGAGTGCTACTGTCTTTAGCCGCTGACGTACTGGCAGACCGTGTACTGTGTGCAGTAAACACACTAGCGTCCACGCCAGTTCATGCCAGTGTCTCTTTCAGCCACCGAGGTAGCGGCCGCTGTGTGGTGCGAGGAGTGTTACAAACAGATTCGGTTCAGGTATTCTTGTAACACACGGACCACGCACAGAGATTCGTTGGTTTTAAAGCTGTACAGTTTGATCAGGGCTTGATGTGTTCCTCTCCAAGAGTGCTTTAGCAAGCTGTTCACATGAAATGTGCACTTAGAGTCAGTCAGCTGCATAGCATCAGGAGTAATCTGCAATGCCTGTATTGTCTGACAGCGTTGTCTTGATAATACGGAGCAATAAGCATGCACAGTTTGTAAGTCAACTCTTTAAGAGTTAATTTCTCTGTTGGAATCCATGTTTCCAATTCCTTCAAAACAATATTTACATCCCAAGTGTTCTTGTATCTAGGAAGCGCCGGTTTCTTCTCAAATACACCTTTCATCAGTCTTTTTACAAGTTCGTTACATCCGAACGCCGCCCCATCATATGTACAAAGATAGCTGCTGAGTGCTGAACGTGCTGTGCCGACGGCACTGTAGGTAAGATCACGTTTCGCTTACTGGGCTAGGAAGTTTATGGCAGTGGTCAGAGGCGGTGAAAACTGATCCACTTTCTTTTCACATGCATACCACACCCACTGTCTGATGTAGACATCATACATTTGTTGAGTGGATTAGTCTCACCAGGATGACATGACGAACACGGTTGCGTCCTCAGAAAGTCCTTGACTTCTGAATCTGTCCCTGACACTTTGCATACAAGTAGCGCTAATTTTTTGCATAGTGGGTGTTTCAGATTTTTGTTGCAAGGCTGACTTAGCAACTCTTCCCTGGCTGATAGTGGCACTGGTCTTGCTGTCAGCATGTTCATAAGCATAGGCCAGAAGGCTTGTTTTTTCCACAGCAGTGCTACGACTATTCCTGTTGCTCTCTCTTCCCTGATCTTTCTCAAAACTCGAGGGAGAGTGATGAAAGGTGGAAAACAATAGAACGTAAGGTCACCCCAGTGTAACAAGAATGCGTCCACAGCGAGTACGCTCCCGGGTCAGGGAGATAAGACACATACAAAGGAAATTGTGCGTTTGTCCTTGAAGCAAACAAATCAACTGTTGGCTGTGTTTCTAGGACTGTTAGCGCTTCCTTCAATAGCTGACTACTCAATTTCCATTCTGTGTCGAGGTGAAGATCACGTCACGTGATAGTTTGTCCGCTTCCACATTGGCGACCCCCGGAATGTGGGCTGCACTCAGCCAAAGCTTTCTCTCAGCACACCATTTCCAAAGGGTGCAGGTTAGGTCATTCAGCACAGCTGATTTTGAGCCCATTTTATTCAGACAGCTTGCCGTCGTGGTGTTGACTGTCATGATTCTAATGTGTGAATCAGTCACCTGATTCAAAAGCGCTTTTAATCCCAGAAAAACAGCCAGTAGTTCAAGGTAATTGATGTACCATTTTTCCTCTTCAGTCCAGAGTCCCTTTGTTTGCTTTTCTGTGCCCACAATCAAGGCTCCCCAGCCCGTCAGTGAGCTGTCTGTTTTCATCGTTATGGTAGGATTTGGTCTATAAATGGGGGCGCTTTGCTCTTCGGTGTTTTCTACCCACCATCGTAGTTCATTTTTTGATTCTTCTGAGACCAACATCTTCCTTTCCCAGTTCCCTTTGTTTTCTGACAAAGCTCTGTTTTTGTCTTTTTCTAGGGCTCTGTAGTAAAGAGGACCCAGCGGCACTGGCACAAAGCTAGCAACCATCAGGCCAATGCAGGAGGCCACTGTTCTGATTTTTTCTGCTGTTTTCTCCAGAAGACAGGCACAAGCATTCAGCAGTTTCTGTTTTCTTTCATGTGTTAGCATAATGGTCATGGTTTGCGAATTGATTACAAACCCCAAATAGGTTATTTCTTGCATGGGCATAAGCTGGGATTTCTCATCATGGAATCAAGCCCAGAGAATCAAAGACTTTTACGGTGTCTATCACACTTTCATAAATTTCTGCTTTTGTCTGACCAATCAGCAGACTGTCATCTATAAACGAAGTGATGACGTGGCCCAGATCGTGCAGGTGCGTCAGTATGGGTTCGGTTAGCTTTGTAAACTTCCTTGGTACAGGCGCTAAGCCCATTGCTGCTGCTTGGAAACAGTACAGGGTGACTCTCCAGTAGAATTTCAAATATTTTCGAAATTCGATGTGAATTTCTATGGAGTAGTAAGCATCTCTCAAGTCAACAGAAGCAAAGTAGCAGTTTTTTGTTGTCAGCTGTAGTGCTGTTTGCACCATTTCCATTTTGAATTTTTGATATTCCACTTGTTGATTCAGATCTTTTAAGATCATTCTGTGAGATCCATCCTTCTTTTCTCTCATGAATATTGGAGAGACAACCCGTCCTGTTTCTGGGCAGGATTTCTGTATAACCTTTTTCTTCAGCAGTTTTTCTATTTCTTCATCAACAGAACGGTTTTCATTTTCTGAAAAATATCTTTGCTCTTTCTGACTGCACGTCATAGACATAGGGTTTCCATCAACCTTTTTTCAAACCCTTAAAGTAAAAGTCCAAGGTTTTTAAGTATGCAAAATGACCATTGAAATGATTGACAAATGAGTCACTAGTTTCAGCTTTAATGAAATAAAAAATAATAAAAATTGTTTAATTGGGGTTTTAATCAGTTTTATTTTCTGTAGGCTTCCCCGGAAGTGATGTCAGTCTGGGGAGTCAGTGCGGTTGCCATCTTAGATTCTTCAGTAAACTGTGTATGTGTGTGGTCGACAAAAAAGTTAACTATGCCGGCCTACTGTGTTGCCGCGAACTGTAACAATTCGCAGACAACCCTGTGCAATCGACCCACAGTGAGGCGAAAGTGGATTAAGTTTATACAATTCAAACGAGCTGACTTTTTTGCTGCGCCGCATCACGCCTATTTGTGTAGTGAGCGCTTCAGTGAGTGCAATTTCGCAAACCCCATGGAATACCGCATGGGGTTTTGCTCCGAAGCTGACACGACATTCCAGTATGCTTTCAAAATCCTGCCTGACAGGCTCAAACTGATACAGCTGTATCCTTGTGGGTCTCTCGGGCAAAGTATCAGTTTCGTCTTCGGAGCTCGAGTTGGCCATTTTGCAGCGACTCCCCAGAGTGACGTAGTAGGCATATGGTCACATGATTTGGGCGTCATGGCAACGCTTTAGGTATGACAGAACATGCCTTTTTTTCGTGCATTTATAACCCTCAGATCACAGTTTCACCTACATCATCGTTCTCAGCGAGCTTTAACGGAAATCATGTCAAAAATCACCCCTAACCTTGGACTTGGCCTTTAACAGTTTCCAGCACCTCTGGGTCTGACATCATTCGCTTCCAGTTATTCAATTTTGTCTTAATTTGGCCTGCTTGAAACCTTTCATGCTTTGCTCGTAAGTATGTTTTCAGAGCAGGTATGTAATTTTCCATGTCACTCACTTCATTTTCGTGACTGCTGGGAAAGGCCGGCATTCCTAGTGTCTGGCTTTGTTCACCCCTTGGTGACCTGCACCCCTCTTGCCCTGGGTCCAGGATCTACTGTTGCTGTAGCTGCCGCCCTGTTTCCAATGTTGGCGGCCTAAAATAGCACCAGTGTTTGAATTTCCGCGGTGCCACTGGCCTTGCCCTCTTCTGCTGGCCTGACCCCTCATGTCCTGGCCCAGTTTGCGAGTTTCCCGTGCCTCTTTCAGGCTCTTGTGGAACTCACTGCCCTCGGGGTAGAGCCACTCTGATGACATGGGAACGTGCGGTGCACAAATTCCCTCACTTTCGAGGGGAAGGTGGGGTCGGTGCATGTCCCTTCTTTTCTGGGAAAAGTCTTCGCAGGCATGGCCTGTCAGTGCTAGTGCGTCCACCAGGTTGGCTATGCATTGCGTAGTTTTCTGCTTTAACTGCGCTGTTGTGTCTGGCGTTGGCCTGGTAACGTCCAGTGTGCTGAGGGAGTCGCGCAGTTTAAGGAGTTGGTCAGTGCAACAGGTTATGGCCACTGCTGCCTTGGTAAGACTGAGCTGCGTGTTTCGCATTCTCACGTCTGCTTTTCTCACAAATGGGGGAATAGCACTGAAGACTTCCTGGTTTGTCTTCGGCACTCCCATGCTTTTGCGGCAGTTAGCCAGAATTCGGTGAGCTGTCAGTTTTTCCTTTATCTTTCTGTCCGGCAGTTTGCTTCCAAAACGACGTTCTAGCAATTCTGCTAATCTGTCGGAAACCGGTGGTCCCCAATCTTCATCACTGTCAAAGGAAGCTGCCATGTCATAAAAGATATCTTCCCCTCCTTCATTCTTTCCCTGTCTGTGACAGTCTGTCTGCACGGTGTGGTCTGGGGAGGGGTTTTCGGTGTCAACATCCATAGCGGTGCTACATGATGGTTTGGGATGTTTGTTATTGTCAAGCTGAAGGTCGGCTTTTCTTTTCCCTCCCATAGCTCCCTGTCTGACATTTTCTCTGTTTTCCAAACAGTCCATTCGTTTTGCTAACTTCTGGACGGTGTCCAAGATAGTAGCCAGCATGTCCAGTGAGGGGCTAGGCATCAGTGATGCTTCTGTGCTTTTCGCCAGTGACGCAATTTCATCAATGTCAGCTGGTGGCAGACTTTTTTCTTTCTCTGTCGGTGACAGAGTGTCTTCAAGTAAGAGTCATTCTGTCTTGTCAACATCCGACCCACAGCAGTCCAACTAACTATGGTCTGACATGCTGGTTAAAAAGAATTAAGATCCACAAGCTGGAAAGCCGTCACGGTACTCCACTGGAATTGGACACAGTCACACGGCACAGCACAGTGCGGGCAATGCTGACAGTTTGGTGGCTAGGCGCAAACTAACAGATGGGAGTGGTCGCGCGTGTTTCTCAAGTGCACTCACAGAGTGGAGGGATACAGGAAATGAGTAAGAATGTGTATTTGATTAGTAATACAGCCCTGAAATTGGATTCATGAGGATTACAAACAGCAAGTGCAACCCAGAAATGGAGATTAAAAAAATACTACTACAGTACTTAAAAGTATTCTTTTGGACACACACACACACACACACACACACACACACACACACACACACACACACACACACACACAATCTAAATAAAAGAGGAAATTGCCAGCTTAGCCTGTCAGGAACAGTTTCCTTTGTGTTGCTCTGAATATGTTTACTGCTTTTCTCTTCAGTGTGCCTTCTGCTCTCAGTCAGTATCATGGAACATGTTTCCAGTCAGTAGAGCATTTACTGACTGACATGATTGATTCTGAGATGTAGGTGTTACATTCCCAAGGTAAAACTGGATGGCCAAGATTTTCTTTTAACTTTCATTTCAGTTGCTACATTTGGCTGAAATGAATCACTTTGTAAGCTGTCGTAAGCCATGGGGTCTGAAAGTGAAACAAAGCAGGAAATTCTACAGTAACAGTTGGTGCTATAACTTACATTGAGCTGTCACATATGTTTTTTGTTGTTGTTTTTGTCAGTGATCAAGCAACACCTCAAGTTTCCCATTAGGATGAATAAAGCACATGTAATCAGTTTACAGTGTGACCAGTTTGGCCTTGCAGTAAGGCTGGTAACCAGCAGGACCACAGTGCAATTCGGCGTCAGCTTGCTTGCTTCTCTCTTCATAAGTTGTGGTTTTTGGACACTGTCTTTGTGACTTTAGCCCCTACAGTTAGTGATACATTAAAATAGCTTCCACCACAGCCCATCTTAATGTAGAAACATTCTGGTGATGACAGTGCATTGTTAGGAAAAGTTGCCTTTCTTTCCCCACCTCCTGGGATTTTGGTCCCTGCCAGTACCTCTTCGGAGACAGCTTGGCATTAAACAAGTTTAACCAAATCATATTGATTTACAAAGTATGCAAGCATGATGAGAAGATCTGCATGCATGCATGACCCCAGCAATGGGTGACAGATGATTGCACAAGTGTCAAAGGTAATTCTGGGTGTGTTGTTTCATACCCATTCATTTCAAACCTTGCCGCAGTCATTTTTTATGCATTCTCCCTTTTGTCCAGGAAGCGGAGTCCTGTGCCGACAGATTGGCGCAGGCATCATGGCAGTCCTACAAATCTCGGCCACGAAGTGATGGCTTTGGCTACTTTGTGGTCCTGCGCTGGTTCAGCAAAGAAAAGGCATGGGTGCCGCTCTTCATGAACTACGGCATCGTCAGCAGTTGCCTGGCCAAGTTGTTCAGTACAAGGGAGGCCACTCCCATCTGTAAATACCTGTCATCATTCCCGCGCTCAGAGAGGAAACTGTTGTGGGTGAAGTGGTTGATTGACTCTCCCAATCGCAGCATAAAGGGTGAGGTCAGTGCCTCTTGGACTTGCTTAACACCAAGTTGTTTCCAAAGATCAATCACTCAGTTAGTGTTTTATTTTTTATGTCTGTTCACAGCAAGCAGTTCCCTGTTTTACTAATCGTGGAGGACAGATTTACTGGATTGTCTGTAAACCACAACTGCAGTGACCAGACTGTAAGCCACAGCTTGGTGACCAGATTGTATAAGCAGTGATCACACTGGACATTTTTCAAACCTGTATGACATCTCTAAGGTGGCGAAAGTGGTTCATGAAAACTGGACAATCACTGTAACCGGTCAGATGCACTGCCGTCTAAGCTGCTACTACAGCTAGCTACTAGCAGACACCTTGCTCCCTTCCCTGTCTAGAACACACCCGCACACACATGTACGCATGTACACATGCACATGCGCACCCTCACACTCATACACCTGCATGCGCTCATGTGCACACACACACACACATGCACTCATGTGCACACACAACAACAAAACCATATGCACTCTACGATGTGATTTAGAGAAATATTGCTTGTCTTTTTTGCTGTGTGTTGTGCGATTTAGAGAGATACTGCTTGCCTTCTTTGCAGGGTGCTGTGCGATTTTCAGAAATTTTGCTTTCCTTCTTTGAAGGGTGCTGTGCAATTTAGAGTAATGTTGCTTGCCTTCTTTGCAGGGTGCTGTGCAGTTTAGAGAAATGTTTTTTTCCTTCTTTGCAAGGTGCTGTGCAGTTTAGAGAAATGTTGCGTGCCTTCTTTGCAGGGTGCTGTGCAATTTAGAGAAATATTGCTTGCCTTCTTTGTAGGGTGCTGTGCAATTTAGAGAAATGTTGCGTGCCTTCTTTGCAGGGTGCTGTGCAATTTAGAGAAATATTGCTTGCTTTCTTTGCAGGGTGCTGTGCAGTTTAAAAAATTTTTGCGTGCCTTCTTTGCAGGGTGCTGTGCAATTTAGAGAAATATTGGTTGCCTTCTTTGCAGGGTGCTGTGCAATTTAGAGAAATATTGGTTGCCTTCTTTGCAGGGTGCTGTGCGATTTAGAGAAGTCCTGCAAGCTTTCAGTGCAAAGTACAACCAGGGGGAGCTGCTCCCCTTCAACATGGATGACGAGCCTGATGTTCCGGAACATTTCAGTCTTCTGGATTATTGAGTGAGTTGTGTGTGCACGCATGTTTAGGGGGTGCATTGTGGGAGGCCTGGTAAGCGAACAGACATTTCAGTCTGCCAGTAATTACTGAGGAAGCTGTCCATCGCACCCACCCACCCCTTTTTTTCTTTCTTTCTTTCAATGTTACCAAGCATATTAGTGTGGGGCATTTATTGAGAAACATCTATCTATCATTGCAAAGACCTGCTAAAAAGTCTGAGACACAAACTGTAACAGTCTTCTTTTTTGAAAGCTATCTTTGCAGGTGTGCAATGAGACAGTTTGTGATTGGTGGGGTTTTGTTTTTGTTTCGTTTGTGTTTTTTTGGGGGGTAATATTTTTTATAATACAATAAAATTCAGTAATGTATGGAGTTAAACACGTGTGAAAAAAACTCAGTGATTTGCGTTGTCAAGTAAATTGGGTTAGGAAATGTATGTACATGCATCTGCGTGTGTAGGCATGTGCTGGCAGACATGCACGTATGCACACACCCATTCTGCTGTATTATGTACTCAGCCATGTCTTTCTTTTTTCTTTCCAGATACAATGAAGGCCTATGCTGACCTCAGTAATGATATTTCTATTGCTAAGACGCAAACTATGCATCGATTCCTGCGTGCAGTTACAAATAGGTGATGGATGATACTCCATTTTTGCCAAGTCTTTCAGATCAAAATGAACAAAGATTCCATGACCGATTATTCCACTTTGCTCCCTGAACCATAATCATGTCTGTGTGTTTTGCTGCTGTGAGACTGGTGCCAATCCACTTTTAAAATGTGTGTCAGTGTGTTTCGTTTCGTTTCGTTTCGGTGGGGGAGGAGGGGTTCTTCTTCATGGGAAGTATTGCGGTGTGAGGTACCCAGAATTGTAACTCAAAACTTTGATTTTCTGCATTACTAAAATGGAGTGTTGTGACACAGCTGAAGAGACAACAGAGTGCAGCATTGGTGTGTGTGTGTGGGGGGGGGGGGGGGTTGTACTAAAATGGAGCATTGTGACACTGTATTATATGTGACACAGCTGAAGATATAACAGAGTGACACATTGGTTTTTCTGTATCATTGAAATGGAGTGTTGTGACATGGCCGAAGAAGTGGCAGAGTGAAGCATTGTTGTTGTTTTTCTGTCATTGAAATGGAGTGTTGTGACATTGCTGAAGAGGTGACCAAGTGAAGCACTGGTTTTTCTGTGTCATTGAAATGGAGTGTTGTGACACGGCTGAAGAGGTCACAGAGTGAAGTCTACCAAGACACACTGAATCCATCCTACAGTTTGCTTTGGTTTGTTTGTTGCTTTGAAGAATTTGTCTTCATCTCCATTGCTCTTCTGTGTGGAGATTAAAACAGGTGAGCATAAACAAGACGTTCTTGCGGATTGTTTTTGTGCACGTTTGTTTTGTGTGTGTTTTTTTGGGGGGGTAATGCTGAACCCCACACAATACTGGGCCATGCACTTGTGTGGCAAGCTGTCTTCACTGCGGTCAGATTCCATATTTTTTCATGAAAGAGCAAGCGTCTTTTTTGCCTTGATCTATGATTTTCACTTAGTAACAGCCTTGGACTTGGGCCATCGCTGGTTGAAGTTCCAGCAGAGAGTCCAGTTCTGTGGACAAATGGTTGCACATGGTCTTGCTGTCCAGGAAAAACACCTGAACTTGCATGTAATGGAAGGCGTCACTGACTTTTGCCTAGTATGTATGCGTAATTTACTGTGTGCATTGTAACATTATTGTGTACATTGTAACAGCATTGTGTGTAACAGCATTGTGTACATTGTAACAGCATTGTGTACATTGGAAACTGCTGAATAAGTGTGTCTGTTGTAACATGTTTAGGTACAGTGAGACACTGTTGTTGTGAGTAATGTAACACTATTGTCCAATGTGGGTTTTCCCACAGTAAACTGGCCTGGCTTTCCCATGGGAAAGTGAGCTGCATCAGTGAAGCAACCCACCTTTTTCAGAAATTCCTGACAATGGGAACATTTCTGTATAGTTTTGCCATGGCAAAGTTGGGGTTTTGTTGTCGTTGTTTTTGCTCCTTCAAGCACCAGCTAATAGTGCTTTCTTTTCTTTCTTTTTCTAGTCAGTAAAGGCAGTTCATTCTTTTGTATAAATACCTGTACCTGTATGTGACCTAATTTTTCATCTTGTCTCAAGGACTAGATGTTCCAGTCCTCCAAGCTGAGATGCTGATTACATTTCTGTACATGCTTGCGGCTTGCCTCGGCAGGGTTGTGTGTGTGTGTGTTTGCTGCTTCAAGTGCTGCCTAAAAGTGCATTGTTTTTTGTTATTGTTGTTGTTGTTTGGTCAATAAAGGTGTTTCTTTCTTTTGTGTAAATAACTATATGCATGTGACCACAGACTTTTCACCTCGTCTCAAGAACCAGATCCTCCAACCTGAAACAAAATTTCTGTATATTCTTGCCATGGTTTTTTTGCTGCTTCAAGCACCACCTAATGATAGCTATCTGTTCTGTTTTGTTTTGTCAATAAAGGTGATTCATTCTTTCATGTAAATAACTATATGTACGTGACCTCTGATTTTTCACCTTGTCATAAGGACTAGATGCTTCAGTCCTCCAATCCGAGACAAAATGGCTTTAAGAAAGGATGCTGCCAGCACTGGGGTTTTATCCCACAAGTGTCTTGTCACTCATCCACAGTACCTTCCTGGTGTTTGTGTGTTTTGTTTGTCCCCCTGTCTAGCAGATTTGTGATTTCAAACTTGCCACTGAAAACTGTGACAGTATTTGTAAGTCCAGTTGCCATATGGTCATGCATTGTACTCATTTGATACTAAGATTTTCCACGCATTTTGTGGCATGAAGTATTATGTGCTCCATTTTGGACCACCAGCTGATAGAGCTTCCTTTTTTTCTTTTTTGTTGTCAATAAAGATGATTCCTGCTTTCACATAAATGCTGTGTTCATTGCAATTGAGACTGTTTGTTTGTTTGATGGTAACTCTTAACAGTGAGAGATTCATCAGCAAACTGGCTGTTGGATTTCAAGCGTCAGTAGAACAAAATTCAGTGACAGTGTGCAGAATCTGAAGAAATTTGAACGATCCGTTTGGTGGGCAACTTCTCAACATTGAAACAGACATTCATAAGCATGTTAGTGGAGTCTTGATTTCAAGTGCAATTAAAACAAAATTCAGTGAACAGAGTCTCACAGCTAATAAAGAAAACTGAACAAACAGTTCAAACCTTCTGCCATAAAATATAATACTAATGGGTATTACTTAGAGCACCTAACCTGCACATGCCCTTAAGTGCTTACACATTCCTTAAATGCACAGGTTTTCAAGATGCAAACAATACACACGCACACACATCTTGGGGCAGTGGGACTGAAAAAAAGGTTTTCAAGGCAGATTTAAAATAACTGATGATATGAGGGACACTGCTAACCAGTTACAACTACTACTACACACGCACACACACATATTCTTCAAACAAAACTTGTCTTTCGGTAGTATTGTTAAAACTTCGCAAGAGGAATAAAAAATATAAACAAAAATTGATGGGGGTATAAAACTTTACTTGCCATTTATAAATGAAATGTTTTGTTCATACACACAGAGAAATACTCGTGTACTTGCAATGTTTGATGGGGGTACAGTATAAAATTTGGTTTACCATTCACCTTTTTTTCTTTCTTGCACACACACACACACACACACATACACCAAGAGGGAGGCATGCAAAGGTAACAGATAATCCAAATAAAATCAGCAACTGATCACCCACCAACAAGTGTCCATATAAAAATAAAATTGACACATATGCTGCTTGTCAACAACAACAACAAAATGATCACGCCCAGATTCTCACACTTTCAAAAATCTGTCGCACTAATATCCATCACTGTCACTGTCATTGTCCACAGCACTGCTTCGTATGGAACTTGCCATAACATCCTGGATTTCGCGCTTCGGTGGTTCCTCTAGTTCCGTCTTCATGGCACCTACCTGACTCAGCATCCACTCCAGTTCTGCAACACGGCCATCAACTGTTCCATGAAAAACCCTTTCTACACAAGCATGAATTCCATCTAAAACATCTTCAACACGGGTGTGAATTGTCCCATGAAAAACTTTCAACATGGACATGAATTGTTCCATGAAAAATCCCTTAAACATGAGCATGAATTGCTCCCATGAAAAACCCTTTCAACAGGAGCATAAATCGCTCCACACACAAAAACTTTCAACAGAGGCATAATGCCATGCATGAATTGTTCCACAAAAAAAACTCAACGGAGGCACGAATTGTGAAAAAAAATGTTTCAACACAGCATGAACTGTTCCATGAAAAACCATTTCAACACAGCATGAACTGTTCCATCAAAAACCCTTTCAGCATGGGCATGAATTGTTCCATCAAAAACCCTTTCAACATGGATATGAACCGTTCCATGAAAAATTCTTTCAACTCATTTGCTTCCTGCAAGTTTCATGCATTCTGAGTGAGGGTGTTTGGGAGCATTTGCTTTCGCCCTTAAATTCAGCTTTGTATTAAGGTAGGAGTCTGTTCTATTGCGGTGGAGTTGTGTGTGCATGTAATGTTTTTTTGTTTAAAAAAGAATGGGGATCGACCTTGGATTTCTGTGTATTTTTTCTGCAACAGGGGTAATACTGATTGTGTGTATACATATAGATATTGTTATATTGTTTCATGTTTGTGTAAGGGTTGGTTTTGTGGACCGACTTGCGAAAATATGAGAAGAGTTTTGAAATGTGCCTTTACCTATGACAGAGTTTGATTGTCTTGAGGTGACCCAGTGCAGTTGACATGATGTTCAGATCCAATTACTAACTACCTAAATAACTCCTTGGGATGTACTCAAAAACTCACCGTCCTGTTTGAGGTTCATCCCTCCCACAGCAAAAGGTCCCACAAACTGTTTCTTCAGGTCGTCCTCAAAGTACACAAAGATGGTGGGCAGGTTTTTGTCTGGGTAGTTGGGGATGCAGACGGAGGATATGCTCTTCAAGAACTTGGTTTCAGGGAATTTGCGTGCCAAGTTGCTTAGGTACTGGTTGATGAGGCTACACAGTGGAATGCTGTAGAGAAGAAATGCTAACAGTAAGATTCAAATAAAAAATAAAAACAATATCTAAGGTTAGTGTACTGGTGAGCAAGGCCTAATCTGCCAGATACAATGATAAGTGATACAGGACAATTTAATATCTTTTCCTCTTGTGCCTAAATTCCTGTGGTCAAAATTCAGTGGAGGGAAGGGGGTGGGCTTCATTTGCTCTGATCTTATACTTGCAGATTGACTTTCAGCTCCTGAGACTATATTCAAATAATTTGATGCAATGCTTTATTTACCCAATGCAATCTAAAACAAGTTTTACAGACATAATTTGTTACCATGTTTTACTTACGCAACTTAAAATAATGATGTTCTATCTGTCTAGTTAACAACACATGCCAGATGACACTGTAGATCCTGGGACACATAGCTCGTAATGAGAGCCTTGTATTAGTTGTAATCATCAATCTATATCTCAGTTACTCACTGTGTCCCTTACAAAATCATGCAGCCCTGACCACTCACATCCCCATGTTTGGAGACATGTATGGCCACCCATACCACACCAACTCACCCTTGTTTGTAGACATGTACCATTCACACCACCCAACTCACCCTTGTTTGTAGACATGTACCATTCACACCACCCAACTCACCCTTGTTTGTAGACGTGTATGACCACCCAACTCACCCTTGTTTGTAGACGAGTATGACCACCCAACTCACCCCTGTTTGTAGACGTGTATGACCACCCAACTCACCCCTGTTTGTAGACGTGTATGACCACCCAACTCACCCTTGTTTGTAGACGTGTATGACCACCCAACTCACCCCTGTTTGTAGACGTGTACCATTCACACCACCCAACTCACTCCTGTTTGTAGACGTGTATGACCACCCAACTCACCCCTGTTTGTAGACGTGTACCATTCACACCACCCAACTCACCCCTGTTTGTAGACGAGTATGACCACCCAACTCACCCTTGTTTGTAGACGTGTATGACCACCCAACTCACCCCTGTTTGTAGACGTTTACCATTCACACCACCCAACTCACCCTGTTTGTAGACGTGTATGACCACCCAACTCACCCCTGTTGGTAGATGTGTACCATTCACACCACCCAACTCACCCCTGTTTGTAGACGAGTATGACCACCCAACTCACCCTTGTTTGTAGACGTGTATGACCACCCAACTCACCCCTGTTTGTAGACGTGTACCATTCACACCACCCAACTCACCCCTGTTTGTAGACGTGTATGACCACCCAACTCACCCCTGTTTGTAGACGTGTACCATTCACACCACCCAACTCACCCCTGTTTGTAGACGAGTATGACCACCCAACTCACCCTTGTTTGTAGACGTGTATGACCACCCAACTCACCCCTGTTTGCAGACGTGTATGACCACCCAACTCACCCCTGTTTGTAGACGTGTACCATTCACACCACCCAACTCACCCCTGTTTGTAGACAAGTATGACCACCCAACTCACCCCTGTTTGTAGACGTGTATGACCACCCAACTCACCCCTGTTTGTAGACATGTACCATTCACACCACCCAACTCACCCCTGTTTGTAGACGAGTATGACCACCCAACTCACCCCTGTTTGTAGACGTGTATGACCACCCAACTCACCCCTGTTTGTAGACGAGTATGACCACCCAACTCACCCCTGTTTGTAGACGTGTATGACCACCCACACACCTTCTCCTGCCTTGTTCACTTCCTGCAGCCAGTCAGACTTGGTGATCTCCTTGACCTCACCAAACCTAGCACGATTCTGTTTGTCCATCATTTCCGCCATTCGCTTCCGCCTGAAGGAAAAAAGATCACACAAAACATAAAATATAAACATAGATGTTTGTTGCAGTTGTTACTGTATTTTGCGAAGGAATCTAAGGATTACATTGCTGAATAATGCTACCCATTTAGGTAAAAATGACATCAACTTTGAAGACTGCTTACAATTAAAAAATGCGTAACACTCCATTATAAATAAAATTAAAAAATGATTTTTTTCCCTTTTGGAACTAAGACACTTAACTGCAAGTTTACAACACCAGAAAAGTACAACTGGATAAGTAAATGAAACAGAAACAAAACAAGAAAACAAGAGAAATGTCACAGTCTCAGTCACAGGCTACTGACATTAATGTTGCATTTGACTGAGTACCCTGAAGTGTAAAGTGAAACATATCTCTGAGCAACAAAACTTTTTAAAAAATAAACAGGTTTTTAAAAAGAGAATGGTTTTCAAGGAAGATTTGAAAGAACTGACAGAGGTAGCATGATGGACAGAAACAGGGAGTTGGAACCTGGTAATAGAAGGAGTATTGACCAATATATTTATGTGAAAGGATGGTACTCTGAACACTTGGGTGTCTGCAGAAGATTGGTGTAACAGTAAAGAAGGTCTGAGAGGTAGATAGGGGCTTGATCAGAGTACAGTATTTTCTTCTTCTTCTCTTTTAAATATTTTATTATTATTCTTTTCTAAAGTCTTTTCATGTAAGTAATATTAGACTGATTTTATAATTATCATGATAACAACATAGCAGAGCATGAATAGTTTGGATTCACTTCTCTGCTCAGAAGGTAACCAGAGGAGTGACATGGAGTGACCAAAAAAAAAAAAAAAAAAAAATTAAAGGAGCAAAAAAACAAAAAAACTTTTTTCAAACAGTATCATGGGACTGTTGAGATGATTTACTTTCTTGATCAAGATGAACTGACAGGCTGTGGTGTGCATCTTGTTCAGGACTGTAGGCCTGTCTAAAATGTTTTTGACAAGAAGAACATATATATATAATATATATTTTACTGTAGGGCTGTCTTAAATGTTTTTGACAAGAAGTACATATATATTTTAAACTTTGAAACAGGAACAAAACAGTGGATTAGTAGAACAGGCCCCCAGTTCTATGTACCTGTACTCCTCAAACAGCCTCTCCTCCTCTTCATCAATGTCATCTTCTTTTTCATCAAGTTCATCCAGTGTCATCTCATCCAAACCTTTCCCTGAAAGGAAAAAGTATTAACACATAGTTAAAGAATCAGTGCCTAAAGCAACATTCACAACTAGTGTTGTTTGCAATAAGGCCAAATAATAAAAAAAAATGCCTGTGCTTAACATTAGTTAATTAGACAGTAACTGGATTTTAACCTCCTGTCAACCTCATGGGGCCTTGTGCTTAAAAAGTAACTTAAGGCCAAAGAAAAAAAAAAGATGGTTGGCATGTAGGTTGGACAAAACATTTTTGGTTTTTGGTTGTTTTGTTTCCATGGATGATAAATCTGTTCAATTCAACCAAAGTTTTCCCAGATAGCAAGGGGGTGGGGTGTTTTTCCATTTTCTTCAACAACAACAACAAGAAGTGAGTTGGAACCAAACAAACAAACAACAACAAAAAAGGGCAAATAAAAGAGTGTGTGCCTGTGTCAATCTCTTTCAGTGTCTTAAAAAAGGGCAAATAAAAGAGTGTGTGCCTGTGTCAATCTCTTTCAGTGTCTGTCTGTCTGTCTGTACTAGGGGAACCTTACCAGCACTTTTCTGTTGCACTGTCTGCTCCACCAAACTGATGATGTCATCTTCTGTGACCTCCTTCTCTTTCTCTGGGATGATGCCATGGCGACGAAGGGCATCATTCCATTCAGTATCTGCATTCGGATCCTGTAACAGTGTAAGTGTCATACAGAATCCATGTATATATATATTCCTCTTCTAATATGCACTGCAAAGGGCCATTACTGCTATGCAGCAAGAGCCACTACCTTATTATCATACTCAATTGCTAAACATTACAGGAATTAAGCTTCTCAAAACATGCTTTGTCCAACTCCAAAAAAGACACCTGCTTTTCCTAAAACAGCTAAATCACTAGAACTGATTCAGATAAAAACCTGAAATTCACAAAAATTCCCCATTGATTTTATTTCCATTTTGGAATCTTCTTGCATCAGTGACTATCAGCAGGCCCCAGCTGTAGAAAACACCACAACTACACAGGCAAGCTAGGAGTGTGCAGCCAATCAAAGTATATTATACTGCCTGTCACTAACAAAACTAAGTTTAAAAACTGAATGAAAACTCACGGGGGCATTTAAAACAAAATCCTTTTGCTAAGTTTTACCTGCTGAACAAAATCAGTTTTTCAATAGAAGTAGTTACTCTTGGATTCTGTTTTTCATATATCTTGTTAGTTGACAAGTATTATTATGAGTATTATAGTTTAAATTTTATGCACTTTCTCTAGACAATCTGACAACAACATTTTATTTCAACTAATTGCTGAGTGGTGTCCCAATTTTAAGCGAGTATGCTGTATTTTAAAATGTCCTTTTCTGCTTTACTCAGTTATTGAACCACAAGAAATGACTGGTCACTGGTGATCCACATTTATCCCATTCGTCATCTGTCTCTCTCTCTCTATGTATAACTTACAAGACTTTACAACCTACAAGTACATGTATGCTGATCAGGAAACACAGAAGTCTTGAAGTGGAAGCGATGTAAATTAAAAAACCAGAAGACATTAAACTTTTGTTCATCTGTATCCACATTCATAAATTGCTTTTGTTCTCTATTACTACAAACTAAAAACTTCTTACCTGCATGGTTGGTCAGCTAAACACTGAAAAGCTGGGTGACACAGCTAGTCGTCTGCTTCGGAACACACCTTTGCTAACCGGAATTACGAGCAGCCTCGTTGTGGTTGCTGATGACGTCACCAATGTGTGGTTCCCCGTTCCCTTATTTGGTAAAATTTTTTGGATCTCCATCTAATCCGCAAAAAAATATAAAATATTCACTGACGCTCAAATGGTTGACCATTTATTTCGTATGCTTACTATATTTAATTTTACTTGAACTTAAAATGTGTTTTCGTTCTTTGAAATGACATGATAATCCCAGACAACAGACTTGTTGACGTTCTTAGCAAGACTTCTGCAGTTATCTCCCTTTAGTACACACCGTCTCTCACGGGAAGTGCGAAGATCAGAACACGTCTGCTGTGACAGTTAAAGTGACAGATTTTCTTGCCGATTTCGATCAACACTCAAAGAAAGTCACTCAGATTTTTCATAGACCTCCCGTACTGTCTTCTAAGTGCCATGGAGGCACTTTATCACCAAACGAACAAGCTGATCCAAGATGTCGGGAGAGAACTGGGACGGCTTGAAAGAGCCAGTGAAGACTCGGCCCATTTAGTAGAAAACGAAATCCAAGCCCAGCTTGATCATGTTATCAGCAACTGCGAACGTTTGGATATCTTGGTAAACAAGGAGCCTGTAACACGCCGCGCCAACGCTAAGATGAGAGTGGACCAGCTGAAATATGACTGCCAACATGTACAGGCTGCTCTGAGAAATCTTCAGCATAAAAGGTAACTTGTATTCTTCAGGACTTATTAGTTGTTATTATGCACATCATTTTACATGATCCTGTCCTAATATTTCGGTACTGAGCCTCAGCGTCTTACCTCAGACTAAAAGTGACGTCGCAAGCACAGGAGGGCCAGTGGTGCAGAGCGATATTTCTCAGCAGTCAAATCTGTGTAGAAGCTTTTGCCGGATACGACTAAACTTGTATAATTTATAAACCAGGGTCCCCCATTTGTATGCGCCTGCAGATGCAATCCATTAAAGATTATGAAGCCCATGTTAGAGATCAAGTAATGGAAACACCAAAATAACACAGCATATATGACATACTAGAACTGTAGAAGTAGAAATAGTAGACTTTCAAAGCGTCACCCCTCAAAATGTAGTTGGGCGCTATACAGAAGAACTGTGGTATATATATATATGTTATATATATCATATTATATACATGTACATGTATGTAGGCAGTTTGAATTAGTGGCAGAGATCATCATTGAAATGGATTTAAATCCCATCGGACTACAGAGTCATATTTGATTTTTCAACCTGGCCGGCTCCTACCCAGAGCTGCGAGTGCTAGGGGCCAAATGGAAATCCACTTCAAGGAGGCAATGCCAGGATAATTATGACAGTGTGTGGTCTGTGGCCACAATGGTTTTGGAGTGTAGATCTTTAACCATTGTCTTCAACTAGTTCTAGGTACACGCGAGCACAAGGTTGTTCCACAGAGGGAGTCTATAGAACTCTCACCATTGTCTTCTAGACCCGTACATGTACAGTGTGGTTCTGTGGAATTTTTACTAGTGTCTTTGAGGTGCATGCAAGCAAAATGTTGTGCAAGAGTGTAAGTCTGTAGAACTTTTATCATTATTGTTGCATCAAGGTATGTATGTGAGCACAAGGTTGAACATTCCACAGTGTGATTCTGTTAAACTTTTACCATCATCATCTACCATTTTACTTCTAGGTACATGCAAGCACAAGGGTGATTCTATTGTACTTTTACCATCGTCTTTGAGTTTGAGGTACATGCAAGCACAAGGTTGTTCCACGGTGTGATTCTATTGCACTTTTACCATCGTCTTTGTCCTTTGAGGTACTATGCAAGCACAAGGTTGAACATTCCTCAGTGTGATCCTATTGCACTTTTACCATTGTCTTTGAGGTACATACAAGCACAATGTTGTTCCACAGTGTGTGATTCTATTGCACTTTTACCTTCATCTTTGAGGTACATGGCTGCAAGCACAAGGTTGTTTCACAGTGTGATTCTGTTGAACTTTGACCATCATTGTCTGCTGTTCTAGGTACACGCAAGCACAAGGTTGTTTCACAGTGTGATTCTGTTGAACTTTGACCATCATTGTCTGCTGTTCTAGGTACACGCAAGCACAAGGTTGTTTCACAGTGTGATTCTGTTGAACTTTGACCATCATTGTCTGCTGTTCTAGGTACACGCAAGCACAAGGTGTTTCACAGTGTGATTCTGTTGAAATTTTACCATCATCGTCTACTGTTCTAGGTACACGCAAGCACAAGGTTGTTTCACAGTGTGATTCTGTTGAAATTTTACCATCATCGTCTGCTGTTCTAGGTACATGCGAGCACAAGAGGAACAGGAGCGTGAGGCGTTACTCAGCCGCACCTTCACCACCAATGACCACAACGATGCCACCTCCATCTACATCGACCCTGCGCTGCAGCACCACACCAAGATGACTGGCGCTCACTCACGCATGGATGAACTCATTGAGACAGGCTCCAACATTCTGTCCAACCTCCGTGACCAGAGCGGGACCCTAAAGGGGGTTCACCGCAAAGTTCTGGACATGGCCAACACATTAGGACTGAGCGGCACTGTGATGCGCTTGATTGAGCGGCGGACAGCGCAGGACAAGATCATCATGGTGGTGGGCATGGTGGTGACGTGTATTATCATGTACTTTGTGTGGTGCTACTTCACTTGAGCAGCGGTAACGACTATCGTTTAAAAAAAAAAAGCTCACAGGTTTCGGGTTCCAGGTCTTAAGTCTAAGTCTAAGCTACACAAGCATGTGTTTTCTTTCCTTTTTTCTTGTGATAAAAATCACACAACATGCCACATTATGTCCTCAGATTATGATTTTTCCCCTGTGAAATGGGAGTGTGACTCATTGCCAACACATGTATCACAGACTTTGGAATATGTTGGGTGCAAAGAAAGCTTTTCGGCCAATCAGACCTTGGCTGAAAGAGGTCAACCAGAGAAGGTCCAACTCAAAGAAAGATGGCAGATGTTTCAGTTTGGTTCCATCTGCTCTTTTGCTTTTGTTGTTGTTTTGTTCCCGAGGCCCTACCCTATTGCTATGGCAGTATTAGAAGGCAAGCAGTTTGTCATCATTCTCCGAGCTTGAATCCACCATGATCATCATTCAGGTTCCGCTTTACCTCTCTTAGCAGAGTGGAATTTTTAAGCAATATTCATTTCACATTTGACATGATTTGCTGTAAACATAGAGTTGAACGCCAAGGCTGTGGCAAGCTGTGCGTGACTAAACTTGTGTATATCAGATAGTGCGGATGACTGTATGTTGTCACATTACTCACAAGCAAGCAGTGTGTGTCTGTAATTGTACGTCAGGCAGTACGGATAACTATTAACTGCATGTGTGGCTATACAAGTTTGTATATCAGTCAGTGTGGATGACTGCATATTGTCACAATCACTGAAGCAGTGTGTCACTGTGTTGCTGTACTTGTGTATCAGGCAGTGTGGATGACTGCATGTTGTCACAATCACTGAAGCAGTGTGTCACTGTGTTGCTGTACTTGTGTATCAGGCAGTGTGGATGACTGCATGTTGTCACAATCACTGAAGCAGTGTGTCACTGTGTTGCTGTACTTGTGTATCAGGCAGTGTGGATGACTGCATGTTGTCACAATCACTGAAGCAGTGTGTCACTGTGTTGCTGTACTTGTGTATCAGGCAGTGTGGATGACTGCATGTTGTCACAAGCAGAGTGTGGCTGTACTTGTGTATCAGGCAGTGCGGAGGACTGCATGTTGTCACAAGCAATGAGTGCAGCGGTGTGGCTAAGACTGCAGTGTTGTCACTTTTCAGTCTTCACAGGTAGCTGAGGTACACCTGTGTGTGGCATGACTGAGGGCGGTGTGCAGTTTGTATGCAACCCCTTTGCAGGTGGACAACTGATGAATCAGGAAATGGGGTCTTGTGTCAGTTGTGAGAGTGTTGAGGTGCTTGGTCTCAAGCTCAGGCTGGATTATCAGTTACAAAATGCTGTGAATGAGAAAGACCACAGATGATGCTCATGTCAGTTTCAGTGTAAAACGGTCAGCCATAAAACTGCAAACATATCTTATCATGCAAAGTTGTTCACATAGTTTTGTCTTTTCTCTGTCTGGTAATGGCCATCAACCATTAGCGCAAACCAGCGCCATCATTTGACGTACACAGCGAGAAAGAAAAGGGTTGACAATGATCCTTCCTGTACCAAAAAGCTCAACTGTGCATTGCCAGCTTGCATTATATTTATAGGACTGGCAGAAAGAAACTTTTTGCACGGGGCAAGTGGGTAATTTTTAATCTTAATGAGCAAGGTTACCACAGGTCACAAGATCCAAAGCAAGGCTGAGGTGTGCAAAAATGGTGAGATGGTTGGCAAAAATAGTCGTCTTTGTTGGAGCCCTCACTCCTGAGCCTCACTTTCGATCTCACTTACCTTGGTGACCTCAATCATGAATATTCCTTGGCCACACAGTGTATGGCTTGACATGATGAGTCATGTGACATGGTTCATGACAGTGAAACCCCTTGTTAAAGACCACCCTTTTTTTTATGAGACTACTACAAATAATGTTCATTTTTATATTTTTATTCATATTGCATGTTAAAAGAAAAGGACAAGAGACCACTGCTCTTTTAATTTCAAACCACTTTGATGTTTAGGGTGGTTAGTATATATATATATATCATAATGAAGAGGGGTTCCACTGTATATGACTGATCGTTTTCATGCTGGACTCTACATGGTGACATTCCTCTGATCCCTCTTAGTCTTGTGATATAGAAGAGTGTGTATTGAGGTTGGCCTGTACAAGGAACAGTGGTGATGACTGTTATGAATGCTTGTCACTGTCATGAAACTAAACATGGCATATTGCTAGATGAATGCTTGTCACTGTCATGAAACTAAACGTGGCATCTTGCTAGTCTGTAGGTGGTGGGCTTTTTTTTTGTCTTTTTTTTTTTTTTTTTTTTTTTTGTAGGTTTGTAGTAGAAAACCATCCCTGACACCAAACTTTCCTAAAGATTACACAGAGGTTGAATGAGCAGTTTCAAGGCTTACTATGAATGAGGCAGGGGCAAAACTTGCATGTTTCAAAAGTTATCAAGAGCTTAGAATGAAATGAAACAGAAATTGATAACGCATCAAGCAACAGCCTGCACTTTGAACTACGGTTGGATTGTGTGCTAAATTTAGAAACTGCCCCTTTTCAAAACAGCAATTGTCATGCTTTGGCTTGAGAACATCACTTCACATATCAAAAACATCTAGCCTGTGATTGACAGTGTGTGTGTGGGGGGGGGGGGGTGCTGTAGATTGCTTTTGCGTTGTGAACCCTGACACCTGGCGTCATTGTGCAATGCAGTGTCACTGCTAAGTACTATGCCTGCACAAGGTTTTGACTGAAGTTGCCCTCTTCCTGATTTTGGGACCACAAAAATATATGCTTTTAAAAATATGAAATTGTATCATAATTATGTATGTATCTTGATCTACCTTATCTTCTCCCATTCCTGACACTTGAGAAGACCTCAGCTTGTTCAGAGCAGTTCTTTCAGCTGCACAGCTACTGGTCACAAGCCACAGGTGCTTGAAGTAAAGCAAAGGGCTCTGCAAGTAAAAATTATTTTGTTTCAGTTTCAGTAACTTGCTGGCTCTGTCTGTACAGGAGTCTGTGGGCAGGTAACAGAACGTTAGTGTAGCTGTTTAAGTTTGAAACAGAATGTTAGTGTAGCTGTTTAAGTTTGAAACAGAACGTTAGTGTAGCTGTTTAAGTTTGAAAGCTATAAACTCGAGCCACATGCTATAGTTTATGATATAAACTGCCCACAGGGGGAGTCTAGATTTTTCATTGGGCAAAATTATTTGTTGATTAAAAAAAAATATATATATATATTACTGATTTTGCCCAATTTTGTTTCAGGGACAAAAAGAGAGAAAAAGTAATTTGGGGCTATTTTTGCATCACTTTTGAGTGGTAACGATTTCCGCAAGTATGTGCCAAGACTAGTATTTAATTTGTGGTCAGTGTTAATTACTGTTTATAGTAGTTTGTCTGTTTGTTTCTTGTTTATAGTGATCTGTAGACAGATACTGGATTGGAAGAAAATTACCTATGGCTATGGTACAAACGTTTTTCTTTTTCTTAGAAACAACAACACAAAAACTGAGAAGTTATTGTATTTCCTGTCTGGAAATGGAAGCTGATATTCCAGTGATGTAATGTAAGCAACAGTGTCACTCCATTCCAAAGTACTAAGAAAACAACTGACTGATTCTTGAAGTTTAATGCCCAGTCAACCACAAAACATTATAGAAGGATGAAACACAAATTACTGTATCACAAATGCAAATCTGACTCACAGTTCTGGATTCAACACGGCCAACTGAAAGAGAGAAACTTGTCAACCAAGAGGTTTCCACAGTCTTCTTCTTCTGTCCAGCTTCAGCACTCTGAAGGCTGACACTTTTAGTGCATGCTGGGTTATACTGATGTTTCCATAGTCCACCAAACTCTGACATGGACTACTGTCTACAGGATTTTTACCATGCGTATGCCATGTTTTTGCATATGTATGCACACAGGGGACCTCAGTTTACAATCTCAGCTGAAGGACTTTTGTAGAGTCTGCACAGAATTTGACTCCAGGAAAATTTCGGGGTGGGTGAAAAGCCTAGCACATAATGGTCATCCATCCATTTGGTGAATGCACTCGATCGTTTGGCTTTTAAGAGCGAGTACTCTTGGTCTCCGCCACTGACTCTCCTACATCGCACAAAGAAGTGGGCAATGACCAGCCTTCAGGTAGTCAAAAAACAAGCCTTTTACTCTGTTTTAAGGAACTGTGAATCGAATTGTTGCCATACTACACACAACCGTCAGCAGGACCGACAGGAGTGATGGGTTCAAGAAGAGAGCTCTAACCGGGGCTCTAACCACATGTGCAGGAAATGAGTGTGACATAGCACCAGTTGCTTCCCTTGAGATGTTGGGCTCAGTGACAAATTCGGCCAGAGCAAATCTGGGATCTCAGAGCCTAGGAGCTGTGTGAAAGTCGAGGTGGCCATCCTGGGCTCCCTGCCTCTAACAGTGTGAAGGGTCTCTGTGGACATAAAGCAACTCTGAACTTGAACTGAGGGATCTCGAAGCCCAGGAGAGGTCTGAAGAGGGAGGTGGAGCTGGAACAACTCGCAGCTGGATGGATTGTTTTGCTGCTGAGTTCTTCCTTAACAGTTGCTTTTTCAGGCACTGTGAATTTGTTCCATACAGCTGCTGTTCCGCAAAACTGCAGTTTGTTATTGTACAGGCCTTCGTAAAAACTGGCTAAAAACATTTCTGTTCTGGTTGCCTGTGTGCGGGAGGCAGCCCCATGTAGCACCCTGCCAACTGCAGATGAAAATGCAGTGACAGAGTCCGCAGTGACCACAGTATCTTTCAGCTGGGATGGTTTGTGAGCCGGTTTCACCCAGTGGTGAGGCATTAGGGTGGTAAGCAGAAGGATGTCAGTTCGATTCCACTTCAGGTCTCCTTTCTTTTAAAAAGTTGTGGTTTAAATCTCAACAATGTCCTCACAATTACTGAGACAATAAGATGACTTACACTTCCAGTTCCACTCAACACATTATCATTCTAGTGGTGACAGTATAGTGATAGGTGTAGTCTCCCTCTTCCCCCACCTCCTGGGATCTTGTTCCCCCCCGACTACTTCTTCGGAGACAATTCAGCATTAAACAAGAACCAGCTGAAATGGTTTGCATCACCTAGTCAAAGTGCCACGGTCATATAAAGCGATTGTCAGACAAAGTGACAATACAAGAATACAGTGGTGAATGCCAAAAATAGGTCATTTCCTGGTTTAGTGTCTAAAAATTACTGCTATTTGCCCCCTTTTCTCCCTCTCTCTCTCTCTCCACTTTTGGGTCATTTGGAATGCCATTCAGCCTCAAGAAGCAACTTTTTTTTCCAATTCCAATTAATTTTCATAATCCATCAAATGTGGTTACGTGTCCATGCTCTTTGTATGGGCAGTCTGCGGTGTCTTTTCAAAACAAAACGAAAAGCTCTGAATGGTGTTCCAAGCAGCAAGGGCTACCCCAAAATGGGGCAATAATTTCAGACACTAAAACAGGATATTACTGAGTGAAAAAAAAAAGAGATTTCTTTTCATACCATGTTTTGTCAATACACTACATACTGCCATAGAGAAGATGAGTTGTTTTAAATGTGTCAGCATCTTTGATGTGTGTTCAGCAGATTGGTTCAAGAGCATGCAAGTGTGTTGGTTTATAAATCAACGAAACCCAGACAACATCTGTGGCGAGTCCAATGTTGAACATAATGCTCAGATGTTTTTGATCACCAGTCATGTGTGTGTTGAGGAAGATCAGTGTATTTAATTATGGACATCAGCATCTTTTAGCCATGTTGTGATGAAAAATGTATGTCAGGCATATGTTAATGAAGTATTTCGAAGGCAAATAAACACGTATGTTGACAATATATCATTTGGTTGTAACTGTTTATTTGTAATACAGATACTGTTTGCATGCATCTTCTTATGACAGAGTTTGGGTGTCCCGAGGTGACCATGTACTGTTGACAGGAGGTAAACATCCACTTACTAACCAACTACTGTTTACATGCAGTCTCCGGTACCCTTTTTTCCTCATCCAGAGATGATCCCTGTACATTGTCAGGACACTAAAATCTCTTGTGTGTTGTCAAGACATTAGAATCCAGTTACTAATGGAAGGAGAGAGAAATCTGGAACAATATTAACTGCTTGCATTCTAGGACAAGATCCAAACACACAAAGGATTAAGAAGAACAGTGGTGCAACACAAAATGGGCAGATGTTTTGGGGCAAACTCAAAGCAATCTTTAACACTTCTAGATACCAGTACTCCAGCATACCGGAACAGGATAAGTAGACAATATGCATTTTACTGTTTACCTTGGAAAAAAGGGATTTGCTCCAAAACATTGCACGTTTTGTGTTGTCCAATAAAACCCAGCATTGTTTTTAACCTTTTGTGTTTTGGGGTCCAGTTTCAAATGAACCCTTTTTTTACCATCCATGTGCACCATCCAGGGTCTGCTGCTGAAAGACTTCCAGAGAACCAGTCATTATCCACCCTTCTGGGTTGGTACAGCTGCTGAAAGACTTCCAGAGAACCAGTCATTATCCACCCTTCTGGGTTGGTACAGCTGCTGAAAGACTTCCAGAGAACCAGTCATTATCCACCCTTCTGGGTTGGTACAGCTGCTGAAAGACTTCCAGAGAACCAGTCATTATCTACTCTTCTGGGTTGGTACAGCTGCTGAAAAACTTCCAGAGAACCAGTCATTATCTACTCTTCTGGGTTGGTACATTCAACACAGAGTAGACACCTAAGCAATGAGCGTATTTCTACTCACTTTCTTATCATTTATCAGCTGTTTTAGTCATATGATCGATTTTTAATGCATGTCTTGAGTAATGGCACTACCATCTTATAGTTACGCCTCCAATTTTCTGCTCGTTTTCTTATCATTTATCAGCTGTTTATATTTGATTTTTAATGTGTGTCTTGTAGTTATGCTTCAGATTTTCTGCTCGTTTTATCATTTATCAGCTCTTTTAGTCATATATTTGATTTTAATGTGCATCTTGAGTAAAGGCACTATTAGCTTATAGTTACACTCCAAACACATGCATGCACACACATACACAAAAACATGCACACCCACACACAAACATGCTCACACACACACAAACGCATGCATGCACACACATACACACACACACACCATAATCCTATAGAACTTCAGTTTTCCCAAAACAAAAACTTGCACACATAGTCACAAACACACACACACAACCATTCAGACAAAAGAGAGCCAGGAATCATGACTTACCCAGGCTATTTTATTTCACTTACACAGATAGGAATCTTTGTAATACAAGACACAGTCCTCCTCTTCAAATGTAACGCTGCACTGAAAACAAAAACATAAACTGTTCCACGCCATTATCACAGAGACAGACAGAGAGCTTGAAAAGAAAAGAAAGAAAAAATCTGCCAAAGGGGGGAGGGAATGGGGGTGGGGGGGGGGGGGTGGATGGAGAGAGAAAAGTTGGGAAATCTCAGATGAGCTAGAGACGACAGGCAAAGGTACAGAAAAGAACAGGGAAGAGAGAGCGAGAGGAGGAGAAGAAGAAAAAAGATGTAAAAAAAAAAAAAAAGGGAAGAGAAGGTAAAACAATTATTTTGTTATGTACTCTTCAGGCATGAAAGTATGTCCTGTTAGTCCTCTCTCACTGCCCATACTATATTATACTCTGAAAGATTTATATCTTATCACATAAGATGAGTGGAGTACAGACCATAATGTACACTGACCAGCTTTGCGCACACTTGCCTCGCGCTCTCCCTCTCGCAGGCATACATGAAAACACACATACATAGCCATCAATACAAAAACGAAGACGTGTCTATGTATATATATGTATATAGTACTGAACAGAAGCAAGTCGTGCTTGCTCGCAGGATAAAGGGACACCATCATTCATCATGATCATCATCAATAGAAATGCAATTGTACATGGCAATGGTGAACCAATAAATTAATAAATAGTCAAATAAATAACGTTTGCCATGTAGCAATAACAAGAGACTAGCATGTAGGGTAACAGAGTTCTCAACGACGATAATACATGTACATGAATTGCCCGCTAACATCTCGTAACACAAATCACCCGACTAACATCTCATTAAACATATGAATCACCCAACTAACATCTCATTAAACATATGAATCACCCACTAACATCTCAGGTAACGTAGGAATCACCCACAGACATCTAATAAACACATGAATCGACTACTAAAAGCTGAAATCCCACGCACACAACCCTGGCATCCACATACAACCTACGCACACTGCCACCCCTAATCATCAGAGGCATCTATCTGCAGTTCAGACATTACCCCCCACCCACCCACACACACACACACACACCTGCCACCCCAGCTCCTACCTACGGCAAATAATATTAACTTGCCCATCTGACTCCGAAAAAGACGTCATCCACACAAACCTCAATAATGAAATCTCTGGCCTACTGCCTACCTACAACTCCATCATGCTTGAATCATCCAGCGACACATCAGCCCCACTCTCAAAACAGATGGATGAACTGCTGCTCTGTGGCTCAGCGATCGCTGGATAATCCTCCAGCAGACTGGGGATCATGCTCTGGTCACCCACAGTGAATGACAGCAGCACCCACCCCTCTCTCCTACACCTGTCGCCCACCTGTGCCACAGCACCTGTTGAAATTGCCTGCTGAACACCTGAATTGCCCTCTCAACTGTTGAAATCACCCGCTGACCACCTGAATTGCCCTCTCAACTGTTGAAATCACCCGCTGACCACCTGAATTGCCCTCTCAACTGTTGAAATCACCCGCTGACCACCTGAATTGCCCTCTCAACTGTTGAAATCACCTGCTGAACACCTGAATCACCTTCTGACTTGGGAACACTTACACTGTCCACCTGTTACACAGCCACTGTTGAAATCACCCTCTGAACGCTTGAACCACCCTGTCATGACTTGGGAATAGCTCCACCACACACCCATTTCACAGCAACTGTTGCCCACCTGTGACACAGCACCTGTTGAAATCACCTGCTGAACACCTGAATCACCCTCTCAACTGTTGAAATCACCCGCTGACCACCTGAATTGCCCTCTCAACTGTTGAAATCACCCGCTGACCACCTGAATTGCCCTCTCAACTGTTGAAATCACCTGCTGAACACCTGAATCACCCTCTCAACTGTTGATATCACCCTCTGAACACCTGAATCACCCTCTGACTTGGGAACACCTACACTGTCCATCTGTTACACAGCCACTGTTGAAATCACCCTCTGAACGCTTGAACCACCCTGTCATGACTTGGGAATAGCTCCACCACACACCCATTTCACAGCAACTGTTGCCCACCTGTGACACATCACCTGCTGAACACCTGAATCACCCTCTCAACTGTTGAAATCACCCGCTGACCACCTGAATTGCCCTCTCAACTGTTGAAATCATCATCTGAACACCTGATTCACCCTCTGACTTGGGAATGGCTACATCACCCACCTGTTACACAACCACTGGTGAAATCACCCGCTAAACACCTGAACCACCTTGTCATGACTTCGGAATGGCAAAAACATCAAACCCATATCACTGGCATCACTGTAACGCAGCATCTGTTCAAATCATCCACTGATCACCCAAACTGCCTGCTGAATTGGAAATAGTTACATCACCCGTCCATGACTCAGCAACTGCTGAACTGTTCACCCCACAAGGTGGCAACTTTTCAATCATTCTCACACATTCAACAGCATCAGCCTCCTCAGTGACTTGATCATCCACCCACACTTGCACTGAACACTAACCCTCACACCAGTTTCAGCCCCGTACCTACCTGGAAAGTCATTCACCCATCCACATTTTCACAACGGCAAAAACATCGAACCCACATCACTGGCATCACCCTCTGCCACACTCACCGCTCTCTTGCAAGTTGACAAAAGCAAGGGTAAAGATTGACGATGCCATCCCAAACCTACGCAGCGCCTGATTCTTGATATTTAACATCCAGCCAACTCCTATCAGAGCCAAGCACAAGTCGTCAAATAACGAGTTAAAACCTCAAGCATCGTTCCAAGTTACATTATATCAGTTACGCTGGAAGAGGGTTGGGGCAAAAAAGTGATGCTAAAGGAACTGGCAAGGCTCAAATCAGAAAGGGAAAATTTTGCGACGGTCAGTAAAGCAGTGCGGAGCGTACAGACCAAAAACAATCACTGAGCAACTGAACAGCCGATTCACAAAGATCGCATCTGCTCACGCTGACCCAACCTTTTTGTGCCCAAGACAGAAGCGGAAAGCCCCACAGCACATCGTCCAGAAATCACCAGCTACCCAGCCAGTGCATCCCAGGTTGGAATGGCATCATTCAACTTCACCAAAGCAAGAAACAGCAAAAAAACACAACTCTGCAATGCTACAACCGGCCACCCCCAATCTACAGATACTCCAACAACCCTCTCGCAACTCATGATGGACCACACACTGCCACAACAGCGTAAACAATGATTGCCTTATTATGAAAACCACTCACAGCACAGCACAGTTTCAGGGGGCAGGGGTGGGGCTGAACAAGACAAGGCCGAAAGAAAGACTACAAATCACAAAATGAAAATAAACCTGAGATTGGGGATGCCACGGATTATGCTTGGTGCATATCCTTGTATGGTTGGTTCATGTTGAAACAAAAATAATATGCTGTTGCTTTACATTGGTACATTGTATCCCTGGAAGTGTGAAAATAGACTGTGCCTGTTTGTGCCGTTCACAGTGTGTGTGCGTGTGCATGCACGCTCGCATGTGCACATGTGCTTGTGTGCGTGCATGTGTGTGTGTTCATGTTTATAAAACAGCAGTGTATTACTGGCTCAGTCAGTCAATACCTCTGGGTTTTCAGGCCATGAATGAAATTCAGGACTGCTCCTTTAACAAAAATGTAAGTACAAACCTCCACCTGAGAAAAGAAAAAGTACACCCTCTTTTAAGACGATACATCAAATGCTTCACATCAAATGCATGCCTCCACCCACCCCTACCTGTCTACCTGTCTACCCTGCTACCTTGGCTCCCAAGCCCTTGCCCCACAAGTGTGAACAACAAACTAGCCGACACCCCTGTCCTAACTGTGTGAACACTGAAATAGCCAACACAGCCAACACCCCTGTCCTACCTGTGTGAACACTGAAATGGCCAACACCCCAAACCTACCTATGTGAACACTGAAATAGTGAACACAGCCAACACCCCCATCCTATCTGTGTGAACACTGAAATAGCCAATACAGCCAACACCCCTGTCCTACCTGTGTAAACAATGAAACAGCCAACACCCATGTCCTACCTGTGTGAACACTGATACAGTCATCACCCTCTCCTGTGTGAGCACTAAATCGGCCAACACCCTCTCCTGTGTGAACACTGAATCAGCCAACACCCTCTCTTGTGTGAACACTGAATCAGCCAACACCCTGTCCTATCTGTGTGAACACCGATTCAGCCCCCCACCCCTGCCTCAGGTCAACACAATGTTTTATAATGCAAAATTAGCTGCTATATGACAATATGTAATATACAACAAACACACCCTTTCACAAAAACGCTACCGCCTCTCAAGACAGGCACACAGACCGGCATTTTGTCCCTTTCCTTAGACACTGGACAAAATGAAGCCAAATGCCAACACACTACCTTTTTGCTGCTCCTTCTTCCACCAACCCAGCCCACCCACAAAATGGTACAGCTGAAAACTATACAGCCCAGAAAGAGACGAACACAAGGAACGGTGAGGCAGTGCTTCCCGCTGCAACAAAGATACTGAGCAAAACCCAAATCCTGGCAATACTGACACTGTGAAAAGATGGCTGCCAACCACAAGCTCCTCATCACAGCACAAAGGGGCTAAGAACAAGCAGCCAAAATAGTTGAGATTCAACAACAACAAAAAAAGGAAGAGATCAGCAAATGGCCAAAATAAATTATCAATAGCAGATCAAAAATGTCTGAAGGGACTGTGTCTGTAAACAGACAAAAAAAGAAAAGAAATTAAAGAAGACCAACAAACGAAAAAGGTAAAACCAACGACAGTAGCATAGCTCCACTCCAGTTTATTCTTTTATGAAATATATTCCGTGCTTGCTTTTTTTCTTTTTCTTTTTTTTACTGAGAGGGCTGAATTCATTCAGGCATTCCCCATACAGCCATTGCAGATGTTTGTTCCTTGCTGGGACCAAGACAGCAACTTCCTACTTCCAAGTCCTTTCCGTGGTCTGATCCATAATCCAGCAGTATTTATTCATAATATTTTGTTGTCCTTTTTTGTATCAGTTTCTAAACTCTCACAGATGCTTCCTTTCCACAGAAGTTCTTTTTGTCAACAGCTTTCAGGAAAAACCCTCACAATTTTATATACTTCAGTTTGTACAATTGTACATTTTATTAGTTTCAGAGTTCAACAACCGTCAGTGTTTTTTTGGGTTTTTTTTTTTTTACAAACCACTCTTATTTTTTCACTCGGCAGTAATTACTGTGCATGTCTGCATAAATGGGCAGTGTTCACTGTTCATGTCCTCTATGTGTGTGTTTTCACAGCAAGTCTGCCCAAACAAAAAGCAGCAGTGTGGTCTAAAGTGGGAGAAAAAGGAGCAAAGTAACACAACACAAATCAGCCTGAAGAACTGGTGGACAAAAAACTCAGCTATGCACTCTCTCCTGGCTGCAAAACAATCAACAGACCCTTTGGCTACAACACAATCAACAGACCCTTCCGGCTACAAGTCCGGTAATCAAAAAAAATCAAAAATCATTCAACTGCCTCCAACAGCAACAATTATAATTCATCACAACCTTATGTCTTTCATTTCACAACTGATGTAAAAACAAGAACAAAATAGAAGACCTGCAATGTCGTTTCTGAGAGCTTACAAGGCTAGCTTTCAGTTGCCAAAAATCAGAGTAAAATAAAGCTGTGTACTTGTGAAGAATCAACGTGTCGCAATAAATCAATAAGGAATTAGAACCCCAAACCCAGGCAATAACAACTTTACTCATCTCAAACTCTATCATAATTTGATCAATAAAATTTTAAAACTGAACAACACGCACACACACACATTATTTCCCTTTGACTGCTACAACAGGGACTTTAGAGTAAATGATCACATAATAATCAAACCTGATTGAACCATGACAGTAAAAACTTATTACAAGGGGGAAAACTAACCATTTGAAAATGTGGAAAAAGCTCTTGGGTCAAGGGCACTGCACTCTCTGTCAAGGTGGAGCATCCTAAAGAAGGGCTTGAAGCCAAGACTCAGGAAATCCTTCCAAAACAACAACAAAAACCCATAAATATATAAACCCATCAGTTTAAATTTCAGTTTGTTCTGAAGTCCTCAATCAGCCTAAAGTGGACACATTGATCAATCGCTACCTGTTATCAACCATTGCACTCTCTGCCAGTGATCAACCATTGTACTATCTGCCACTGCCAGTGATCAACCATTGCACTATCTGCCAGTGATCAACCATTGCACTATCTGCCAGTGATCAACCATTGCACTATCTGCCAGTGATCAACCACTGCACTATCTGCCAGTGATCAAACATTGCACTGTCTACCAGTGATGAACCATTGCACTATCTGCCAATGATCAACCACTGCACTATCTGCCAGTGATCAACCATTGCACTGTCTTGTCAATCTGTTCCACCATCCAGTCAAAAGAGAAGTTAAAAATGTACAATGGTTCTGCATTTCAAAACCAGGGACTACAATAATCCCCTTATCCTGGGGTGAGAAAGTTTGAGCGAACATTGCATTTTGAGCATTTCAAGAACTGAGATTTATAACTTTTTTCTTTAAAAAAAAAAAAATGTGAGTTAGGGCTATGAAGCCCAAAAGCATAAATCACTGTAAAAAAGAAAAGAAAAAGAGAAGACAGAAAAAAGACAACCGATGGGAAGGAAAGAATCAAAAGAATTCTGTAGCAGCAACAACCCACATCACTCTCATGGCTATTTCTCTTGTGCACATTGGTGGTGTGGTGGTTGGGAGGGGGTGGGGGGGGGTGGAGGGGGGGCTCAAATATGCTGTGCGTAAATTCACACCATAACCCCACTTTTCTTGTGCTCAGGCGGAACAAGTTCTGCTGCCAGAACTGAACCCTGTAATCCTAAGTCCACCACAATGAAAGTGGTGGTGGTGCATGCTTCGCGTTGAATGCCTTCAAACAGCCTAAGCTGTTGCAACTGAAACATAAAAACCAACTTCTTCTTTTTTAAACCAACTTAATTAATTCATGTGGTATGCATCCGGGCCCGTAAGTACGATGAGCAAATAATTACAGTCAAAGGCGGACAGCCTCTAAGCCCCAATTAGCTACAGACTCGACAAGTCTGGTTCTTGTTCCAAGTCGGAACACAAATGATGCGCCTCATGCATGCCAGGTGAGAGTTACCGTAGGCAACTCAGCTCTTTGTTCTTGTACTTGTGTGATGTATTTGGAGCACTAATTAATTCCCTTGTGTGTTGATTTTGTTCCAAGTACACAAATGAGGCTGTAACTTTAAATGCGTTTAGGCCCACCACACAGTACTATCACATACTCCATGCATGCCAATTTTTTCATTGTCATCACCATTTAGAAGATAAACATGTTTAAGGGGAACATTTATTTGCTCTTCATGCATACAGAGCCTGGCAAACACCAGCCAGTGCCGCTCAGTTGGTTGGATGGCTGTGAAGCTGTTGATTTGGGATGGTGGGTTTTGCACACAGATACAAGCAAAAGGCTCGGATAGTGTGCGTTTAACCGCCAGCAGGAGCACATCGACAACAAATAATAAATCTATAAGAAAAAAGCAGGGCTGTATGTAGCACACACCTTTCTTCCTGGCAACAGAATGCAGAAAAAAAGAAAAGGAAAAAAAAGAGAAAAAACTCTGATAATATTGCAAGCAGACGATTCCAAAATTTCGCTGAAAGGTTGGGGTCGGGGGGGTGGGGGGTGGGGGGGGGGGGGGGGGGGGGGGGGGGGGGGGACACAGGATAAAACACAACCAAATCAAGGAATTCTGAAATTCTTCAACCAGTCTGAAACCATTTTACTTTTCGTCACAAACAAAACATGGGACACTAAACCTGATGACAATCAGCTGGATGAAAGTGATGCAGTGGTCAGATACAAAGACGTCCTCAGCCAAGAAATCACCGAAAAATCCTGTATGGACAGATTGACAAGTTCAACACCAAGTCTTGCGGAGGTCACACGTCAACAGTTCCCTCCCAATACAAAAGTTTTGGCTCGATACAAACAAACTAAAAAAACAGAATCAGTTTCTTTGGGGATGTGTACACCAGACCCATGTATGTATGAAGTATTAAGTCAGCAAACAACTAATGACTGACTTCTGTAAATCGTTTTCTGAAACAAAACAAATTATTTTGAATAAAATAACAAATATAGTGTATACAAACATGAAGATGTATGCAAAGAAATACATTTAAAATTACTTGCCATGATTTTCAAGTAAAAATATCCAATACCAAAAAAAGATGGAAAAAAAGAAGAGCTTGAGTTCTCTTTGGACCAAACTGTCCATAAACAAACAAGCAAACGTCCAGTTTCTGAACAAACACTAAAGAGACTGGCCACTTGCAGGAAGTCAGTTCCTGTGAAACTTTGTGTCAGCAACAATCAGCTAAAACTTCACTTCACAGAAAGAAAAAAAAATTAATAAAATGTTCCCAAATAAAAAAATCACCATTGCACAACACCTTTTTTCAACATTGCTTTGGAGAGAGTAACAAGCACACTGGCATTGAACAAAAGGAAAAAATGAGTGTCACATCATCAGATGTGGGGGGAATGGGAGACTGGTAGCAGGGATGAAAATGAAGGGCAGGGGGGAAGAGGGGGTTGTGGGGGTGGGGGTGTAAAGGCAAGAAGATGAAGAACACTACTATGTGTAAGAAGTGCTGTATCCTCATAACAAGATGCACATCTGGGCATTGTGTGTGTACATCAGTCCTTGGGTCTAATTGACTGGCTTGTTGTCATTTTACACACTCTCTGTATGAAGCAAAATATTAATCATGAGAGGAAGCTACCTCCCTCCCTCGCTCCCTCACTCACTCACTCCCTCTCTCTCTCTCCCACTCTCTCGCATACACACACACATGCGCCCTCTCACACACACATGCACACACAAACACACACGCAATGACTACCCATAATAAATAAGCCTATGTGCAGTCCACATGCTAGCCACCACTCATCATTAGTTCATCCACACAAAAAACAAAAAAACAAAAACAAACCAAAAAAACCGCATACACAAAGTCCAGACTTCAATCAAGACAGCGTGCAACTTTTCCAGTTACCCTTTCACTCAACTCTACAGTATCATCGCCAAACATTTTGCATGGAACACAATAATTCACAAACACAATCCTGAAATATCATACAAGTACCAAAAAGGACAAGTTCTAAAAAAAACAAAGAAAAAAAAATGAATAAGAAACAAAAAACCAAAATAAATCATCATCAAATGAACAAAAACGAAATCCATGATCAACATTATTTAAAATTCTTATCTCTATCATTGGTAGAAGTCAACATGGGGTCATGGACATTTCCATCAATCATAACATCATCATCATCATCATCATCATGGTCATCAATATACAATCAATCAGTATGATAATATCAACAGATGCTATGTACACAATCGGAGAGACCGATCCAACAGCAACGTTTGTTTTGTCTCCGTTGGAACCCGAGGGGGAGCACAGCACGAGGCTGTTACAACACTTGCTCCGGCATCATCATCGATACACCAACACTTCTGCTGGGCTGGAACCACACACTTCTTTGCCAACTCCAGAGGGGTGGGGGTGGTGGTTCAGTCCAACAAAATGACTCCTACAGTGATGGGGGGGGGGGGGGGGGGAGTGGACAGGGGCATGTAGATGGAGAAAAGCGAGGCAGAAGAAGACCATACGGCCTCAAGAAAGCCCCTACAGGTGACTTCATCTGCAGGACTGGGGGAGGATGGTTGGGGTGGGGTGGGAGGGGCAGAGGGGCAGGAGGAGGAAAGGGGGGAGGCCAACAAACTAGACCAGAAAAATTATTGCACTGGAGATGTCCATTAAGCTTTGTCTACAGGGGGGAAGGTGTTTGTTTTGTTTTGTTGTTGTTTTTCCCCTCTCCTCAAAACAGTTGCACTCTCAGACACAGAACAGACACAAGAAAACTGGGTTGGAAGTTGCACAGACAGATCACAGAACTGAACAAAAGCACAAAAGCAAACTACTCCTTTGATGGGCAATGGTACACTGCTATATTAGCACAGGCAATCTGCACGGTTATAATAGCACAGGCAATCTGTCCTGTTATAATAGCACAGGCAATCTACACTGTTATAATAGCACAGGCAATCTGCACTGTTATAAAAGCACAGGCAATGTCCTGTTATAATAGCACAGGCAATCTGTCCTGTTATAATAGCACAGGCAATCTATGTGGAATCTGTAGGGAATCCAGAGGGAATCAGCTGTTAATAACAATATTTCACTGACCTACTACCACCCCTCGACCCTCAAAACTGAAACCGCACATGTACACTGTTCACATGTGTGTGTCTTATGCTGTAACAACACTCTGAACCCCAACACATAGTCTTATGCTGTAACACTAACAGTCTACTCTGAAACCCAACAAACAGTTTTATGTAGTACCAGTACACTCGGAACCCCAACATGTAGTCTTATGCTGTAACACTACACCCTTAAACCCAACAGTCTTATGATGTAACAGCCTTCCCTGAAACCCAACAGTTTCATGCTGTAACAGAATACTCTGAAACCCAACAGTCTCATGCTGTAACAGAATACTCTGAAACCCAACAGTCTCATGCTGTAACAGAATACTCTGAAAGCCCACAAACCAAAATACAGTCTCATCCTTTAACTCTGAAACTCAACAAACAGTCTTATGCTGTAACAGAATACTCTGAAACCCAAACCCTATGCTGCAAATGTATACTCTGAAAGCAAACAAACAGTGCAAGCATGTCCCAACAGGACATCAAGACCAAAGCAAAAAAAGAACAAAAAAACTATCAGCATCACAACGTGTGTCCAGTAGCAGTACTAAAACCTTTCTTTCAAGGTCTATGGTCTATGAACAGTCTCAATCTGTAGGTCTATGGTCTATGAACAGTCTCAGTCTGTCAAATAAACCTGCACAAGGCCAGACTGTGGTCCCCTGAAAGCCATGTCTCAAATGGGCTGACAACTTGTCCAACTTCATTACTTGTCCACAGACATGTGGCTGTGTTCACAGACTGTCCACAGTGTGTCCACAGCCTAAAATCATCTCCGCAGAGAAAGCTCCATGTTCCCTTTTGCCCATACACAGAGTACCGGCAAACTAGTGTCCGGATTGGTCAGCTGCATGACCTCATCTTTCAGTCTTATGCATAATTATGATCTGCCTGGTTTGCTGACAACATTTTCCCTTTGGTTTTTAGTCAAAATATCTGCACTCATTTTGTCAGGAATTTATTGCACTCATTTTGTCAGGAATTTATTCACAGAATTTAGCTGAAGCCTGCAAATGGCCCACAAATTTCTGTGTGTGTGTGTGTGTGTGTGTGTGTGTGTGTGTGTGTGTGTGTGTGTGTGTGTGTGTGTGTGTGTTTCCATATATAATACTTTATGTAAACTGTTTTCGACAGGACTATGCTCTACATGTGTATTGACTATTGTATTTAGGTTAATATGTATTATGTGAGCGCTCGGGGCGTTGATGAGCACGCAATGAATGTACATGATTATTATTAAGTCTGTGGACTTCATCGATGTAAACAGATCAGGTAAACAAGTGCCTTGTGAAAGGTACGTTTTCCATTTATTTACTTCATCACGTTCTGTCAAGCTCAGTCATACAGCAGATCTGTCATGGCATCACAGTTTGGTATCAGCGCTATCATCTACCCCTTTATTGCCCCAGCCTGTCAAATTTCCAAGCTGCAAACAGTACGTTTGATGGTCCTACTACAAATCTACCTTCAATTCTGTGTGTTCAGGTAGAAATCCTTTCACATGCTCAAGCAAAAATGGGGGGTCTTAAAGATTTCAAATTTGGCACTTTTACTGTCATTTTCCAAGTGACGGCACAGTAGGCGTGGCAGTAAAAGGGTTAAGCAGCAATTCTGATTGTGGGGCTGTTCACCCAATTAGACACAGCTTTGAACGCAACAGGTAGAATGGCTACAGGGTACCCCCCCCCCCCCCCCCCTTCCTCCCAAAAGTACACTGTCTGGTAACTCACAGCAGTCAACCTGTCCCTGAACAGGGCACCCCCCCCCCCCCCATTCCCCCTGCCCTTCTGGTACACTGTCTGGTAACTCACAGCAGTCAACCTGTCCCTGAGGCGTCTGAAGCCGAAACTCATAGAGGTAAAAAATGCAGATGCTTTACTGCATCAGCATGTGTGTGTTTGTGGGTAGGTGTCTGTGGGTGTGCATGTGGACGCTAGGTGTGTCTGTGCATGCTGTGTATGGTATGCGTGTGATGTTGTGTGTACACATGTATTTTGGGGAGGCATGGGGATGATTGAGCTAAGTCGTGCACACGTGTGTGTGATGATAAGCGCATGTGTGTAATGGGGGAGGCATTGATAGATTTCAGCTAATGTGTGTACATGTGTGTGTGATGTTGTGTGTATGTGTGTATTTTGGGAAGGCATGGGGAGGGTTGAGTTAATGCGTGTACATGTGTGTGTGTGTGTGTGTGTGTGTGTGTGTGTGTGTGTGTGTGTGTGTGTGTGTGTGTGTGTGTGTGTGTGTGTGTGTGTGTGTGTGTTGAGGGCAGTGGAAGAAGGAAAGAACTGTCAGTGCACTGTGCACAATAACAGCTCCCAATTCCTGAACGCTAACACAAAAATGAAACCTACAGCCAAAGAAAGAGGGCAAGAAAGAAGGAAAAAAAAGAAGCTGCAAACAGCCTGACCATAGACACTGAAGGACTTTATCTGCCCCCCCCTCCCTCCACCACAACCCCACCACCACCACCACCACCACCACCACCACCCAAAACATGCAAGTACAACTACAGCATAAACCCAAACCCCAAAATCCCTTCATTTGGCAAGCGTCAGGATTCAAAGCCAAAAGACCACTGCACAGCACAGCACAGAAAACAACTCTTCTTTCACCTCTCCACGCTGTTCTCACAACTAGAGCCAGGCCAGTCTGTCTGTCTGTCTGTGTCTTTGTCCATCCGTCTGTCTGTCTCTGTCAACCACACAAGGTCATCTCAGTACAAACCAGAGCTAAGTTAGTCTGTAACTGTTTGTCTGTCAACCACACAGGGTCGTAGTCTGTAACTGTTTGTCTGTCAACCACACAGGGTCATAGTCTGTAACTGTTTGTCTGTCAACCATGCAGGGTGTCAACGACACAGGGTCACCTCAAGATCAACCTGAGCTAAGTCTGTAACTGTTTGTCTGTCAACTACGCAAGGTCATAGTCTGTTTGTCTGTCAACTACGCAGGGTCATAGTCTGTAACTGTTAGTCTGTCAACCACACAGGGTTATCTCAAGATCAACCTGAGCTAAATCTGTAACTGTTCGTCTGTCAAGTCGTAGCCTGTAACTGTCAGTCTGTCAACCACACAGGGTCGTGGGCTGGTAACTGTCAGTCTATCAATCACACAGGGTCAAGGGCTGGTAACTGTCAGTCTGTCAACCACACAGGGTCATAGCCTGTAACTGTCTGTCTGTCAATCACACCTGGTCACCTCAGGCCAATCCAGAGCCAAGCACACACAACACCTCAACCCAGTCAGGTCAACAGCCTTGACTCCTTCCACCCAAAAAACACAATTCTCATTGGTCCAGCACCACTACCACCGCTTTTGTCTTCTCACATCTGATTGGTCCAACATCACTACCATTTGCTTCTCTGATCTATCTCTGTGGTCATTTTATCTGCGACAAGAGCACTTCTCTCCACATAGCCTTTTGGTTGCAAAGCACACTTCAGCGGACAGACACTGATTCATCATTAATTTAAAGCAACTGATCAACCCTGAAATTATTTTGTCCCTAGTAATGGTCCCCATGGAATTACCACACACACACACTACGCTACACTCAAACACACACACACACACACACACACACACACACACACACACACACACACACACACACACACACACACACACACACTACATTACACTCCACTCCACTCACACAGCTTAAATCCTCACCAACAAAAAGCAGATAATAACTCCAAGCACAAGAGAACGCTTCTTAGCCTGAACGGGCAGATGTTTTGCACACTAAGCGCAACAGCAAACTGAGGTAAACTGATCCAGCCAGCAGAGAGCATGGGCAAGAAGCACCCACACCTACCTACACATGCATGGACACACACACACACACACACACACACACACACACACACACACACACACACACACACACACAACCACAGCTGAAGAGACAAAGACAGGCTTGCAACATAACAGACCCTCCTAAAACACAAGCCAAAACAACTGACGATGGCAACAAAACAAAGCAACAAACAGCAACAAACCCCAAAATC
>OY757556.1:6644842-6687342 GCA_963584105.1 Alviniconcha strummeri
GTCACACCATCCCAACACACACACACACACACACACACACACACACACACACACACACACACACACACACACACACACACACACACACACACACACACACACACACACACACACACACACACACACACACACTCTCTCTCTCTCTCTCTCTCTCCCCTCTCTCTCTCTCTCTCTCACACACACACACACACACACACACACACACACTCTCTCTCTCTCTCTCTCACACACACACACACACACACACACACACACACACACACACACACACACACACACACACACACACACATACATACACACACACACAAATACACACACACACACACACACACACACACACACACACACACACACACACACACACACTCTCTCTCTCTCTCTCTCTCCCCCCCTCTCTCTCTCTCTCTCTCTCACACACACACACACACACACACACACACACACTCTCTCTCTCTCTCTCTCTCTCTCACACACACACACACACACACACACACACACACACACACACTCTCTCTCTCTCTCTCTCTCCCCTCTCTCTCTCTCTCTCACACACACACACACACACACACACACTCTCTCTCTCTCTCTCACACACACACACACACACACACACACACACACACACACACACACACACACACATACATACACACACACACAAATACACACACACACACACACACACACACACACACACACTCTCTCTCTCTCTCTCCCCCCCCCCTCTCTCTCTCTCTCTCTCACACACACACACACACACACACACACACACACACACACACACACACACACACACACACACTCTCTCTCTCTCTCTCCTCTCTCACACACACACACACACACACACACACACACACACACACACACACACACACACACACACACACACACACACACACACACACTCGCGCGCGCAATGGAATGTTGAGAAGGGATCTGATGCATCTTGAGGGCAGAATTAAATGGCGCTATGGATCGAGGACCAGTGATGAGGGCAGAATGAGATGGCGCTATAGAGGACCAGTGATGAGGGAGAGATTAGGGTTGCAGAGTAATGGTGCTTTATGGAGGATGGCGCGTTGACAAGAAGACTTGAGCGGACGGAAGAGGGTGGGTGGAGTATCGGGTGGAGTATCGGCAGCCGAGCTGACTTGGCGAGGCGGAACATGGCCTACAGCTGGATGAAGCCAGAGAGACAGGAACGGGCCTTGACTGGCCACTGACTTCAAGGGAAGCAGTGGGATGGGGAGAAAACGAAGCGGTTAGAAGTATAGTCCAGAACATATAGCTCACTCTGGCTGTCCGTTGGTCTGTCTCTGTGTGTGTCTGTCTCTGTCTCTTTTTGTCTCTGTCTGTCTGTCTCTGTCTCTGTCTCTTTCTTTGTCTATGTCTATGTCTCTGTCTGTCTGTCTGTTTCTGTCTCTATGTCTTTCTCTGTCTGGCTCTCTCTTTCTCTCTCCAGGCTCTCTCTCTTTCTGTCTCTCTTTCCTTCTCTCTGTCTCTGTCTCTCTCTGTGTCTCTCTCTATCTCTCTGTCTCTGTCAGTCTCTCTCTCTGTCTCTGTCTGTCTGTCTCTCTGTCTGCCGGTCTCTATCCCCAGGTCTCTGTTTTTGTCTCCCTCTCTCTCTTCAGATGTAGGGTCTGCTTTTGAATCCCTCTTCCGTGAATTTCTGGTGTGCACATTTGCCAGCGTTTAAGAAGTAAATGATCTGCTGATGATAATGATGCCTAAGTAGTGGTTTGGTCAGCACGTGAGCCGGTCCCCTCTTGCCAAGCTTCTAGGATTTCGGTCGCTGCCAAAACCTTTTTGAAAACAACACGTCGTGAAAAGAGTCGAACGACAAGGCTGTTCGTCAAAAACAGACACGCACACAAACACCAAGGTGGGTTGCACTTACACTGGTAAATATTACGCCAGGTAAACCACAACGCCGTAGGTTAATATACCCCCTGCGCCACTGAAGTCGTGCCTGCTTTAAGGACCACTTTTTTCCCACTGAGTCCACACCAACCGCTACAAGTCACACATCACTACTGGCGGCCGTCAACCAGGGCTCACGTAACAGTCATTAGTGTTCGGTCCAGTAGGCGATCCTGTGATTTGGACAATGCATTCACAAGACCCAATTAGCTACGTACACGTTTATGTAACGAACCTCCACAGTGTGTGACGCGGTCGCAGCACTCAGATGTACACACCTAATTAGGCAGTCCGTTTCTATAGGGCTTCGTATTACAGAACAGGCCTACTGGACAATGTCAATTCACCTCTTTGAAATAATACATTTGCGCGCAAAAGCAATAGGCAGAGTAATTGTTAGTAAATGTACGGCTGATGTGTTACATTTCTAATAATTGTTAGTAAATGTACGGCTGATGTGTTACATTTCTAACAATTAAAGGGCGCAAAAACAGAGCCCTGGCCGTCGCCTACGGTAACTACTGCCTGGCATGCGGGTAAATACAAGGTAGGCAGGCTCTGCCAACGTCACTTCCGTGAATGCGGACCGAGTCGTTAATAGCTGATTCATTAACTCAGCAGTTATATGCTACAGTTTGGAAAAAAAAGAACGTTGTTTGTTGACTGCACTGAAATAAGGTGGGGTTTGTTGTTGTTGTTTTGTTTTTAACAACTTGCTGAGATATGTTGTTAGCATGATACATGTAAGATAAGTCTTACGTCACATATGTGAAAAGACTTGAAATAAAAAAGGAAGAAGAAAGAAAAAGATTTTAAAAACCCTGATGCAATCCAGAAGCCGATAATCATCGCTAACGACAGTTGTTATATAATTTTTTTATATACTGAGCAGTAACTAACTGTAACAGGCCGTTTTCAAAATTCACCCTGGCTGACTGGGCGTAAAACACCAATTTAATTACTTACCATTTCAAACAATATCCGGTTTGTGATCGTTACTTTAATCTCTTCTACCTGAAAACAGCAACAACAACCACAGCAAACAGCAATAACAATACCAACACCAACACCAAAAACCACCATCATCACCACCAACCACAAAGTAAACACAGAAAATATCTGAAAGGAGACTGTTAGTGTTGTAAAAAATAAAAATAAAAAAATAAGAAAAACACACAAAACGTTAAAAAAAAAGAAAAAAGACGCTTGTTTATGGTAGACAGTACAAAACAGTTCAATTTTTCGGAGTGGACCCGTTATCTTCTTCAATTTTTTGGAGTGGACCCGTTTTCTTCTTCTTTTGCCCCATGTAACAGCGGACAAACAAATGGTTATTTGACGGTTAGTCAGTTCTTGGAGTTTAACGTCCCGTCAAACGCAGAGGGCCACCTCAAGACGAGTCACACACTCACAGTCACTGTTTTTACGCCAATTCAAAACGCACATCACTAAATCACAAGTTTGTCTAAGTCACACACACACGCACGCACGCACGCACGCACGCACGCACGCACCACCCCCATCCCTTTCACCTCCTCTTTCCTAACATGGTTATATAATAATAAAATTGAAATAATTTCTAAGGCACAATATTTCTAGCCAAATCTAAGGCAAAATGTGCTGTACCCAAACGACACCCCAAAAGTATATAAACACATTCAATAAATAAACTCTGAAGACATTTTTTTTTTTTTTTTTTTTTAATAGCCAAAGTTGAGAGCCTTATGGCTACAAAACTATACAAAGAATGCACAAAGACATACAGTAAGCAAACACACCCACTGCTAACTCTGATTTGAGCACACTAGAACTGATTGACAGCTATTTCTGTCCCTAGAGCAGATCGACAGCTATTTCTGTCCCTAGAGCTGATCAACAGCTATTTCTGTTCCTAGGGCTGATTGACAGCTATTTCTATCCATAGAGCAGACTGACAGCTATTTCTGTCCCTAAAGCTGATCAACAGCTATTTCTGTCCCTAGAGCTGATCAACAGCTATTTCTGTCCCTAGAGCTGATCAACAGCTATTTCTGTCCCTAGAGCAGATCGACAGCTATTTCTGTCCCTAAGACTGCTTTAATAGGAGAGGGTTGCATATGTATTACTGTTTTCTCTGGGCCAATATACGCAAATATACTGCCCCCCTAAAGAGAAAACCCCAGCGTTTCCCTTCTGCATGACAGCTAGCCTTTCCCTCCAACTTTTGATTCACAGTTGTTATTGTTCTCCGGGCCAGTGCAAGCCTTTCCTTCCAACTTTTGATTTATGTTGGTTGTTGTTCGGACAAACACTGGAATTATTTCAATGGCAACGCTGGAGAAACTTCTGCGACACAGGGTGGAGCGGACATGGGCTTTGAGGCGTTTTGGGGGGCTCAGGTTTTGTTCTGGCCTCTGCCACACAATTTTCAGTGACACACAACTGCCCACCTGTCCAACTTGATTTCTTCGGCGTCGATGACATCTCGCAACACGTTGAGGGGGTCCTCTCCGCCTGTGTAGCCAGGGCCCCAGCGCAGCACACGTGCCAAGTCGTTGCCTGAGCACAGCACACACACAAACCCACATTAACACATGCAGCACACACACTAAGTCATTGCCTGAGCACAGCACACACACACAAACCCACATTAACACATGCAGCACACACACTAAGTCATTGCCTGAGCACAGCACACACACACAAACCCACATTAACACATGCAGCACACACACTAAGTCATTGCCTGAGCACAGCACACACACACAAACCCACATTAACACATGCAGCACACACACTAAGTCATTGCCTGAGCACAGCACACACACACAAACCCACATTAACACATGCAGCAGGTAGCCCGCTTATGTGCTGCACCTGCAGTGTTATGACAGATGTTACAGTGCCCATTTCCATTAATAGGACAGGTGTTACAGTATCACATGGAGTGTTCCAGCAGGTGTTCCAGTATCACATGAATTGTTACTGTTAGGGCAGGTGTTACAGTATAGCATGGGTGACAACATGCTAATGGTACAGACCTGTACCCGTTTCCATTGTTACAACAGGTGTTACAGTATGGCATGAAGTGACAACATGCTGACAGTACAGACCTGTGCCTGTTTCAATTCTTACAACAGGTGTTACAGTATGGCATAAAGTGTTATGACAGGTGTTAGAGTATCACATGAACTGTTATGGCAGGTGTTACAGAAGTGACCACATGCAAACAGTACAGACCTGTGCCTGTTTCCATCGCTATGACAGGTGTTATAGTGCCTGTTTCCATTGTTACAACAGGTGTTACAGTATGGCATGAAGTGACCACATGCCGACAGTACAGACCTGTGTCTGTTTCCATTGTTACAACAGGTGTTACAGTACGGTATGAAGTGACAACGTGCAGACAGTACAGACCTGTGCCGAGTGGGACAATGGCCATGGGGGGTGACTGGCACATGGCGTCCTGCCCCACATTGTCCAGACACGACAGCACCCAGCCCACGCTCCCATCTCCTCCACACACCAGTATCTTGTAGTTGGGGATGTTACGGAACACATACAGCCTGCACACATGACAGAACACAGTCAATGTGCATCATTGACAGCACCCAGCCCACGCTCCCATCTCCTCCACACTCCAGGATCTTGTGGTTGGAGATGTTAGGGAACACATACAGCCTGCACACACATCACTAATGCTGTGCATCACTGACAGTATCCAGCCCACATTCCCTTCAGCCCAGTATTACCTGACAGCTTCATCAACTAATAAAAACCTGAAACAAGAACGACTGCTACCATTCTGAAACAAGATCCAAACACATAAACATTCATTTTTTTATATATTTAAACCCACTGTTTATCATGACAAAACACATTATGCAAATTTTCAGGCCATTCTGGATACCAAAATAACCCAACAAAACAGCTCAACCAAAGGCAAACAAGTATCCTGCACCTCATTTTTCACCGTTTAACTGCTGTTTAAGTGTTGTTTAGTAGCCTGAAAAAGGGGCTTTGTGTTTTGTGTTTTGTCCTAATAAATAACCTTCTGTTTAACCTTTCATGTGTTTGAGTCTGTCACCAACTACACCCCAACCCCATTCCCTTCCCTGCACCTCCATCCATCCACCCATGCTAAGGACACCCAGAAACACCAGCGGAGCCTCACCCTGGCAGAGGTCCCCCGTTGTCGAGGTTGAAGACCTGGTGGGGGTTGAGGAGTTTGCGGAAGGAGGTGATGAGGTCCAGACCCTGGCAGCCCCCGCTCTTCACATTGACAAACACCATCAGCGGCTGCATCCCTTCCGGGACCATGTGTGGCTGCAACACACAACAGGCACATGCAGACAGATTTTGACATTGACAAACACCATCAGCAGCCACATTCCAGCTGCGGACCCCCCCTCTCCTGCCAACATACACACACAAACATTCCCTCTTTCCCTCTCTCTCGCAAGTATGCATGCTAACACACATGTGCACACACACACACACACACACACACACACACACACACACACACACACACACACACACACACACACACACAGGTGGGTTGAGACTGACAGGAGGGGGCAGATGCACACAGACACAGAGAGAGTGAGAGAAACAGTGAAACAGTTTTTAATGTTAACAAACACCATCAGCAGCCACACCCCATCTGCCCCCCCCCCCCCCCCCCCCCCCCCCACTCACTCACTATCTCTCTCAAGCATGCATGCTCTCACACACACACACACACGTGTGCGCACAGGTGGGTTGAGACTGGCACGAGGGGGAGATGCAGAGAGAGAGAGAGAGAGAAAAACAGTCTCTCACACACACACACACACACACACACACACACACACACACACACACACACACAGCTACCTGGATGTTTGGTAAGAGAAGCACAAGGAGCTGTTTGTCGTCAAAGTTGGCCTCCTGCAGGATGTTAAAGACCCTGGTCGTCCGCTCAGGGTTGGTGTAGATGAGCACCAAGGAACCGTACTCGTAGTATATCACATCAAAGCTGCACCACTTGTTCTCTGTCAACACACCAACAGAAAAGATGAAACATGAAGCTCACAATGTCCACCTGCATGCCCCTTAGATACATTCAGAAGCCAGCAGCAAATCTCATTCTGCACCATGTTTAGGGCGCTTTGAAGTCCACAATGCCCCTTGTGTCTGCCTGTTCAGAAGCCAGCAGCAAATCTCATTCTGCACAATGTTTAGGGTGCTTTGAAGTCCACAATGCCCCTTGTGTCTGCCTGTTCAGAAGCCAGCAGCAAATCTCATTCTGCACAATGTTTAAGGCGCTTTGAAGTCCGCAATGCCCCTTGTGTCTGCCTGTTCAGAAGCCAGCAGCAAATCTCATTCTGCACCATGTTTAGGGTGCTTTGAAGTCCACTACACCCCTTACGTCTGTTCAGAAGCCAGCAGCAAATCTCATTCTGCACCATGTTTAGGGTGCTTTGAAGTCCACTACACCCCTTACGTCTGTTCAGAAGCCAGCAGCAAATCTCATTCTGCACCATGTTTAGGGTGCTTTGAAGTCCACTACACCCCTTACGTCTGTTCAGAAGCCAGCAGCAAATCTCATTCTGCACCATGTTTAGGGTGCTTTGAAGTCCACTACACCCCTTACGTCTGTTCAGAAGCCAGCAGCAAATCTCATTCTGCACCATGTTTAGGGTGCTTTGAAGTCCACTACACCCCTTACGTCTGTTCAGAAGCCAGCAGCAAATCTCATTCTGCACCATGTTTAGGGTGCTTTGAAGTCCACTACACCCCTTACACCTGTTCAGAAGCCAGCAGCAAATCTCACTTTCCACAATGTCCAGAGCTCTTCACGTCTTTGTTAGTCAGAAATCTTTTTAGCAGAACAGTTAGTCAGTTATCCAGAGTAAATAAAAACAACAGTAACACCACATTGTGTTCAACATTTTCAGTTTAGTTGAAACCTTTTTTAATGAACTGACACTTATTTATTCTTATGAGCCAATCAACAGTTGTCAGTAATTTGATTTAAATGTACAGTCAACCACACTGGGTCACCTCAGGGCAATTAAATTCTGTCATCAGCAAACGCACATTTCAAAATTCTTCTCACATCTAAACCCTTTCTGAGGTCAAATTTTACAAAGTCTGTCTGTACATAAAACATACATATACATAAAGCACACATACACATACATAAACACTGCCTGACTCACCTTTTCCAATGATGTCTAACAAGATTTTCTCATACTGGCGCTGTGACAATCCAGTGGGCAGGTTGCCGACAAAGAGGGAAATGCTGGGTCCATGTGGGTCCTCCTTCTGCTGGAGGTAAAACCGGGTCATGCGGTTCTGCCGTAACGACTCCTGAAAAATATAGTACAGGTCATACAATTCTGCTGTAATGACTCCTGAAAAACACAAAACAGGCCATGCAATTCTGCAGTAACAACTCCTAAAAAACTCGAAACAGGCCATGTGATTCTGCTGTAATGACTTGAAAAAACACAAAATTGGTCTTGTGATTCTACTGTAATAACTCCTGAAAAACACAAAACAGGCCATGCGATTCTGCTGTAATGACCATGCAAAAAACACAAAATGGGTCATGCAATTCTGGTGTAACAACTCCTCAAAAACAGAAAACAGGCCGTGTAATTCTGCCCTAACTACTCCTGAAAATATGCATAACAGGTCATGCACTTCTCCAGCAACAACTCCTGATAAACACACAACAGGTCCACGCAATTCTGCCCTAACTTCTAAAAAATACTCAGCAGGTTATGCGATTCTGCCGTAATGACTTCTGAACAACACAAAACACAATGTGTGATTTTGTCATGATGACTCCTGAAAAACTCATCACAAGTTAGGCAGTTCTGCAATATGACTCTTGAGAAGAAGAAAAAATGTTGTGTGATTTGCCATAATCAATCCTCAAAATACAACAGGTCATGTTATTCTGCCATTATCAATCTTCAAAATACAACTGGACATGTGATTCTGCCATAACTATATAAAAAAATATAAAATTTTTTTTTTAATTTAAACAATGATTAGGTGGAACAACCCTGCCATAACCACTCCTGAAAAATACAAAACTGGTCACGTGACTCTGCTAAAATGACACAAACCATGCGAATCTGACGTAATTACTCCTGACAAAAATTAAGCTGGTCCATGGAATTGTTGTAATGACTCCTGAAAAACATGAAACTGGTCCAGACAACTTTGCAACAACAACTCTGGGTGAGAAAAAAAATAAAATTGGTTCTACCACAACCACTCTTGAAAAACACAAAACAGATCCATGCAACTCCACCATGACTCCTGAAAAACACAAAATAGATCCATGCAGTTCTGCCATAATGATTCCTGAAAAACACAAAACAGATCTATGCAACTCCACCATAATGGCTCCTGAAAAACACAAAACAGATCTATGCAACTCCACCATAATGACTCATGAAAAACACCAAACAGATCCATGAGGTTCTGCCATAATGACTCCTGAAAAACACAAAACAGATCTATGCAACTCCACCATGACTCCTGAAAAACACAAAATAGATCCATGCAGTTCTGCCATAATGATTCCTGAAAAACACAAAACAGATCTATGCAGCTCCACCATAATGACTCCTGAAAAACACAAAACAGATCTATGCAACTCCACCATAATGACTCCTGAAAAACACCAAACAGATCCATGCAGTTCTGCCATAATGACTCCTGAAAAACACAAAACAGAACCATGCAGTTCTGCCATGATTCCTGAAAAACACAAAACAGATCCACGCAGTTCTGCCATAATGACTCCTGAAAAACACAAAATAGATCCATGCAGTTCTGCCATAATGACTCCTGAAAAACACAAAATAGATCCATGCAGTTCTGCCATAATGATTCCTGAAAAACACAACAGGCCACAAAGGCTCCTGAATACCACACCCCATTTAATATCAAAATTACGAAATCCTAGTATGCTATGCACATACACAATCACATTGTGGTGGCAAATTGAAAGCATGTAGCATTCAGTTTGCCTGCTCAGCTTTAGCAGAATGAACAGCTATTTTTCATGTACATCACCACCGGTACACACAAATGCACCACACACACACTGGGTGAACTGGGCAAGAGGAAAGAGCTGAAGAAAGGAGGGGGGAAGAAGAAGAAAAAAAGAAAAAAAAAGACACCCACCTTACGACTATGCTGCATGACCTGCCAGGGTTTGTCGGAGCGGTCAACGTGTCTTTCCGTCACCCCCTTGTCCAGCAACACTTCCATCAGACTGAAGTTCTCCCCATTCACATCCTGCACACGTGCACACACACACACACACACACACACACACACACACACACACACACACACACACACACACAAATGTTCAGTCCATGTCCTGGTGCATACCTCGACACATTAATGGTCTTTCATGTAAGTACAATTAGCCCTAGTCCTTGTACCCACCTTTATGCATTTGCCTTCACCCCAAAACAAGTCAAGGTACACACTAATCAGACTTCACCCCAGAACACACACTTAGCACAAGTCCTGGTGCACACCTTTATACATTAATCAGACTTCCCACAAGTATGCACATTTTGCACGCACTTTGGTGAACACCTTCACATATTAATTAGATTTCATGCTAGTACACACATTTAGCACAAGTCCTGGTGAACACCCTTAGCTTTGTTCTACACACTAAACGGGTTTAGCTTACATTCTACTACTCATACTTTTAGCATATGCCCTGGTCTACACACACACACACATACACACACACCACACACACAAAGCACACACACACCACTCACAAGGCTATGATCTACTTTTGATCCCAGTCATACAACTGCATGCAAACCACAGACCGTGATGTCACCATCACACAACTGATCATGAAATGCAGGTTTCACACGAGTTACTATTCTCATCTGTTTATTATGCAGTCATATTACTATGTCTAAAACTGAATCATACCCCCCCCACCCCCCACCCCCGCCACACACACACACACACATACCTCAACACCAAATTTTCGCAGAGCCAAACAAATGACTTCATCAGCTGTAGTGTCTCGGGTGACAGGGATGTTTTTGTATGTTACCGAAACACTGAAAAACAACAAATGCCACCATTACATGACAGCGTCAACCACTGAAGGACTTCACACACACACACACACACACACACACACACACACACACACACACACACACACACACACACACACACACACTCACACTCATATACACACACTCTCACACACAAACACACGCACACACACTCTCAGACACAAACAAACACACACACACACTCACTCACTCACTCAATCTCTCTCTCTCTCTCTCACACACACACACACACACACACACACACACACACACACACACACACACACACACTCTCACTCACCCAAACACACACACACACACACACACACACACACACACACACACACACACACACACATACAACCAGGACCCACCTGAGAGCCCCTGGGTACACTCTGATGTACCCCCTGTCAGGGTTTTTCTCTCTGTAGCGAAGAAACACAGATGGCCGTTTTCCGTCCGGTGTCTTCAGCTGAGCACGAATCGGAACATTCTCCTCCAGTTCTCTTTCCCCTGGGAAGAAAACTAATCAAGTTAATCAAAATCAGCAGATCACAAGTGCATGTGTGGCACCTTTTGGGACTTACCACAGCGCATGCTCACAAACACCCAGGTGCACATACTTTGTTGCCATCACTATACAGTGCAACTTTCAAGCTCCTCAACACCTCAGATCTTCTGAGACACAAACCACTTGTGATGGCTGCTTTGCCGGCCAGTTTATCTGCTCGGTTATTTCCCTTCACCCTAGCATCCACGGGAGTTTTAAGGTGGATGTCGACCACTGACACATGCCAGTCAGGGCTTCCCATTCCACTTTTCACTTTTCGTAACAAGTTCAATGAATCTGAGAGGACGATGGCATGTGTGGTGTGACTGTCACCTCTTCAGGCAATCCAGTGGAGGCCATGGATGACTGCTTACAACTCCACTGTCATGCTGACAAGCTAAGGCTCTTGTGGATGCAAGTCAAAACTTACACAGTCGCAATGCACCAAATATAACAATTCCTGGCCATGAAACATTTCCCTTCATCATCCATCACCGGGATCAGCAATTTCTGACAATGGGTAAAGACTAATGGCAACATCAAGATGACAAGACAGAAGACTCCTCCTACCTGATTCGCAGATCTCGGTCACATAGTAGTTCTTGGGATCGTCTGATATGTGGAATGTCTTCAGTGCTGCCTCCTGGGAAAACAAAACAGACCGGCACATTAAATGTTCCCCACACAGCCCTGCAAGTGGTATCTACTGAGAACGCTGTGAATGTCTCCACCTACTGAAGTCTCCACCTACTGAAGTCGTGTGCCACTGCTGATGAGAGACTTCTGTGGTGAAAGGCAACACCTCTTTTTTTTCAGACCCCTTTTTCCAAAACCTTCCCCCATAATTCCAATATAAATGAACATTGACCCAGAGATGCAGATCCCCCATTTTTTTTTTTTTTTTTTTAATACCAAAACCTTTCCCATCATATTTCCATGTCAATAAAACTTGACCAAGGACCCCCAACCCCCACACCACCCCAGGAGGGTTTTGCTGTACCCTATGAATCCGCATGCAGTCTGCTAACATGCTTCAAAAAGCAACAACAGTTCTGTTCAGACAAAATCCTGGGTGAATGTGGCCCGATCAGGCGCAGAACGCATGAGCCTCACATACAGGTTCGGGGCAATACAAATGCATTTATTATGATGATGATGATGATTATCAGCAGCGTCTAAGGTCTTGTGGGAGTGAATGTGGAAATGAAAACTGACAGGATTGAGCAAAGTGAAGTGGATTAACTTGACTGATGCACAGGACTGACTGAACCAAATGGACTGATGAATGGGTCAGTGGGTGGGCGAGTGAGGGAGCAAGGGAGGGAGGGAACCAGTTGGTACGTTGCATGAATACACACCAGTAAAACATGAGCTGGGGCGTTGCGTGGAACAGTGATTGTGCGGTACTGTCGTTTCTTCATGGAAGCATTGCCGTCAAACACTCTCACCACCTCATCTGCAAACATACAACACATCACCACCATTTCAGTTCAGTTTGGGCTTCTGTTGGCTGCATCTGCTTCAGAAGTTGACCACAGATCTGCATCTCTGATATGAAAAGCACTGATGTCATGGTAGCTCCATGGTATGACTAATCAGCTAATCAGCACAGCATTCAGGTGTATGTTTAAAAAATAACCCATCCTGGTATAACCATACTAGTTGATTGGGCATAAAACAGCAAGTTACTGACACAATAACTTGCACAATTTGTGGGTTTGTGGATGGGTTAGAGGAGGAAGGGGATGAAGGGAGGGAGCTTTTTGAGTAACAATATGTAAAATTTATCATTTAAACTTTTGCATATGCATGAAATCTCTCTCCCCGATGTCTGCGAAAGTTAGCAGGTTGTCCTTCATGCGCCAAGCCTTCCCACATCACCCGGAGTGCCAACTACATCACAACACCTCCTTCAAGAGTTAGTCAGTTAGTTAGTTAGTTAGTTAGTTAGGTGGTGCTTTGAGCCCAGTCAACCACACAGGGTTTTATATCAGGGCCAACCTCCTTCAAGACAAAATTCTGGTTCTTACAAAATCATCCATACATCAACACTGGACACCTCTCAAGTATGTTCACGCTACTCTAAGAAAAAACCCATCTGTTTGGAAAAAGTTCTTCTGATGTCCCAAGCCACTCCATCTTATATAAACAAAACAAAACAAACCAAAAAAAAGGGGGAGGGGGGAGAGGGTCTATACATTTCACAACTACGCAATTCCACAGGGCAAGCCCTTTCACTCACAATCAGCATCTTTGTCCTTGTCACGTCCGTCTTTTTCGCGGGGCGACCTTCGCTCCTTCTCCTCATCCTCTGTCTTGGAGTCGCCGCTGGACGACCACTCCTCTGAAACTGTGCGAGCTGGGGGGTCAGAACAGGGGCAATTAACTCCAACACACCCACATGCATGGACGACAAGAGGGTTGGCAGGCAAGGCTACAGACAGGCAGGGCACTGCAAGCAGTCAACACGGCCGCCAACTCATCACCTCATGCTGCGCTCCGCTGCCAAGCCTAGACTGCTGGTAACAACTGAACAACAGTTCTCCACACTCAGCAAGCACCAATCACATCAATATGCGCCATCCAAATCAGAGGGAGATGGGGGGGGGGGGGGGGTAGTCAACCATTACAGTTATATCAGGGCGAAGGAGGGGGGTGGGGTGGGGGGTAGGTGCTAATTCAACAAGCACCAACCACATCAATATGTACCATCCAAACCAAAAAGGGGGAAGGGGCATATGCTAATTTCAACAAACAGCTGGCTTTGTGGGCAAGTTGGCTCCTTTGTCACCCCTCACAAAAAGGACTCACACTCCTCCACTACCCAGCCAAACACAGCTCTCAAAAAGGACTCACACCCTTCCACTACCCATCCAAACACAGTTCACAAAAAAAAGGACTCACACCCTTCCACTACCCAGCCAAACACAGCTCACACAAGGGACTCTGACTCCTGCACTACCCAGCCAAACTCAGCTTACAAAAAAGGACTCACACTCCTCCGCTACCCAGCCAAACTCAGCTCACACAAGGGACTCACACTCCTCCACTACCCAAACGCAGCTCTCAAAAAGGACTCACACCCCTCCACTACCCAGCCAAACACAGCTCACAAAAAAGGACTCGGACATCACATGCAAGGTCATGCAAGGTCAAAGGGGCAATGGTCAGGTTACCAGCTGCCGTAGTGGTAGAAGTGAAGGACACACTCAAGTAACGCAGAACTGGACATGGATGTCTGAAATTTGTGCACCACATGCAAAGTCATGCAAGGTCAGGTTACCAGCTGCCCTAGTTGTAGGAGTCAAGGACATACTCATGTAACTCAGAACTGGACCTGGACATTAAAGTTGGTGCAAAACACATGCAATATCCAAAATACGTGCAATGTCATGCAAGGTCACAGGGGTAATGTTCAGTTCCCCAGCTGCCCCAGAAGTAAAGGACACACCCAGTGAACTCTGAACTGGACCCAGATGCATAAAGTTAATACATCACAATTCACATGCAAGGCCATTCTGGCAACAGTCAGGTTGTCAGCTGCCCTAGAACTAAAAGACATTTGCCCGAGTAGGTCAAAAGTGGACCCAGATGTTTTAATTTAGTGCATCACATGGCGTGGAAGGTCATGCAAGGTCATAGTGCCCATAGTTTGGTTGTCAGCTGCCCTAGAACTAAAGGCATTTTGCCTGAAACTGCTCAAAAGTGAACCCTGGCATTTAAAGGTGCTGTGTCAAGTTAGTACATCACAATTCACATGCAGGGCCGTTCCGGCAATGATTAGGTTGTCAGCTGCCCCAGAACTAAAAAACATTTGTCTGAGTAGCTCAGAAATGGACTCAGATGTTTGAAGTTAGTGTGTCACATGCAAGGTCATGCAAAGTGAGGGGCAATGCTTAGGTTGTCAGCTGCCCCAGAAATGAAGCACACCCAAGTAACTCAGAACTGGACCAAGTTGTCAGAAGTTAGTGCATTACATGGTGTGGAAGGTCATGCAAGGTCACAGTGCCCATGGATTGGTTGTCAGCTGCCCTAGAACTAAAAGACATTTTGCTGGTACTGCCCTGATACATTTGCCTGGATAGCTCAAAAGTGGACCCTGATTAAAAATTTAAAGGTGCTGTGTCAAGTTAGGACACCACAATTCACATGCAGGGCCATTCTGGCAATGATTAGGTTGTCAGCTGCCACAGAACTAAAAAAACATTTGCCTGAGTAGTTCAAAAGTGGACTCAGATGTTTGAAGTTAGTGCGTCATGTGCAAGGTCATACAGCCCATGGTTAGATTGTTAGCTGCCCTAGAAATGAAGCACACCCAAGTAACTCAGAACTGGACTCAAATGTTTGAAGTTAGTGCATCATGTGCAAGGTCAGATGTTTCAGTTAGTGCACCATGTGCAAGGTCAGATGTTTCAGTTAGTGCACCATGTGCAAGGTCAGATGTTTTAGTTAGTGCACCATGTGCAAGGTCAGATGTTTGAAGTTAGTGCATCTTGTGCAAGGTCATGCAAGGCCTGGGGGAAAAGTGAGATTAGCTGCCTTAGAAATGAAGCACACCCAAGTAACTCAGAACCAGACCCAGATATTTGAAGTTTGTGCATCACATGGGTCATGCAAGGTCAAAGGGCCCATGGTTAGGCTGTCAGTTGCCCTAGAACTAAAAGACATTTTTGCCTGAGTAGCTAAATAGTGACCCCGATTTTTGAAGATAGTGCATTCTTCTTCTTTCTTATTATCATTATAGATCAGCTGCACATACAACTTGAACACAACAGTTTCAAGCCAAATAAATAAAAAAAATCCTTTTATCACCCATCACTCTTACCCCCCTGTTCTGCTGATTATCTGTTGATCATTATCATGAAATTCACAAATCTGCCAAGACCATGGCCCAAAACACCATTTTTTTCCAAACTTTCCTGGGCTGGAAAAATACATTTAGAAAAAGAAAATGTATATAAAAATAAGAACTATTCCAAAGTGTTACTTGAAGAACAGGTCACTCCAGGTGCTTTTTTGTTGTTGTTGCCTTTTCCCCCCCCCCAGTAGCCTGCACCCAGAAAGAGAGATAATCTCTTTTCAAGGGAGATAATCTCTTGGGAAGGGAGATAACCTATACTTTTTTCTTAAATGCTGCACTATGCCATAAAGCCGTGCAACCCAGCCCACCACAGACTGCCCCACACATTCAGACCTCAGATGCTCAGCATCTCATGCTTTGGGGAAAAATCCACCTTAACATGGCAAGTATTCAACCACACAACACACACTCCACAGGACAAACACAGGCATCGGAATAGTTCCTGCCATGGCATGCACGCACCTCCCCAACACACTGACCTGCCAACACTAAACACAGCTGTCATTTTTCACACCTTGCCTCAATGTTTCATCTAAAAACCAACAGCTAAACCATGAAAATTCATCAACACTGTGAAAAATTCATCACAAACAAACAAGCACATAGGCATGAATGACACTGCAAAGAAGACTTGGGGGGGCGGAGGGGGGGGGGGTCCTTCACCTAAAAGTAGGTTCATTATCATAAACTGTTTCAAAATATATACACACACCACACGCAAACACAACAAAAATAAAATAAACCTGGATTTTAGATCCCTTTAAACATCTATTCTTAAATGTGTGGTGTACTTTAAGCACTAGTCACTGAGTCAGCCAATGACTGAACAATGCATTATAATAGTTAATACATGAATGGAATTTCATTCACTTGAGACATGAACTCTAAAAATCCAAAGCCTGAACATAACCTACTGCGTCAGTGGCTGAAGTCACTGCTTTCCTTCCAACAACAGCAAAAAAGGTCTTATCTATTTTGCACAGTTTTATCTGATTAGCAAAACAAAAAAAACATATTTAAATAATCTACTCTACTGAATGCTGCTTCGTGGGTAAAAAAAAAACAGTCTGTTATCTCAGTAGCAACATACTGTACAGCATTGTTATCTCAGTAATAAAATACTGTACAGCAAACACCCCTGTTCCCATCCTATGAAATAAGAAAGAAAGGGGAAAAAAGAGTGCATCTGTACCCCCACAGTGGTTCAGTCTTTGCTGGGTGTGGGTAGAGACTGTCTATGAAAAGAGAAAGAAAGGGAAAGTCACTGTACCGCCACTGTGGTTCAAGCTTTGCTGGGTGTGGACAGTCTGTCCATAAAGAGAGAAAGGAAGGGAAAAAGACTGTGTACCCCCCCACAGTGCTGTCTATAAAAAGAGAAACAAAGGGAAAAAGAGTGTGTCTGTACCCCCACAGTGGTTCAAGCTTTGCTGGGTGTGGGCAGAGTCTGTCTGCATCAGCGGCTTACCTGGGAAAGCTGTCAGCGTGGTCCACGGTAAGGGCAGCAGGGACAGAAGAGGAAGAGAAAAAAAAGCTGTTTTAGTCGCTGCTATCATCTCCAGTGGTTTAACACACACGCACATCATGTATGCACCCACACACACACTTACACCACCTGTATTCCCCCCTCCACCCACCCACATACCCCCCTCCCACGCCCCCACCCATAAGCGTACACCCCTCACACACCCGCATAACCCACCTCCACCCATCCTCACACACCACATAGCCCTCCCCTCCACCCACCCACATACCCTTATCACACACCAATGCACACATACACAACCACACACATGCAACCCTAACCCACACACACACCCACATCCACCACACACACGCAACCCTCCCACACCCACATACACATGCAAGGGCACTCCATATCTCCGCGCATCTGTCCACCAACGCCGTCAGTGCCCTCTGGAAGGTTGGGTACAAATAAGACTGTGGAAGCAATACAGCATTGAAGCATGCACATAAACACTAGGTGCATCCGCCCCAGCTAACTTTGTTCCGTCTCGAATCAAACGATTTGGGTTTTATTTGTGCTGGATGCGGGCAGCTACGAAAGAAATGTCCTACGTAATTTGTCTGTTACGAACTTACTGCCATTGGTGCACCAACAAAGACTATGGCAGACCTAGGGCATAACCAGTTAAGGCAGTGGTTGCAGGAAATTTGTCACAAACCAGTGCTTGGAGTTTAATCTCAGATCTAAGCCTTGGTATAGCAATATCAAGATGTTTCCATTTTAACTTTAATTTTAAAAAAATAAAAAAATCTGAAACAATGGTGATTGCTGGTGTTCTCAAACAAGATAAAAGCACACAAGCATTTAACAAGAATGCTGATTTAGTTAGACAATACAAAACAGTGCAAGATTTTCAGTGCCAGCGCTTTTTGAAGCAACAAACCAGTGTCACACTAAGAAACAAATAAATGGAAAAAAACCGACAACACATCAAAACTGACTAGGTTTGCGGTTGATGCCCAAGATTGTTTCCATGGGAACGTCCATGCGAGGGATGGTGAGACAGCTCGGGGGCAGCATGATTTCTCGCAGGCTGCCGAACTTACACTCTGCTGGCAGGCTCTTGTAGCATGTAGCATGGGCCTGCAGTACAGAGACACACAGACACAGTTTAACCACAGGTCAAATCAGAAATCAACTGTTTAGAGTCCAGGCCAAATCTGCTAGAGTCCAGGCCAAATCTGCCATCAACTGTTTGGAGTCTAGGTCAAATCTGAAATCAACTGTTTAAGAGTCCAGGCCAAATCTGCTAGAGTCCAGGCCAAATCTGCCATCAACTCTTTGGAGTCCAGGTCAAATCTAAAATCAACTGTTTAGAGTCCAGGCCAAATCTGCCAGAGTCCAGGCCAAATCTGAAATCAACTGCTTAGAGTCCAGGCCAAATCTGCAATCAGCTGGTTAGAGTCCAGGCCAAATTTGCTAGAGTCCAGGCCAAATCTGCAATCAACTGGCTGGAGTCACGGCCAAATTTGCTAGAGTCCAGGCCAAATCTGCAATCAACTGGTTAGAGTCCAGGCCAAATTTGCTTGAATTCAGGCCAAATCTACAATTAACTGTGTAGAGTCCGGGCCAAATCTGCAGTCAACTGGTTAGAGTCCATGCCAAATTTGCTAGAGTCCATGCCAATCTGCAATGAACTGTGTAGAGTCCAGGCCAAATCTGAGATCAACTGTTTCGAGTCTGGGCCAAATCTGCTATAGTCCAGGCCAAATCTGCAATCAAATGTTTAGAGTCCAGGTCAAATCTGCAATCAACTGTTCAGAGTCCAGGCCAAATCTGCAATCACCTGTTTTGAGTCCAGGTCAGATCTGAAATCAACTGTTTACAGTCTGGGTCAAATTAATAATCAACTATTTACAGTATAGGCAAAACCAACAATCCACTGTTTTCAGTCCAGGTAAAATCAACAATCCACTGTTTAAAGTCCTGCTAAAAACTATTAATAATAATAATAAATGTTTATAATGATAATCAACTGTTTCCAGTCTAGGTCAAATCTACATTCAAATGTTTAGAGTCCAGGTGAAACATCACCATCTTTATCTAACATTGTTAGTCAGTCCACTGAAGTCATCATCACTGTCTTTATGTAAGATTGCTATGGTCAGTCTACTCAAGTCTTCATTGTCATCAATTGCTACAGTCAGTCTACTAAAATCATCATCAACATCTTTATGTAAGATTGCTACAGTCAGTCTACTAAAGTCATCATCAACATCTTTATGTAAGATTGCTACAGTCAGTCTACTAAAGTCATCATCAACATCTTTATGTAAGATTGCTAAAAGTCTACTGAAGTCATCATCACCATCTTCATCATCATCAGTTGCTATGGTCAGTCTACTCAAGTCATCATCATCGTCTCTATGTAAGACTGCTACAGTCAGTCTACTGAAGTCATCATCACCATCGTATCTAACATTGCTACGGTCAGCCTGCTAAAGTTGTCCTCGTTGTTTTTATCTAAGATTGCCATGCTACTGACTGTCACTCCAGACAACTCACAGCACATGCCGGCCATGAACATGGCACACACTCTTCTGCACTGTGTAAGTTACATTTCAGCCACATTATTCTGCATTTTATGAGTTACATTTCAGACACACTATTCTGCATTTTATAAGTTACACTTCAGCCACACTATTCTGCATTTTATGAGTTACATTTCAGACACACTATTCTGCATTTTATAAGTTACACTTCAGCCACACTATTCTTCATTTTATAAGTTACATTTCAGACACACTATTCTGCATTTTATAAGTTACATTTCAGCCACACTATTCTGCATTTTATAAGTTACACTTCAGCCATACTATTCTGCATTTTATAAGTTACACTTCAGCCACACTATTCTGCATTTTATAAGTTACACTTCAGCCACACTATTCTGCATTTTATAAGTTACACTTCAGCCACACTATTCTGCATTTTATGAGTTACATTTCAGCCACACTATTCTGCATTTTACAAGTTACACACCAGCCAGACACCTCAGCCACACTATTCTGCATTTTATAAGTTACACTTCAGCCACACTATACTGCATTTTATAAGCCAAATTATTCTGCATTTTATCAGCGCTCCTTAAAATTTCATCTTCATCAACCCCATTCTCTACCTAACTCATCATCACCAGCCCCATCCAGCTACTGCCATGCTACTGACCGTGACTCCACACCATTCGCACCGCATGCCGGCCAGACACTCCGAGGACCAGCACGTCTTCTTGCAGGACACGCACTTGGAGTTGGGGGGCAGGTTGCCCTCCCGCCAGTGGTGGTACTGCACGATGTTTCCCTGCAACCACACATGCACCGCTCATCCATCACACCGCCCATGGGAAAAAGAGCCGGGATGGGGGTTTTGGGCAGGTCATTCACTGGGATGGCTGCTCGGTTGGTTGTTTGGTTGGCTCATTTGCTAGCTTGGTCAGGTGTGTTTTTTGGGTGTGGATTTTTTCTCTTTCTTTTTCCATTGTTACTGATGGTTGGGGATGGGGAGGGGCTAGTTATTTAGTTCTAGGATTTTAACGTCCCGTCAACCACATAGAGCCACTTGAGGATGAATCACACTTAAAATTATTTACACCAGTTCAGAACAAAAGCCACTCAATCACAACTGACTCGCATAAAAATATATATAAATAAATCTAACGATCCTATCCATCTATCAATGCACAATAACACACATTTTGGTACCTGCTTATATTCCATAAGTACTCAGCATGGGAGCCTGCTGAAATCGCTTGTGATTATGACTATGAGCAGGGTGGCTTATTTTAGTCTGTGGGCCCATTTGAGAAACTGCATCAGCCAAAAGCAGGGAGAGGATATGGAAGAACATGAAACTCCTGGCAGTGGGTTAAGCATGCAAAGCTATGTACAGACCTTCTCCAAGCTAGGGAGAACATTTCTCAGCTCTGTGTTCTCAACAGTGGGGAGCGAACTTCTGCACACAGTACCCCACTGTGAGTTTTTTCAGTTGGGGCGTTTCACTGTTTGGTTGGAAGTTATGTAATAATTTACTGGCTTGTTTATTTTGGAGGTAGGGGTTGGTGTGGGGGGCGGTGGGGGAGGGGGGGGGCATTTTTTCCTTCTTTCATTTCGCCCTGATATAACTGTACTAGTTGACTGGGTATAAAAAATAATATAGAACAAGCTACTACTACTACTACCACCATTTTTCATTTGTGATAACCCATTTCAACATCATCTGCCAACTTCCAGCAACTGTCTGGGATACTCAGGTGTGGTCCTATCACAGTGTGTATCAGTCTGAACCCTTGCTCAAAACCACATGGAAGAAGAGAAGGAGGGAGGGAGGGAGGGAGGGCAAGGGAGAAGGGGGGGGGAGAGACAGAGGAGTGAGGGAAGCAGGAGAGATGGGAATGTGGAGAGGAGGGGGAGAGAATGTGTATGTCACAGAGAGAGGGGGGGAGGGGAAAAGGGAGAGGTGTGTGTGTGTGTGTGTGTGTGTGTGTGTGTGTGTGTGTGTGTGTGTGTGTGTGTGTGTGTGTGTATGTGTGCATGCATGTTTCAGCGTAGTAACTTTGTACTCTGTTTTATAATTATGTACCTGTTTTAAATTACTGCAATGTGTTTAAATGTAAATGGTATACATAACATGTGAACAAGCCCGCTGAGCTCGCTCAGTGCGGAACAGCACTATAGCAAATTTATGATAGTTATTATTCAAAGACACAAGTCTGCAGACAGATGTGGGTAGGCCGGCGTCTATCTAGGTGGGTGTCTGCTGGTTTGCTCACCTTGTTGGGTTGGTATGTGGCGCATTCCATACAATCGCTGACCACAAAGTCTTGACAATCCAGGTGTGCATAATATTCACAGACTGAAACAGACAAACAACAAGATACATTAGACCTCTACATCACGTACATGAACTGTACTGGGTTACATAAACCAGTACTTGCATACATACTCATTCACACGCGCGCGCACACACACACACACACACACACACACACACACACACACACACACACACACACACACACACACATGCACACACCATACACACATAGCCACAAAACACACACACACATAACCACACCACACCATCCACACATAACCACAAAACCAACACACACACACACACACACACACACACACACACACACACACACACACACACACAACCACCACACACACAACCACCACACACACACACACAGAGCCACACACAACCACAACACACACACACACACACACACACACACACACACACACACACACACACACACACACACACATACAAAACCAACACACATACACTACAAAACCAACACACACACACACAAACCACAACACACACACACACACACACACACACACACACACACACACACACACACACACACACACACACACACACACAGAGCACTAGCCAGGCGTATTGGAACTTACTTTCACAGCGTATGGCGGTACTGTCTTCAAGCCGCTTGCGACATACATTGCAGAATTTTCGTTTGAAATGACCAGGTTCTGACCAGCAGTGGGCAACAGGGTTCTGTGGATGGGAAACAACGATGTCCATAATTATAATGATGCACACATACCTCATCCATCTAATTTACGCACATACCTTGTTCATGTAATGATGCGCACATACCTCATCTATGTAATTATGCACACATACCTTGTTAATGTAATGATGCGCACATACCTCATCTATGTAATTATGCACACATACCTTGTTAATGTAATGATGCGCACACACCAAGTCTATGTAATGATGCGCACATATCTTGTTCATGTAATGATGCGCACATACCTTGTCCACGTAATGATGCGCACATATCTTGTCCATGTAATCATGTGCACATACCTATCTATCTGTCATACCTACCAGGGATTGGCTGGTCCTTGGCAGATCAAAGTATGAATACCAACTTATGTACAGTCTGGCATGTTACTGTACCTACTGATATATAATAATTATACAGTCAGTCGTAAAACAATTTCAGTGAGGCAGGAAGAGGTTTGTGTTTGTGGTTCAAAGTGTACACGGAACAACCACCATGGCATAAAGTGGACACTGAACATTATAAGAGCAAATGCTCATGCACTTTGCAGTTTGATGAGCACATGATAAATGTACAGCATTATTACTATTATTCATATGGTGTGTGTACATGTGGGTATGTTTGTGTCACACTTTTACTTTTGCAGCAAAATTAAGTTCAGGCATGATTTGCTGTTAAAAATGACAAGCATCAAACAATGCACATTTTTTGCAGTAAAAGAACAAAGAAAACGTATTCACCAAAAGAGTGTTGTATCTTCTTTTGGTGAGTACATTTCCTTGTGTTTTACTTTCCTTGTTCTTCGTGTTTCCTTGTTATTTCACTGTGGCTTTACACTGAAAAACTGCCCTTCACTTTTCCAGCATTAAATGCATTTTGGCTTTACACTGAAAAACTGCCCTTTTCAAGCGTTAAATGCATTTTGGCTTTACACTGAAAAACTACACTTTGCCAGCATTAAATGCATTTTGGCTTTACACTGAAAAACTGCCCTTTTCCAGCGTTAAATGCATTTTGGCTTTACACTGAAAAACTGCCCTTTTCCAGCGTTAAATGCATTTTGGCTTTACACTGAAAAACTGCCCTTTTCCAGCATTGAATGCACTTTGGCTTTACACTGAAAAACTGCCCTTTTGCAGCGTTAAATGCATTTTGGCTTTACAGTTAAAAACTACACTTACCCAGCATTAAATGCATTTTGGCTTCACATTTAAAAACTGCCTTTTTCCAGCATTAAATGCATTCTGGCTTTACATTTAAAAACTACACTTTTGCAGCATTACATGCATTTTGCTTCACCTTCACTTTGTGTCCCCTTTAACATCCAACCAGCCAGCTATGTATTACTGTACACAGATTCTGTGCTGGTCCTTTCAAATTTCTTTTCGTTCAGCTGCATCATACTCTTACACTCATGGCACCCCTTAAAAATCTGTCTAGAGGTTGACGACAACCACCATTTTTCACTGAGATGAACCCAAAGAATCCAGCATAAAAATGCAATTGCAACACATTTTGAGGCTGCAGTGGAACAAACAGCAAGTTCACGCACAGTGTCAAATGGGTTGTGAATCAGTGACTAAAATGTGTTCTTGATGTTCAATGGCTGTTGCCTTTAATTTTATCCAATCATGCAATCTGTAAATGAATGTGAACACTACATCTGTGAGAACGTTTACTCAACCTGAGAATCCAAATTCAGTAGGCCTGCAGCAAAAAGTAAGTCTTCTAGTTCAGAGTTTTTTTAGGAGTACACAGCTAAGTGAGTTTGACTTGGCTACTCTACTACAAGGGCAGCCAAACAATGAAGTGCTAAACAAGCACAGAAGAGATCCGCAGTTATGCTCCAAAAATGAAGCTTACAAAGAACAAATCTGTGCAGGGTTCAGTGAACTTTCAGCATTCAGCACAGACAAGATGTGAAAAAAGCACTGACCACTAGCATCAATCAAAACACTGCTAGGATCGGTCAAAGCAGCGCCAAGTTCACATGCAAAAATCTCTGTAGAAAGCTGAGATTTCTGTAGATTTCTGTCACAGCACTTTGCTCCCAGTTTGGAGCAGCCTTTGTGTTTACCCTTGCACAATCTCCCAGATTCCAGACGTGATGGTCTCATTCCTGTGAAAGTACTCTCACAAAAATTGGGAACCCTGACACACACATTTCTAAATCTGGTTAAACTGCAGTACTTCTGTCTTGATTTGCAGAACACTCTCTGTGCCTCTCTGTTTGTTGTTGCTGTTGCTGCCCACCCCCACACCCCCATCCCCCTCCCACCCCACCAACAGGATACCTTTTAGCACTTCTTTTGAAGCCAGTGAAAATACCAGTATGAATTTCAAGACAGGAGTGAGTTCATCCCCTAAAATGTAAAAAAGGGGAAGCCCTGTTACATATATATTTTTGTGTTTGTCACTTATGTGTTGGATGCGTGGATGATTCAGTAAAATTTTATGTGTTTACAATTTTGTTTAGCATTCCTAACACAGTAACAGTATCATTACCAGCATCATACCTCCTACAATCTACTGCACACACATCTGTGCAGGTTTAAAACAAACAGTTTCACCACCTCACCCCCCTTTCCTGTTGATCTGCCTGTATCAATACGTGTATGCATGCATGTGTGCCCGTGTACATTGTCACTTGTGTGTGTGTGCGTGCGTGTGTACGTGCGTGCATGTGTGTGTGTGTGTGCGCACATGCTAGGAAGTAAGTGGATATGTATCTCGTTTAATTTTGTTTGATGTTGTAGCATGTAGTCTCTATTTTTGTTTTTGTACATACCACATACCTTGGGCTGTTAAAATACTTTGATAGGTAGGGTGCTTACAAAATTCCATTATTATTATTATTATAGTTAAGCACCAATAGCTGGCAGCACAGCAGTCACTACAGTAGCACACACACAATCTTCATTCAGATTCCAGCTAGCTTTGTCCAAGCCATTTCATTTTTGCAGTGACACTTGCCTGGTGAATCTCTGAACCATAAAAAGCTTGCATTCAGCTTCACTGAAGCCTTCAGTCAGTACCCCGTATTTCACGAGACTAAAAAAAGACTAAAAAACAAACATCTGAAATAAAGCTGACTGCTTGCATTCTGAAGTAAGATCCAAATGCACAAAAGGTTAAGGAAAACGCCAATTTTAACAGGACAACAAAACATGTGCAAGCTGTCAAGGTAAACCCAGCAGACAGACAGATAAAGGATAAATGAAAATTGCCTACCTATCAGGTTTATGAAAATTGCCTACCTATCAGGTTTATGAAAATTGCCTACCTATCAGGTTTATGAAAACTGTCGACCTATCAGGTTTATGAAAACTGTCAACCTATCAGGTTTCAGTTATTGGTGCTCGTGTGTCTGAAGTGTCTTGAAGAACACAAGCACAAGGCTCAAAGCACTCTGCTAGCAGTCTCCAACACCCTCCAAACAGGCAAGCACCAGTGACTCAAACAGGTCAAGTACACAATTTTCATTTGCCATCATTCATGGGTCCATCTGTTGCTGGAAAAAGGGTTCCCCCTGGAAAATGTGCCCTTGTTTTGTGTTGTCCTATTAAAAGTGGCCTTCTTTTGAACCTTCTGTGTGTTTGGCCTCTACTTCATGCTCCAGTGTTTCGCTGTTTAAGGAATTTTGTTTTATTGTAATTTATTGAATGTTTTAAGTTATTAGTGAGCCAGAAAAATAGTGTGTGTGTGTGTGTGTGTGTGTGTGTGTGTGTGTGTGTGTGTGTGTGTGTGTGTGTGTGTGTGTGTGTGTGTGTGTGTGAGTGTGGGGGGGGGAGAAGGGGGGGTGCATGCGTGCGTGCATGCGTGCATGTGTACATTGTTACTGTTAAGTATTTTTCTTGTATTTGAGCGGTTTTTAGCTCCATGTTTCATTGAGTTGTTGATGTTTTATTGTTAATTTTATTGAATGTTTTTATGTAAATGATGAGCCAGAAAGCAAATTTCTCTACACAGAGACAATAAAGTTGTATTGTATTGTAATGCCATAACTGACACTGTGTCACAATGCTTGCTATTTTAATTCACAGCAAGTATGCTTGACTTATACACTAGCAGTAGAGGGTGCTGAGGTCACATACCAACCAGCTAAGCACAAGCTTTCTTCCACTGGGCCACTGGTGTTCTCAACCTGACTGTTTCAACCAGTGATCACACTAGACATTTTTCAAACCAGTGTGACAGCCATCAGGTGGCAAAAGTGGTCTGTGAAAATGGGCCAGACAATCACTGCAACCTGTCAGATACATGGCCATCATACTACTACCAGACCTGTACTAGCAAACACCCTGCTCCCTTTCCCACAGACACACACACACACATACTCTCTCTCTCTCTCTCTCTCTCTCTCTCTCTCTCTCTCTCTCTCTCTCTCACAAATTCTTTTTTCTTCTTCTTTTCCTCTTCTTTTTTTTCCTCCATTATTTGTTGTTGTTGTTTTTTGTTTTGTTTTTGCTTGTTTTTCGTTTTGAGAACAGGTCAAACAAAATACCAACAGGTACATCTGACTGATTGCTGATTTTTCCCCACTATATGCTGGTGTCAACCAGTAAAATACTGGAAATTATTGGTTAACAGGAACCCTGTGAACCTGTGACTGTGATCCTCATCCTGGTCTGTCACCAATGCAGAGTGTGTGTGTGTGTGTGTGTGTGTGTGTGTGTGTGTGTGTGTGTGTGTGTGTGTGTGTGTGTGTGTGTGTGTGTGTGTGTGAGAGAGAAACTCCAAGCACTGGTTTACGACATCCTTCCTTCAACCACTGCCTATTTAGTCACACCATGGGGTCCAGAAAACTGTCAGCTAACGAGCAGTTTTTTGTTGGTGCTCAAACAGTGGTAAGTTTATTACAAACAACTCAAATAAATCAAGGCATGTCATTTACAGCCACCAACAAAGTTTACACCAGTACAAATAAAAACCACAATTGTTCGAATCGAGATGGAACTCCTTTTTTGTCCCGGGGTGGATGCATCTCATGTTTACATGCGTGCTTTGGCGCTAGGTTGCTTCTACAGTCATATTAGTACAGGAACCTTTCAGAGGGCGCTGACCACATCACCGGACAGCTGTGCGGAAATAAAGAGTGCCCGTTCAGTGGCGTAACTAAATCTGGCAGAGTTTGGAGGAAGGTGCTGGAAAGCGATGCTCGGAGTATATGTGTGTGTTAGCAAAGTTCCAAACACTGGTTTACCACCTCCTTACTCCAACCACTGCCATAACTGCCAAAGCCCCAGTCTTGAAAAACTGTCAGCTAACAGACAGTTTTTCCTTTGTGCTCAGACTGCAGTAAGTTTGTAACAGATAACTCAAATTATATCAGGCATTTCTTTTATAAACGCCCAGGTTGCTTGCACCAGCACAAACAATAATAATAATAAAGAGGATTCCTAGAGCGCCCATCTACCACACTAGGTGGGAGCACAGGGCACTTTACAGTAACACACACACACACACACACACACACACTCGCCCATCATACAGGGGGACAGGCACAGCTGTGAAAAACAGTTCAAAAATAGTTACTGAATAGTCAATAAAGCCTGAGATGGCACTCTTTTTTTACCCAGGGTGGATACACCTTATGTTTATGTGCATGCTTTGATGTTAAGTTCCTTCCATAGTCTCATTAGTACCCAAACCTTTCAGAGGGTGCTGACAGCGTCAGTGGACAGCTGCACAAGATAAAGAGTGCCCCTTCAGGGGCGTAACCAATTCTGGCAGAATTTGGAGAAAGGTGTCAAAAAGCAATGCTCAGAGTGTGCATGTATGTGTGTGCGCATGCATGTGTGCATCACCAGAACAAATTCCTGTGCACATTTCAATGTTACTGGCAAATACATTTTTATATTGTATCTTGTACCCTTTCAGTTCTTTAATTTGACAATTTCACCAGACATCCCAGATCAGACATCAGTGGTAATCAGTGATGCAGGTCCCATATTTTGTATTACAGTATTTCTTATGGCATTTTTATGTGCTTCAGGTTCACACTGCAGGTGCAGACTTTTACATTCTTTTACATTACATCACTGGCAGGGAGATCTACACTACCAGTACCAATCATTGCTATTTTACACATGATTTCTGCACAGTAAGATAATACATAGTCACTAACCAGAGTTCAGATTCAAATCAACCAATCACACTTTTATAGTTTCTTTTACCATCTCAAGTAAAACAGAAAGAAAACAAAACAAAAAACACACTTCATCCAAGCAAACTAGTTCTAGTAGTATCCAGAAAAACAGGAACTGAAAAGGGTTTGCATGCTATGCATGTGAAATGTTACTTAGCATGTGTTTACCCAGCTGGGTCTGTTGTGTTACAGGTGGTTTTTGTTGTTGTTGCTGTTGCTGTTGTTGTTGTTTGATTTTATTTTATTTTGATTTTTGTTGTTGTTGTTGTTGTTGTTGTTGTTTTTTGGGGGGGTTGGGGGGAGGGGTTGTTTGTTGTTGTTCTTTTGTTTTTGTTTTCATTTGGGGGGGGGAGGAGGGGTTGTTGTGGAGTTGTTGATGTTTTTTGTTTTGTTTGTTTTTCTATTTCTTTTTGTTTGTTTTTTCTGGCTTTGGCACATTTTCATGTTGCTATTGTGGGTGCATGTGGAGTTGATCAAAACCCGCGTCTGATGACTGTTTCCACCAAGACACAGACCAGAATTAAAACAAAACTAACACTGGCAGTGCCTACAAAAAATAAAGTTAGATAACTCTCTTATCTCTAACCTAGCTGCTTTCTCTTGAGCAGGTCTCATGGTTGTGTACAAAGCAGACATTTTTTTTCTTTTTTTCTCTGGCGCCAAACTCAATGTGTCAGATTTCGGACTTTCCAGCATACAGACCACATAAGTCAATGTCTTTTATTTTAATGTTTTTCTAAATATCTCCTCATTACATCAACCCCATCAAGAAAAGTGATGACCACTGAATGACAGACTTTATGAACAGATCAACTGTTCCAGTTCAATGTTGTCCACAGAGACCATAAGGACTATTTGGGACAGGGAGCCCAGGATGGCCACCTCAACTCTCAAACAGCTCCTGAGCTCAGAACTCAGACTGTTCAATGTCGCTTTACGTCCACAGAGACCATAAGGACTATCTGGGACAGGGAGCCCAGGACGGCCCCCTCAACTCTCACTTTATCAACTGTTCAAGTTCAATGTTGCTTTACATCCACAGGAACCATTAGGACTATCACTGTATCAGGGACAGGGGGCCCAGGACAGCCACCTCGACTCTCACACAGCTCCTGAGCCCTGAGATACACTGACTGTAGGTGCAGAATACATACCTTGATGAGACTGGTGGCTATGCTGGAGCAAGGGGAGACCACTGTCTTCATGCAACGATCGTGGACCACAAAATTGCACACTGAAACACACACCAAAAAAAACACCCGTGTTAGACTTAGTAGATTTAGTAGACCAGACACAGTCATCACACAGTGTTGACAATAACAAACAGAATCAAACTGTCATGTGTTGCCTGGTGTCTCTGCAAATGACATCATTCACTCTTATAATAATAACGGACATTTGTAAAGCGCCTACCCTATGGCTCAAAGCATGGAACAAACATAACACACATAACATACATCAAGATGGAGAATGCTATCCATAATTTAACAAAAGCTAACACATAATGTCCACATCAACAAGGGTTTAAGCATACAAGGTGACCCCCAAAAGATGCCACCCACAAAAATGCTGATAACTTTTACAGGTTTTCAGGGAATTACTTCATATTTGGTGCACATTAACTTCAGTGTGTGCAGGATCCTTCCAAAAAGATTCCCATTCAGAAACAGTCCAACTTTTATGTTCTCTCCAAAATGTGTTCCAAATGATTCCCTTGGTGTTGCAGACACACTTGCAAGCAGCACGCAAAACTGTCCATGACACAAGCACATTCCTGTATGGGGATTGCCCTGATCCTGGCTGCAATTGCTGTCTTCAAGTCACTGACTGTCTGGGGGTTGTTTTTGTACACTCAGTTCTTCAGATAACCCCAAAGGTAAAAATCTGGGGTGTTTAAATTGGGTGAGTGTGGTGCCCACTCAGTGTCACACCTTCTACTGATGGGTCAATCCTTGAATGGCTGCCTTAGCCACAACAGGGTGTTACTGGAAGTGTGAGGGGTGGCCCCATTCTGCTGAAACCATTGTTCATCTCTAGTGATGGTCTTGAGTTGGCCCAGTGCTGCCCAAAACTTCCTAAGCACCACTGTTGTGTCACTGACAATTCTGCACACCATCTGTAAGTGTGCCTGCAACGCCAAGGGGGTCATTTTGTACCACATTTTGGAGAGCACATAAAAGTCAGATTATCGGACCTACAGACTGCAAGCTTCATGGAATGATCCTGCACAAAGTGAAGTTAATGTGCACCAAATATGAAGTAATCTGCTGAAAACATGTAGAAGTTATTAGCATTTTTGTGGGTGGCATTTTTGGGGGGGTTGCCCTATAACTATGTGCAACACACACACACACACACACACACACACACACACACACACACACACACACACACACACACACACTATTAGACTGGTAGGGGTGAAGGACAGTACTGCCTAATTGAAATATTCAGTGAGGAGAAATGTCCCTGAGTTTGCTTTTGAAGAAGAGAGAGCAGCAAGTGTCCCATGTTACACTGTCAGACTACTATACGCCCACTTCCCCTGCACTTTGTCTGCCTGATGTCTGGGGGGGGGGGGGAGGAGGGGGGGGGGGATTGTTCCAGATGTGAACTGTGAAGAAATGTATGAAAAGTCATGGACACAGAAGCATGCTGTGACAGTGGTACAACTTTACCTAACTTCCCCCAACAGTACTCAGTTTCTAATTTTATGCACAGCATGATACCCTACCCAACCCTGCTGTGTGCCGAGTTATACTGTCAGACTACTACACTCCCACTTCCCCTGTGCTTTGTCTGCCGATGATATGCTGAAATACAATGTTGATGACATGCTGGAATACAATGCTGATATGCTGGAATACAATGCCAATGATATGCGCTGGAATACAAATAATAATAATAACAAATGATTCTTATAAAGCGCTGTTCTCTAACCAGAGTTAAACTCTGCTGATGATACGCTGGAATACAATGCTGATGATATATGGGTTCTTCTTCAGTGTTGGTCCTAATTGGTAGTCACTCACTTTGCAAGTTTTGTTGTAAACCAGTTCCCTTTTTTCACACCAAGTGGAGAAAATTCCCTTTGTTATACACCCAAGAAGCAATGAGAGCAATATGGTGGAAATAAATGTTTTGTTTATTTTTTATTAGCAAAATATACTCCCATGTCACGCAAAAATGGCGGCCAAAAACATGAATGGTGTTGGAAGCTACTTCATACCAGACGAAAATATTCACACATATCTAATTTGCTTGCAAAGCTGCAACATGCAAAAGCACCAGAAAGCTAATTTCAGGCCTGCTGTGTATGTGTGTACAATAATGATGGTTGAAAGTGAGCATTACGCATGTTTCATGACCTGTCACATCATGAAACACGCGTTCAATTCGAACTTGCACAAGATCAACGATGCGAACTGGGGAAAACACTGTTGCTATAAATAACAAAGCACTATAGATGCCGAGATCTGAACACCAAAGTTGCCGTATTATTTCCTAAAATGCATTAAAAGTGCAATGAAAATTTTGAGTCGCGGGTGAAACATCCGTAACGGCAAAAACAAAAATTCACGAAACAAATCCAACAAAGAAAAAAAATCTTCTAACCGCGATTTTCAAACATACCATGGGCATCTACACACACACTGATGACATCATGTCACGTGATACGCATGGAATTTGTGAATGGGCACTTTTACCACTGCGCATCACGCTCTGATGCAGGATAAACATGCGTCGCTGGGCTGTCATCACTGTCTGCTAGCACACGATTTCACCCAATTTGGAGGCTACCATTGACGCAGGTAGGTGAAATTCCAAGCAGTTATAGTTACTTGATCATTTCAGACTAGTATTTTATACAGTAGCACTCTTTATTTATAAATACAGCATTCAATGTGTTTGATCCACCCTCTTGCAGGCTCGTCTCCATTTCGTCACATGAAACATACGTCTCTTGCCAAATCATTATTTCATGGTTAGGAACCACAATTACCAAAAGGTAGGCATACATAGGATCAAAAGCAAAGATGTTTAGTAATGGTTGCAGTCATTTCAAATTATTTCTCAGTCCATGAACAAGGAGAGAAGAATTGGTCAAAACATAATGTTCGTTTCTGGTGACACGGAACCGGACGGAAGTTGATTCCGTCACACAAAACGTGCATTGTATCATTGTGTTGCAGAACGTGCGTTGAACAAATCTTCCCAACTTTGTTTTGATTTCTGTGTAAAACTGAGACTGAGAGGTATTAATGATGATGTAACTTTGAGATTCTTTTGATTTAAATTTACCATCTTCTATAGGACTAGAACGATACTAACTTAACGTGACATGGTGTGCTTGCAGAGTTTTTGTTTGGAATTTGTATTGTTGTTTCTTCTGTCCTGTTTTAGTAGTGACATGGTGTGCTTGCAGAGGTTTTTTGTTTTTGTTCTGTTCATTTTTAGTAAACTTTACTAATTTAAGCTGGAAAGAATTCAACATAATATTCATAATATTAATATACTGAGTAGAACTGTACTACTACTTGCGTTGTTTTTTTTGTTTTTGTTTTTTTATATTCATGTTTCTTGTTTTTGTTTGGTTCCTGGGGTGGGGGTGGGGGGGGGGGGGCATTAGCATTCATGAAAAAGACAGGGGTCTGAGGCAGCATACTATTAACTATATATATGTACTAGTTTACTACATCTTGTTTTTCCATTTCCTCCAACTTTGATTGCTGTCTCTGAATGTGATGTGTTGTGGACTGCAACTTGTACTGTGATTTCACTTGTTGGCTCTGTTAAATCTAGGTTCTACTTTTAGACTACAAGGTTTCATCTGGAGAAGTGCAGATAAAGTTCCTGCGTGAAAATAAGAGCAGCTTCTCGTTCCCTGCAACTGATGACATCCCTTGGGTGTCTGCTGATCAGCTTGAAAAACTAAGCCACTACAGACCGGTGTCAAATGCAGCTGGGTTTTTTGCAGAATAAAATTTGCTTGAAGTTGTCATTGTTTTGCATGAGAACAGACGGTTGATTAAATTTTCATGTTAAGTTTCAGTCAATTCATGTAAACATTACTAGTAGTACTAGTACTGCTCATCACTTTTTTTCTTTTCTTTTTTCCTTTTTTTCTTCTTCACATAAGCAAAACTTGTCAAACTAAAAAAAAACTTGTCAAACTCAAAACAAATGCTTACAAAAGTTACATACATGTAATGTGTACAAATACTCTGAAAAAATAAATTTTCTACATGCTTTTAACAGTTTCCAACCTGACTGATTATTGAATGTCATGTGAAACACGCGTTACATGTCACGCGAAACCTGCGTTACAATTAAAAGAACATCCGAAGTTGAGGAAGTGTTCCAATATTACTTTGGAATATGTCCACAGCATCAAAAACTAACAAGAATAAATACTTGTTCATGATCCATGGTGTTTGTTTGATCTTGAAGGAAAACTTTTCTTTCCATGTCACACATGTTTCAGTGTCACAATTTTGCGGGTAGGCTGTTCTACTCTCAAGTGGATGAACCCTCTTAAAAATTGCACTTAGTTACTCCTAATGATTGTTATTCAAAACCTTTCTAAGAAATAATAAGGTTCTTGTTCTAAATATTACATAATGATACTTTTATGTCACACCGAAACATGCGTTATGCTCTCCACTTGGACATGTTCGAAGCCACCCTGACTTGCAGTCGGGGTCCTAACTGCTTTTCTTTTAACTGAGCCTTAAAATAGGATGTATGTGGAACACAACAAGCCTAATTGGGATAAGCTGTAAGCTGTTTCAGTTTTGACCTCTGATTCCCCCTAATTAGGACCAGCACCGAAGAAGAACCCATATATATATATGTGCTGGAATACAATGCTGATGATATGTGCTGGAATACAATGCTGATGATATGCTGGCATACAATGCTGATGATATGCTGGTATACAATGCTGATATGTGCTGAAATACAATGCTGATGATATGCTGGAATACAATGCTGATGATGTGCTGGAATACAATGCTGATGATATGCTGGAACACAATGTAACAAAGCACAAACATCAAAAGGTTCTAAAGTTTATGAGATGGCACCAGACCTACAACCATCAAACACAACAGTGTGGTGCCTCCCTGTGACTCTGACCTTGAATCTTTCTGGGGGAAATAAACGTCAGTGTCCTGCAAAATATTCCACTTGGTAATGAGTCTCTCTGATGCAACAGCATAACAGGTTTGTGCGGACAAAAGATTCTGAATCTCTTCAGAAGATTATGAGACACTCAACCACTGTTTCAAAGCTCCAAATGTTCAAGCAGCATGTGGCGATCTCCAATGAGTTAGACTGTGCTGTACAAGTAGACACTCGTGTGTGCGTGCATGTGTGAAGACCAGTTGTGGTCACTTTGACCACTTGTTAGTATGTTACATTTACACCAGTTACAGTCTACAGCCCAATGACTTGATTAAAATGACCAGCCAACCATGCAAGTTATATCAGTTCACATATGAGGAAAATATCCCACTGCTGAAAGAGGACAACTGTCCTAATCATGCTGTATGACCCTGACAACTGTCCTATCATGACACTGTCAATCTGTAGACTGTTCATTCTTGGATTTTAACAGCCCATCAACTACAATAACAGGGTCACATCAGGACAAATTACACACTGAATACTCGTTTACACCAGTTAAAAAACATCATAAATCACAAGTAAAAAGCTGAATTACAGTTCTGGACAAAACACAGTTAACATCAACCACAACCCTGCCCAAAACAGACAATATATTAGGTGTACTTCAATATTATAAATTGCACCTAAATACAACTGACAGAATGAAGACAGTACTCAAACATTTTCACAATACAATCTGGCTCATAATGGTGTACCACCATTCCTAGTTTGGCAGTAAAAGTTTCAGTAGTTCAGAAGATATGGGACAAAAATGTATTCAACTTTTCAGTCCTCTGACTTTGACCTTCAAAAGAGCAATCAAAATGTTTTTGCATGGAACTCCAGCTCATGCTCACAATACCACTGTAGCAGTCAAATTTGGTTGCTAAAGGTCCAATGATTCAGAAAACAATGGGACAGTCATTGCTTGAAGAGCTGAACCCTTGCTGTAACACTGACCTTGACTGAAGAAGTAGACTGAGTAAGCTGTGTTTTTATATGACAGGCTGGTGCATGATGATGCAGCATCATACTATACTTGGTAGCAAAAGGTTAAGTGGTTCACAAGATATCCAGGGCTGACTGACTGACTAAGTGAGTGGCTGATAAAATAAATCCAATCCAGACGCCCCCCCCCCCCCAACCACCATCAGCTAATGGGCAGGTGCTTGCTCACAAAAACCATCTTAACCTCATTTCAATGACTGACAGGAGATGCAAAAGAAACTTACTGAAAACTGCCCAACACCATGCTACATAAGAATTTGTTTGTAAAAATACAAGAAATTAGAACATTACAGTCTGACTTGTCAAGATGATCTTGATCTTCATTATTGCATAGTTTTCAGGAGTCACACATGGCAGCCTGCCTACAGCTAGGGTCCCTGTCCCTGTTGTTTGACCTAGCACATTGTCACTGAGTAGTTGACAGTCCCTGTCCAAAAGATCACAACACTGTCACTGAGTACTTTACAGTCCCTGTCCAAAAGATCACAACACACTGTCACTGAGCAGTTTACAGTCCCTGTCCAAAAGATCACAACACACTGTCACTGAGTACTTTACAGTCCCTGTCCAAAAGATCACAACACACTGTCACTGAGCAGTTTACAGTCCCTGTCCAAAATATCACAATGCACTGTCACTAACTGACTAAGTAGTTTACAATCCCTGTCCAAAAGATCACAACACATGTCACTGTAGTTTACAGTCCCTGTCTGAAAGTCAAAAGATCACAACACACTTTCTATGACTCTGTCCATGGTAATGCTTGAAGCTGAACTTGTCCAAACAAGGAAGACACAGATTGTCAACAATGTCAATGGGCATGGTGTTGTATGTCTAAGAATAGCCACTCTTTATCTAAAGAAAGACTATCTAACTTTAGATCAACAACAACTATCTTTAGATGCAATCCTCCAAGTTGGACTCCTATGGCTTCCAGTTCACGTGAAACTACAAGGAGTAGCTCACAGCGGTAAATTGGGTAAATTGCAAAATCCCATCAACATGATTAAGACTTCCTGAAGCCTATTTCTAAACTGCCAGAGAAAGACTGCCTGCCTGTATGTTAAGTCCTTCTGGGAACAATTCCAGACCGCACTTAATACTGGGAGCTTATAAGTCATACAGATATGATACCAGTCACACTTAATGAAACACTGTCTAGTGAAAACATTGTATATTTGGTCGCAAAGGTTATTTTAAATCACATAACACCTTTGATCTGATCATTTTATGAGCAAAGTTCTTTCTTTATCAACGAAAAGTTCATAAGAATATACCCTGCACTTTAAAAAAAATATATATATCTAATATATAAATATAATGCAATATTTAATATGTCACACAATAAGATAGTAACCAAGTGGTTTTCATACATGAGAAGTTGATCAAAATCTAAACTAGGTTAAAAATGACACTGATTAATAATGATGTAATGTGTACTCATTGCTATGGTCAGTTGTTTGTTGTTTTTTATCCATTAGTATATGCACAAGTGAGTGTGTGTGTGTGTGTGTGTATGAGCGTGCGTGTGTGTGTGTGTCAGTATTTACATGTTATTCTCACATATTTCAGGTATCTGAATGAGAGAGAGAGAAAGTGTATTGTAATGTTAATGAATTTTAAAAAATAAATATTAAAAAAGTGCTCAGCAAAACAAAAACAAGCAAGCAAAAAAGACATGGGGCAAAAAAAGACTGCCTGTCTCAAGAGAGGCCCGTGATATTTAACATTCCTAAATTTGAATGTCGAATTCAAGGCTAAACTTCACAGACTGGAGGAAGCGGTCATGACTTCTAAATGATGGGTAGCTGTTGTTGCTGTTACTGTTACACACACAGCAGTTTTGAACAGAGCCTTTCACTGTTACTATATCAAAGTTTTGAACAGAGCCTTTCACTGTTACTATATCAATCACTGTGCTCAGGCTTTGAAATGTGCGTCCCTTACATACTAGAACTGAAAAGAACGCACCAAACGTAATTTTGGGGAGTCCCACAGCACGCACTAAAAACATGCCAGGTTTTGTTGTTGTTTTTGTTATTGCTGATAACATTTTCCATCTTAATGTACATTATGTGTGTTATACTATGCTTGTTCAGCACTCTGAGCTGCAGGGTATGCGCTTTACAAATTTCCATTATTATTATTACAGGTTTAAGTCCAGACATCCTCTGACTGACTGACTAAAAATGCGGCCATGTGAACTATTCATACCACAACTTCTGTCACTAAACCAACAGTTACTTGACACTGACTTTGTTGCTGACAAGTACACATTCTCTCTAACTTCGTGAAGCACACTAGACTACACAGGTTACTTCAAGTTCAACATCAAATATACCAGCATACACCTAACACTAAAATATCTAACGAAGCATTTTAATTCATTCTTTGATTCTTGATGTCCTCAGACGTCGGATGACATATCAGGGACTAAATCATTTTAGTGCTTTATGCACCCTACATACACTAAACCTAAATTATGAGATGTTTTGGTCTTCTGCTTCTGAAAGGTTTAGTATAAAAACAATCATGCAAAGATACTGAGGATTAAACTGAAATCTGTGTGCAGGTTGTCATTGTGAAGGCTTCTAACAATAATCTGTTGTGAATTTTCAGCTGTCAAAAATGATCAATGGTGTTTTACAGTAAATTCTTTCAAAGTGGTACCATAGTAATCAAGGGAGGCAACGTATATTTTGGGTGATGTTAGACAATACACACCATTAATTGCAGAATCAGCCATAGCTATTTGTATTACCCCGTTCTCTATTTGCAATTTCTAAAGATGAAATCTAATCTTTCTCCCTTCATTCTGTTTGGTTTTGATCTGTTCAACAGATTCAGAACATTACTCTAACTTGTTTCAGATAAATATTTTGCAATGGTCTTTTGTTTGAAAATGTCTCATGTTTTGCTTTCTTACTCTGCTACTTAAAAATCATTTTAATACTGATAAATGGATGCTATCAAAACAAGTCTATAGTGTTGGCAAAGCTGCCAACCACCAGAGTAATTCTGACATAGAGAACTACAAGAAAAGGCATTTGAATAAACCCATTAGTAATACTGCTGTAATAAGTCAGCATACATGAAAGTGTGCAACTAAAAGGGACATTGTCGGACAGAACTGAACCCAGAACTGTGTTGCAGAAAGGGCAAAGGGCATCACATACAAAGCAGAATACTTTTGTACAGCTGCCATTTTGTATTAGACTTGGCCCTTTAAAACTGCCCAGGGACCATAAAAGATGTAGCAGTGAGTCCCAGGGACCTCCTTAAAACACTCACTAATGGGATCCCTGACCATATCAATCACTGTGCTCAGGCACTGAACAGAGCCTTTCACTGTCACCATATCATATCAATCACTGTGCTTAGGCACTGAACAGAGCCTTTCACTGTCACCATATCAATCACTGTGCTTAGGCACTGAACAGAGCATTTCACTGTTACCAATACCATATCAATCACTGTGCTTAGGCTTTGAACAGAGTCTTTCACTGTTACCATATCAATCACTGTGCTTAGGCTTTGAACAGAGCTTTTTACTGTTACCAGATCAATCACTGTGCTTAAGCTTTGAACTGAGCTTTTCACTGTTACCATATCAATCACTGTGCTTAGGCTTTGAACAGAGTCTTTCACTGTTACCATATCAATCACTGTGCTTAGGCTTTGAACAGAGTCTTTCACTGTTACCATATCAATCACTGTGCTTAGGCTTTGAACAGAGCTTTTTACTGTTACCAGATCAATCACTGTGCTTAAGCTTTGAACTGAGCTTTTCACTGTTACCATATCAATCACCGTGCTTAGGCTCTGAACAGAGCCTTTCACTGTTACCATATCAATCACCGTGCTTAGGCTCTGAACAGAGCCTTTCACTGTTACCATATCAATCACTGTGCTTAAGCTCTGAACAGAGCTTTTCACTGTTACCATATCAATCACTGTGCTTAAGCTCTGAACAGAGTTTTTCACTCTTACCATATCAATAATGAATAACTGTGCTTAGGCTCTGAACTAAGCCTTTCACTGTAACCATATCAACCATTGTAGGCTTTGAACAGAGCTTTTTACTGTTAGTGTTACTATAACAACCACTGTGTCTGGCTTTGAACAGAGCCTTTCGCTATTACCATATCAATCAGCATTGCTTCCAGTTCCATAGGAGGGCTGTGCCCATGTAGTGATCTACCATTTTTTTTAAATGGAAGTTACTTGCATCTGAGAAGACAATGTTTTCTGAATCAGGCTGTTGGAAAAATAATTTATTCTGACTTCCACAACAGAATTATGACTGCATCTGCTCACACCAAACTTTCATTAGTTTTAACAATTCTGACTTCCACAAATCTTCACTCTTTCCCAATCATCTTACATCATGAACTGGTAAAGTGAGAATGTGACCTAAACTGGGAATCAACTTTAGGTATGATTTCATGAACTGTGTTTTCAGTATTTCTCCCTGACCTCTGGAACTGAATGAGCATTAAAATAAAAACCACTAATCAGTCAGCAGCCTTGTGAAGACTGTTGATGTCAGGACATGTCCACCTGGCACTCTGTTTAACAATGGAGTCTAAGCCCCAACTCTTTCCTCATCACTTTTATTGTCGTTGATCATTTTTATATAATGACATTCCCCACTCTCAAGCACTCACTGCACTCTTGTCGCAGGTGATTCTAAATAAGTGACTGCAGTTATTTACTGCACATTTTGAACAGCCACTGAAGTGGTGTACCTACAGCACTGTTTGGTTGTTATAATTATGGCTGGTGCCATGTGAAATTGCTGCTGTCTTGACACATTCTGTGTACATCCACCAGCAATGCATGTCACTTCATGAAAAGCCATGTATACGTAGGGTGTAAGCATGTTTAGCTTTAACCTGCCACCTTCACTTTTGGCCCTATCAGCTGTCTCATTCTCTGTGATCCTCTCATGAAAAGCTTCTCAAAATCCCCAAACCAATCTCAAAACCTTTGAATGCAGTGCTCGTTTACATTCTTGGCCCCTAGTGTCTGGATCTTGCAGCCTGCTGATCTGAGAAATGCTCTCTCACGAAAAATCATACATATATATGCCTGCTTTAGTTATCAGCTGAAAACTCATCTGTTCCATCCAGTTTTGTGTACTCTAGATATATATTAAAAAAATATTTTAAAAAATCAATGCATGGTTATGTAAACTGTACTTCTTTCTATTGAATCTGTTCCTATTACTTAGTACAATAGTAGTGTTACACTGCTTGATTTCAGCTGAAAACTCACCTCTCCTGTCCAGCTTTCAGCTAGACTGCTTGTGTACTGTTGTATATATTTTGTTTTTTCAGTGCATGGTTATGTACTGCCTTTGTACTAATTCTGTTCCTATTACTCAGTGTTACACTGTTTGGCTTCAGCTGCTTTAGACCTCAGCTGAAAACTTACCTGTTGTGTCCAGCTTTCAACTAGTCCCCTCATGTAATGTACTTTTCAACTTAAAATTAGTACTGTACATTTTTGTTTTGTTTTTCCATGCACGGTTATGTAAACTGTACTGCTTTGTACATTGTAGTGATTCTGTTCCTATTAATCACTGTTAAAGTTAGCGACTTACACTGGTTGACCACCAGTCTGATGTGAGTGGGCGTGTGGTTTGTCAGCCACAATGTCAGTCAGTGACTATGCATCTATG
>OY757556.1:6691467-6716467 GCA_963584105.1 Alviniconcha strummeri
GTGTGAATGTGGGACATCTATAGCTTGCTGTGTGGATGTGGGGCATGTATAGCTTGCTGTGTGGATATGGGACATGTATAGCTTGCTGTGTGAATGTGGGACATGTATAGCTTGCTGTGTGAATGTGGGACATGTATAGCTTGCTGTGTGAATGTGGGACATGTATAGCTTGCTGTGTGAATGTGGGACATGTATAGCTTGCTGTGTGGATGTGGGACATGTATAGCTTGCTGTGTGGATATGGGACATGTATAGCTTGCTGTGTGGATGTGGGACATGTATAGCTTGCTGTGTGAATGTGGGACATGTATAGCTTGCTGTGTGGATGTGGGACATGTATAGTTTGCTGTGTGAATGTGGGACATGTATAGCTTGCTATGTGAATGTGGGACATGTATAGCTTGGTGTGTGAATGTGGGACATGTATAGTTTGCTGTGTGAATGTGGGACACGTATAGTTTGCCGTGTGGATGTGGGACATGTATAGCTTGTTGTGTAAAAGTGCACAAGGACACCGGAAATCTTGCTGTGTGGATGTGGGACTTATGTGTAGCTTGCTGTGTGAATGTGCACAGGGACATGTACACTTGCTGTGTGGATGTTGAGCGTGTATAGCTTGCTGTGTGAATATGCACAGGGACACAGAAATATTGCTGTGTAGACGTGGGACATGTATAGCTTGCTGTGTAGACGTGGGACATGTATAGCTTGCTGTGTAGACGTGGGACATGTATAGCTTGCTGTGTGGAAGCGGGACATGTATAGCTTGCTGTGTGGAAGTGGGGCATGTATAGCTTGCTGTGTAGACGTGGGACATGTATAGCTTGCTGTGTGGAAGTGGGGCATGTATAGCTTGCTGTGTGGATGTGGGACATGTGTAGCTTACTGTGTGGAAGTGGGGCATGTATAGCTTGCTGTGTAGACGTGGGACATGTGTAGCTTACTGTGTGGAAGTGGGGCATGTATAGCTTGCTGTGTGGAAGTGGGGCATGTATAGCTTGCTGTGCGAATGTGCACAGGGATATGTAAATCTTGCTGTGCGGATGTGGGACATGTGTAGCTTACTGTGTGGATGTAGGGCATGTATAGCTTGCTGTGTGGATGTGGGACATGTGTAGCTTACTGTGTGGCTGTGCACAGGGACACTAAAACTCTTGCTGTGTGGTTGTGGGACATATAAAGCTTGCTGTGTGGTTGTGGGACATATAAAGCTTGCTGTGTGGATGTGGGACATATAAAGCTTGCTGTGTGGATGTGGGACATATAAAGCTTGCTGTGTGAATGTGGGACATATAAAGTTTGCTGTGTGGATGTGGGACATGTACAGCTTGCTGTGTGGATGTGGGACATATAAAGCTTGCTGTGTTGATGTGGGACATGTACAGCTTACTGTGTGAATGTGGGACATGTACAGCTTGCTGTGTGAATGTGGGACATGTACAGCTTGCTGTGTGGATGTGGGACATGTACAGCTTGCTGTGTGGATGTGGGACATGTACAGCTTGCTGTGTGGATGTGGGACATATAAAGCCTGCTGTGGGACATGTACAGCTTGCAAGTGTTTATCAAACCTCAATTCAGCCTCAGTATCTGTGTAGAAGACAGAAAGGTGGACTTGATCAAAACCACAGAGTCGGCCTGTTTGTATACGTGTCGCAGTATCGTTGTGTCAGGTTGACAGTTGCGATGTTAAGAATTGTGAGAATTGTGACTGCATGTACCGTTTACATAAGAAAGGAGTTTCTTGCTTCCTCTCCCTTTGCCTTTCTTTGGCTTGCTCGAAGTTGGCCACGTGTGTGTGTGTGTGTGTGTGTGTGTGTGTGTGTGTGTGTGTGTGTGTGTGTGTGTGTGTGTGTGTGTGTGTGTGTGTGTTTGTACGTGTGGTGTGTGTGTGTGTGTGTGTGTGTGTGTGTGTGTGTGTGTGTGTGTGTGTGTACGTGTGTGGTGTGTGTGTGTGTGTGTGTGTGTGTGTATGCGTGTGCGTGCGTGCGTGTGTGCGTGCGTGTGTGTGTGTGCATGCGTGAGTGAGTGAGAGTGCAGAAATAATACGACACCGAGAGAGGGAAGGAGCAAGGGGGAGAGAGAGAGAGAGAGAGAGAGAGAGAGAGAGAGAGAGAGAGAGAGAGAGAGAGAGAGAGAGAGAGAGAGAGAGAAATGTCATCAGAGAGAAAAATAACAGGGCGATGGCTATGGGGCACGGCGGGGCGGTGGAGGGGGTGGACAGGGAGAATTTTTCAGTTTTTCCCGTCAACAATAAATGACAACCACTGAAAAGGCGATGCGAGCAAGGTTAATGATATTGGCGGTGAGTGGGACAATGTTCCAGCATGTTACGCCACGTTCGCCAAACCGGCACCCTGAATTACTGGTAAAGGTGCTCCCTGGAGAAATCAATGCCCGACCCGGTAACACACGCTCTCGTCGAATACAGCAGTGTCTGAAACACTGTTCCAGGTCCAGGATGAATACGGCAGTGTCAGAACTACTGGTTCATGTACTGAATGAACTGATACAGCAGTGTCTGGACTACTGGTACAGGTACTGAATGAACAGGCAGTGTCTGAACTACTGGTACAGGTACTGAATGAATACAGCAGTGTCTGAACTACTGGTACAGGTACTGAATGAATAGGCAGTGTCTGAGCTACTGCTACAGGTACTGAATGAATACAGCAGTGTCTGAACCACTGGTACAGGTACTGAATGAATACAGCAGTGTCTGAACTACCGGCACAGGTCCCGAGTGAACAGGGCGATGCCTGGTTTACTGGTACTGACTCTATAGATTGTCGGGGAATAACGACGTACTTCTTGATATGACGACAAAGGGTTTCAGGATCCAGATCCGTCATCAAACATTGTTGCTGTTGTTGATCGCTTTTATATATAACGCTGTTCTCCGCTCTGGAGCAGACTCACTGTGCTCTTGTCACACGTGACTCCATATCAGTGAATGCAGCCTTTAAGCGCGCGCTTTGAATATCCACCCGATGAGAGGTGTACGCAGCGGCAGCGCTGTTCGGTTCTTCGTGGCTGGTGCCACTCGAAACTGCTGCCATCTCGGCGCGTTCTGTATACACCATACAACCATGCACTATCCAGCATTGCCAGTCCAGTCTGCGGCTACTCTCACCGGGCTGTGCTGGTCTACTGACTACTGAAGCCATGGACCTATATAATATACACGTATCGTAATTATGTAGGTCCATGACTGAAGCAGCGGAGCCATTTCCCTTCAGTGTCCAACTGAGTGGCCGCAGTGGCATTGCAGACACAGGACCACTACGCTGGTGTGTCTGGTCCAACACTGGCTAAGTTATTGACAGGGCGGCTGTGACTGTGTGAGGGAACGGCACGACCTGTGTCCAAGTGCACTGTTGTGACAACCACCTGGACAAGACGGCAAGGACTCCGTGTGTAAGTGATAATGTACACTCCTTGCACACACACAAATGCGCGCGCGCGCGCGCGCACACACACACACACACACGCACGCGCACGCGCCCACACACACATACACACACACACGCACGCGCACGCGCCCACACTCACATACACACACACACACACACGCACGCATGCACGCACGCACACGAACTCGCGCGCATGCACATACACACAACCACACAAGCAAACAAAAACCACCCACGCACACACACACACTCACACACACACACTACAGCTGTGACCAGGCTGGGCCATAACTCGCTGAGGCACTGCGTACGAACGACGCCCCACTCACGTCAGAGTGTTCAGAGGAGAACCACATCAGTATTACACTTCACAGGACGAGGAGTCCACATCGTTGAATCCGAGCCGTGCTTAAGCGAGGCCGAGTTGTCAGTATCCCCCAAAGAGGCAGACCTAGCTAATGGCGACGGAGGAGTCAGTAATTAATAAAGTAAGTAAGCATGGTGCTTAAAGTAAAAATAAAAAATAAAAATAAAAACCACAAGGCTTATTAGGGGCGGGGAGAAGGAGGGGGAAGGGGTTATGGAGGCAGGGGAAGGGAGAGAGATTATACACCTATCGCGACATTGTCACCACCAAAATCACTCCTGCCTTAAGATGGGCAGCGACGAGAGTCAGTTTAATGTTTCATTAATTGTGAGGGACAAAGTCAGAAGACAGTGTCCACAGACCACAACCTTTTTTGAAGAGAGAGCATTATACCTAACGCTACACTGTCACCACCTCAGAATGATTCTGCGGTGCCAGCCATTTTAGGGGCAAAGTGTCACAAAACAGTGTCCATACACCACTTTTTTTTCTTTCTTTTTTTAAGAGAAAGGAATATCGAAATGGCTCAATGTCGCCTTCCCGCTGTGCCAAACCGGATTGCAGGAGGTTGGGAGAGGGAGCCTGAGATACCATCTATACACCTGTAACACTACACTTTTGCCGCACAGATCAGGAGCTGTGTGAAAGTCGAGGTGGCCGTCCTGGGCTCCCCGTTCCTAATAGTCCGTTCGGTCACTATGTCTGTAGCGTATCATCGTTGAATCCGAACTGTCACCACCACAATGGCGATGGGCAGTTCGAGTTCGAGTTCAATGTTTACGTCCACAGAAACCATGGAACTAGATATATCATGTAAGTCCTTGCAGAGACCGGGTAGTGAGCCGGTTTGACCTTGTGAGCCGGTTTTGCCAAGCGGTAAGGCTTAGGCTGGTAAGCAGAAGGACCTCGGTTCGAATCCGCTTCGGCTCTCCTTTCTCTTCAAAAGTTGTGGTCTGTGGACACTGGTCTTGTGACTTTGTCCTACACAATTAATGATTAAAAAAAAAAAAAAAAAAAAAAAAGAGAGAGAGAGAAAAAAGAGAGGCTCTCATCGCTGCCCATCTTAATGCAGGAGTCATTCTGGTGGAGACATAGGTATGTAATCTCCTTCTTCCAAAGTAAACATAGTGCTTAACGTCCACAGAAACCGTACGGCTTATTAATGACGGGGAGAAGGGGGGGAAGGGTATGGGGGTGGGGGGGGGGGGGGGGGGAGAGGAGATTATATACCTGTCGCTACACTGTCACCACCAGAATGACTTCTGCATTAAGATGGGCAGCGATGAGAGCCATTTTAATGTTTCAGTAGGAAGTGATGGACAAAGTCACAAGACCGTGTCCACAAATCACAACCATTTTGAAGAGAAAGGAGAGCCGAAGCGGTATCGAACCGAGGTCCTTCCTTCTCCCCCTCTCCGCGTCCCTAAAAAGCCTTACGCTTTCTGTGGACGTTAAGCACCATGTTTACCCTACGGACTATTAGGGACCCCGTCCAGCCGGGACGACCACCTCGACTTCCACACAGCTCTGATCTCTGTGGGCAGCGATGTGAGCCGCCATTTAAATCAACGAACAAAGGGAATTAATTAGCGCTCGATAGACGTCACATGAACCCAACAAATGACCTGAATCGCCGACGGTAACTCTCACCTGGTATGGGAGTTAGTACTGTCGGTATATTTAATGTTTAATTTAATGAACCATTGTAATGTTTGAATTGCATTGGCGGTTGCTTGGGAAAAATCACGAGACAGTGACCATAAGACTTTGGGGAGGGTGGGGGTGGGGGAGTGGGGGCTTGTATACAACGTCACCGTGGCTACTCGAGTCAGTCGGAGTGGGTGGGGTCCCTGTGTATACAACGTCAGGGAGGTGGTTCGGGTGAAGGGGGGGGGGGGGGTCGGTCCCTTTGAAAGGGGGGCGGTCACCGTGTATAGTAACCATGGTGCTTAACGTCCACAGAAACCATAAGGCTTATTAGGGACGGGAATCAGCGTGTATCACCGCGGTTTCTCAGTTGTACACTGACTGACGGGAAAGGCCGGAGAGCCAGAAGCGGTTCAAACCCCGGATTTATTTGCCTTCCAGCCCGCCGCAGAACTTGCACCCTGCACCACTAGGCCAAACCGGATCACAACAACCTCTACCACCCACTACTTAAACGACCTAGCCGTCCCTAATAAGCCTTATGGTTTCTGTGGACGTTAAGCACCATGTTTACTTACTTTACTTCGGCTGCCCGAGCCGGCATTGTCGTGGCCTCAGTCTCGCCTTCAAGTTCTAGCTGCCTGCCGTTCCTATCTTGTGCGCCATGTGCTGTGGCCGGTAGATAGGCTACAGGGTGTGCTGGCGAATGTGTTCAGCGCCTGTAGTCAGTGTTGTCACGCAGTCAACGTGTGTGGCGGCGTCCCGAGCCTCAGCCGAGAGAACGGCCGACGACTTACGTATGTAGGTCAGGAGAAGTGTCATACGGCACAGCTACGTTCACTCGCCGCTGTAGATCACTTGAAGCCTCAGCGGCGAGTCCGCGCCGACTGTACTGCTCAGTGACGCCGTATACCTTCAGTGTTGACTGCTCGGTCAGGGTCAGGTGGATTACGATCAGTTGCGGAGGGTGTTGATCCCTTGAGTACGTTACTTGTGACTACGACCTGGGTCGTCATCTTAGCCGTGTAGCGCTGCCCTGTGGCTGCTTAGTTTCCTCCTCGGCGGCCCTAGCCAGACAGCCAAAAACTGTACGCATAGTCAAGCTGACGTGCAGCTGTTTGGGAACACCAGCCCGAGACTTCGGTCACCGAGTTACTGCGGCGTATCAACTGCAGTCCTGTTCAGTTGAGCAGTTGTTTTTCGGACAGTCTTTGTGACTGTTCCGGACGGCCGCTGTTGCCCAGCGGAGTACACACTAAAAGTTGCTTTGCACTGGCGGGGTCCCCACTGCTGTTCTGTTGATGGCTGGCAGACCCTTCGGTCCTCAGTTACGGGTCGGTGCGCACGGACAAGCTATTCATCTCTACTCTTTCCCGTCCCTAACAAGCTTCATGATTTCTGTGGACGTAAAGCACCATGATTACTTACTTTCACCCTCATCAGAGCTCAGGAGCTGCGTGAAAGTAGAGATGGACGGCCTGGGTGTCGGTTCGAATCCACGCTTCGTCTCTCCTTTCACTTCAAAAGTTACGATTTGTGGACACCGTCTTGTGATTTTGCCCCTCACAATGAACGAGACGTTAAAATAGCTCTCATCGCTGCCCTTAATGCAGAATCAAGTTCCGGTCCGGGGTGAGGGTGTGGCGTTAGGTATAGTACTCATTAGACGCTGAAGTCTCACAAGATAGACAGCTAGATAATTGATTTTTAACGCCCTGTCAACCATGGCGGTTATATCAGGGAGAGGCCCAGGATCAGACACAAAAACTGCCAGCTAAACACACACTCAGTCTCGGTCAGCCCCACCGCCCCACCCCACCGTTCCCCTTGTCAACGATTCATAACAAAAACGCCAACAAAGTGATTGTTTAACAAACACAACAACAAAAAGAACAAAAGAAAAAAGAAGGGTTATACCGTTCTTGACACTTCGCTCAAAGCCTTCAGTCACAGACGCTGAAGTTCCATACTGAAACAAAAAACTGACAAGCTCCACACTGACAGAGGGTCACTGAGGCAAAAAACAACAACTGAAAATACACTCCCTCTCGGTCACGCACACACACACACACACACACACACACACACACACACACACACACACACACACTACCCTGCCATCTCACCCCCCACAACACCCCCCTGCCCTCACCCTTTCCGCCTCCTTCAACCGGTTCTCAACAAGCCCGCATCGGCGAAACGACTGAGCCCCGTCAACACCCCCCCCCCCAACCCCTCCCCCCCCCTCCCCCCCCCCCCAAGGATCTCTGGAACCTCTCTGATGCAGTTCAGTGGCTTCCGTCCCGGCATCAGTGACGTCACCAACCGGCTGCAGCAGCTGCAGCTGCACTGATGTGACGTGGTGCCACCATCAGACAGCGCGGCTGAGACCAGACTGTGGGACTATCAAGGACGAGGAGACAGCGGTGAGGACGGACGGTCGGTCGGTCGCCGTAGCCTATTGATCCGCCTCCCCCTGCACTCCCCCTCCCGCCCTCCCCCTCCCCCCCCAGGGAGCTGCTGCAGACGTCAGTCACCGTCCGCAGCCGGCCGGCACAGACGCACAGGCCCAGTGGTCTAACTGCTTTCATGATAATAATAATAGTGGGTACTTAGAGCGCCTAACTCGCACATGCCCTAGGCTCTTAGGTATTATTCTTTAAATGTACACGTTTTCAAGATTTGATGCATACAGTATGATGTTTCGCTACGGTCTGTAGACACACCAGCCCAATGACACATCTGCCTTAGCTACGGTTTATACAGACACTGGCCCAATAGTCCATCTGCCTTAGCTACAGTTTATACAGACACTGACCCAATAGTCCATCTGCCTTAACTACAGTTTATACAGACACTGACCCAATAGTCCACCTGCCTTAGCTACAGTTTATACAGACACTGACCCAATAGTCCATCTGCCTTAGCTACAGTTTATACAGACACTGCCTCAATGACCCATCTGCCTTAGCTACAGTTTATACAGACACTGGCCCAATGACCCATCTGCCTTAGCTACAGTTTATACAGACACTGGCCCAATGACCCATCTGCCTTAGCTACAGTTTATACAGACACTGGCCCAATGACCCATCTGCCTCAGCTACAGTTTATACAGACACTGGCCCAATAGTCCATCTGCCTTAGCTACAGTTTATAGACACACCGGCCCAATGGTCTATCTGCTTTAGCTACAGTTTGTCGGGACATCGCCCAGGGTCCCCGCCATCTACTTTAGCTACAGTTTATAGACACCTGCCCAATGTTATATCTGCTTTAGCTACAATTTATAGATACACTGCCCCACTGGCAGCTGTCCATCTGCATTAGCAACATTTCGTAGAGACACAGGCCCAATGGTCCACCTGATTTAGCTACAGTTTACAGAGACACCAGCCACAACTGTTGAAAGAGTACTGTTGCGAAGTACACAAGTTGCTTTGCACTGGCAAGGTCCCCACCACCTTTTTATCCATTGTTCTGGTAGTGGCAGTCAGTCTTTCCTGTTTTTGCGGTCGGAGCCCTTAGGACGAGCTATTCATAGCCGGGTACCCGCCGATCGACCCCGTCCCTAATAGACCGTATGACTGTGGTCTCTGTGGACGTAAAGCCCGACATTCCTTCCCTCCTTCCTTCGATCGCAGGAAAGCTGTGTGAACAGGGAGGTGGTGCTGGGCTCTCGTGGAGGGCCTGTCTTGCTGCTGAGTTGTTCTCAACAGTTGGTTCGGTCTCTGGACGCTGTCGTTATGACTTCGTTCCCCACAACTGTTGAAAGAGCAAGTTGCTAAGTACACTGAAGTTGCTTTCACCTGGCGAGGTCCTCACCACCTTAATATCTACTGTTCTGGTGGTGGCGGTCTTTCCTGTTTTCACGGGTTGGAGCGCTTTGGACTGACAACCCCCCCCCCCCCCCCCCCCCGCCCAAACCATGTGTGGTTTCTGTGGGCCCTTCCTTCCTGCGGTCGCACAAAATCTATCTGTGTGAACAGGGTTGGTTGAAGTGTTGCTTTACGTCCACAGAAACTTTAAGTTTGTTGGGGATGGGAGCCCAGGACATCCACCTCCAGTCATTCACACAGCTCCTGAGCTCTGAGTGTGTGAACAGGGAGGTGATGCTGGGCTCTAATACTCGCTTGACGTCGGATTTGTCTCAAGTTGATGCTGAGTGTTCTCAGCAGTTGATTCTGTGGACACTGTCACTGTCACTGTGTTTCCCACTGACAAAGTTTGAAACATCAAGTTGCGGAGTACACAAATTGCTCTGCACTTGCGAGTTCCCCTGCACTACATTAATATGTTGTTCTAGTGGTGGTGGTCAGTCAGATTTTTTATCTTTTGTTGTAATAAGTCAGTGTGGACTGAGAAAGGATTGGAGTGAGCAGCCTTGGGCCTTATACCCCACTTCCCCCGTGCTAATAAACCGCAAGACAGGTTTCTGTGGTCAGAGTTCAGGAGCTGTGTGAAAGTCGAGGTGGCCGTCATGGGCTCCCCGTCCTAATGAGCCTTTTTAGTTTCTGTGGACGTAAAGCAACACTGAACCACGCATTGGTCACAGTTTATCCCTAATATGTCAAATCCACGACATCCGAGGACATTAAGCTCCGCAACATCATCATCGTTTCTGCGGACGTTAAGCCCCATAAGTTAAACCGTCGATCGTCAGTCGGCGTGAGCAGGCGGTGGCTGATGATGATGTGGGGCTTAATGTCCTCAGCTGTCGGGCTGGCATAATTATTAGGGACAATCGTTGACGGCCCAGCGGTAGGCTGATAAGGAACTACGACTGAGGGACCTCGGCACAGTTCGATTCCCGCTTCGGCTCATCTCTTTCTTCAAAGTTGTGGTCTGTGGACATTGTTTTTGTGACTTTGCCCCCAACAACGAATTTGGTTGAAACATTAAAATGGCCCTCAATCCAGTGGGTTGGAGAACTGAGGACAAACCACTGAGCTAGACGGACCTACTTGGCGGCCTCCGCCGACCCTCGGACAACACTGGCAGGAGTGGGGGAGGGGGGGGGGCGAGGGGGGATCTGTCCAGCTGGCGGGCCCGCCGCTGGTCTGTCCGTCTGTCTGTCAGTCCGTGAGGCCTGTACTGCTGGGGGACTGAGACTCGTGCCAACTGCGCCCACTACACAAACACGGCTTTGTGTGGACGAGCCGGGCAGCTGTCTGGTCGGCAAGGGTTTTCCATTCGCCAGCCAGACGCTCAACCCCGCCAGGGCCTCAGCGGCTCGTTGATCAGTGCTTCCTCGTCCGCTGCACGAGGGCCTTGGAGACGAACAGCTGTGCACTCCTGAGGACATTCTCCGTGACGCGAGTCTGCATTACTTCTTGCTGTCGACAGGAGGTGGCGTGGCCAACGCAGTCTCCGCTGAAGGCGTTCTGCTGGCCTGCGTGCCGTTCGTCAGTCGCTAGCCGGTTACACAGACTTCAAGGATCGGTTTACTACGTCCCGTCTCCGACCGCCATAGGTCTCTCATGCCGTGAGCCACTGTACGTTCCGTGTAACCACACAAGTAAGTAAGTAAGTAAGTAAGTAAGTAAGTAAGTAAGTAAGTAAGTAAGTAAGTAACTGAACATGGTGCTAAACGTCCACAGAAACCACAAAGCTTATTAGGGACGGGTTGATCGGGAGAAGGGGGTATGGAGGTGGGGGAACAGGGTGATTACCATGATATACCTATCACTGTCACCACCAGAACGATGACTCCTGCATTAAGATGGGCAGCGATAACAGCCGTTTAATGTTTCATTAATTGTGAGGGACAAAGTCACAAACAAGACAGTGTCCACAGGTAGCCACACAGACAACTCAGTCAAAATTAGATCATACATGATGTCTTTTTATATTTGGAAATACAGTAGCTTTGGAAGGACGGATTTAACTGAACCAAAACTGCAATCTTCGTAAAATAAAGTTTTTGTGTTAGACCTCCCCCTCAGACTCTCCACTATCTTGTCGGTGGTCACTATAACCGTATTCATGTTCTCTCTCTCAGTTTTGTCCCGACACGATCCTCTGTGAGTTGTCAGAACGTTAAAAAAAAAGTACTAATATTTTACCTCTCGATACGTTTTTGATTAGTTTTTTGGTCCTGAGGTGACGGGATGTTAAAATCCAAGCAACATCTAACTAACACAATTATTTAAGCTGAACAGAAAAACCACGTTTTAAAGCAACAGGGACATTTATCCCTAATTTGTCAGTCCCACATCTGAGGGCATTAAGCCCAACATCGTCATCATCACCAGCGGTAAAAACAAAATTAAAAAACAAAAACAAAACAAAACACGCGAAGAATGTCCGCAGGAGTGTTGGAGCTGGGGCTGAACCAACACGGCAGGCAGGCAGGCAGACAGAGACGGGAAGAAGAGAAGGGAAGGGAGGAGAGCTAGCCTAGCTCGTCGTCTGTCTGAGCCGTGGACCCGAGTTCTAAGAGCGACCGTGAAGCTCCAACACACCGCGATCCCGATTTAGCTCTCTGCCGACCGAGTCAGCGCGCTGCGCTCGGGCCGTGTTCTGTGTTCCCGACAACACTGGGGCCTGCTTGGGGCTTGTCGAATTAGGCCGAGCCCGAGGAGGAGGAGGAGGAAGTGGAGGAGGAGGAGGAGGAGGGGAGGGGGTTATCGTTCTGTCAGTAGCGTGCAGAGCTTCTCTTCGCTGATTTGCTTCAGGTGGCTGACCTTGTTTCCCTGTCGTCTCTTGCGTGCCTTATGGGGTCGGATGATGGTAGGGGAAGGTGGTACGGTGGGGTGGTAATGGATGGGGTTGGGGTTGTCGGGAGTCTTCATTCCTCTCAGTGGTGTTCTCTTCGCGGACTTGTTTCAGGAGGAAGCGAAGGAAGGGACCGAGGAAGAAGAATGGCGGTCTTGGAGAGTGGGAGGAGGCGGCAGGGTCAGAAGAGATGGAAGGGCCAGAAGAGGAGGAAGGGTCAGAAGGAAGGGCCAGAAGAGGAAGAAGTGTCAGAAGGAAGGGCCAGAAGAGGAAGAAGTGTCAGAAGGAAGGACCAGAAGAGGAGGAAGGGTCAGAAGGAAGGACCAGAAGAGGAGGAAGGGTCAGAAGCAATGGCCGGAGGAGCGGAGGGCCAGAAGAGAAGGAAGGAAAAAGAAGAAGGGTCAGAAGGAAGGACCAGAAGAAGAGGAAGGATCAGAAGGGCCAGAAGACGAGGAGAGAAGGGCCGGAAGTGAGAAGGACCAGAAGACGAGGAGGAAGGGCTGGGTCAGCAGGAAGGAAAAGGTCAGAAGACGAGAAAGGGCCAGACGAAGATGAAAGACCACAAGGAAGGACCAGAAGATGCTGAAAGACCAGAAGGAAGGGCGAGATAATAATAAAGAGGATTTCTAGAGCGCCCATCTACCACACTAGGTGGCAGCACAGGGCACTTTACAATAACACTAACCACACACATACACACACACACACATGCACGCACGCACGCACGTGCGCGCGCGCGCGCGCGCGCACACACACACACATGTGTGTGAAAGACCAGAAGGTGAAAATGATGAAGATGAAAGACCAGAAGGTGGGACCAGAAGATGCTGAAAGACCAGAAGGTAGGACCAGAAGAGGAGAAAGGACCATAGGAGGAAGAGGAAGGGCTGGGTCAGCAGGAAGGAAAAGGTCAGAGGAGGAGGAAGGGCTGGGTCAGCAGGAAGGAAAAGGTCAGAGGAGCAAGAGGAGGAAGGGCTGGGTCAGCAGGAAGGAAAAGGTCAGAAGAGGAGGAGGAAGGGCTGGGTCAGCAGGAAAGAAAAGGTCAGAGGAGGAGGAGGAAGGGCTGGGTCAGCAGGAAGGAAAAGGTCAGAGGAGGAGGAGGGAGGGCTGGGTTAGCAGGAAGGAAAAGGTCAGAGGAGGAGGAGGGAGGGCTGGGTTAGCAGGAAGGAAAAGGTCAGGGGAGGAGGAGGAGGAAAGGTTGGGTCAGCAGGAAGGAAAAGGTCAGAGGAGGAGGACGAGGATGTTGTTCTAGGACCTATCTTTGGATTTCATCTTTGATTATGTAAAGGAGATCGACGTTTGTGGAAAGTCGCTTATAACTTTCTGTTACTTTAATTTTTGGATCTGTTGGGGAAAGCTCCCCACCTTTTACCTCTGGTTTCAACTGACGATGTTTTTAGTTTTTTTTTTTAGCGTTTATTGCGTTCTGACTGATAAAATATGTCCTGCTTTTAAATATAACCGTCATGGTCAGCTGGACGTTAATAACCAGTTATTATCTGTCTATCATGACTGACTGGTATCGGCTAAAGAACTAACCTCGTTTGTCTCTCGTTTGCATATTTGTGCCAGCGGGGAAAAAACAACATCGCTGATCGGGGATGGATTGCAGGTGGCGAAAAGGAAAGGAAGGCGGGTGGGTCGGGGGAGTAATCGTTCTTCTCCTTCTTGAAACGTGCTTAGGGGAGACTGACCTCATTCGCCTCAACTGACCCCGTTAAGATGACCTGACCTCGTTTAGATGTCCACTCCTTGTCTTGTATGAGGCTAGGTGGGAGTCAAACTCCAAGCACTGGTTTACGACATCCTTCCTTCAACCACTGCTGTATTTAGTTACGCCATAGGGTCCAGAAAACTGTCAGCTAACGAGCAGTGTTTTTGTTGGTGCTCAAACAGCAGTAAGTTTGCAACAAACGACTCAGATTATATCAGACGTTTGTTTTATAACTTACCATGTTGCTTACGCCAGCTCAAATAAAACCAAAATCGTTTGACTCGAGGCGGAATTGAGAGCCGGTTTGGCCTAGCGGTAAGGCGGTAGGCTGGTAAGCGGAAGAAACTCGGTTCGATACCGCTTCGGCTCTCCTTTCTCTTCAAAAAGACTGTGGTTTGTGGACACTGTCCTGTGACTTTGTCCATCACTTCCTACTGAAACATTAAAATGGCTCTCTTCGCTGCCCATCTTAATGCAGAAGTCATTCTGGTGGTGACAGTGTAGCGATAGGTATATATAATCCCCCCCCCCCCCCACCTCCATACCCCCCTTCTCCCCGTCCCTAATAAGCCTTATGGTTTATGTGGACGTTAAGCCCGTTCTTAATTGGGCGAATGTTTCTTCGCGAACCTAGTTGGAAGTATTCGGCGAAGCTAGTTGGTTCTTAATTGGGCCAACTTTTCTTCGCGAACCTAGTTGGAAGTATTCGTCCAAGCTATATTCGGGGTCCAAAAACCTTCGCTCAACATGTTCTGGGAACATTCGCCCTATTGGACGATCATTGCCTCTGATTGGCTGAGAGCAGAGCTCTCCTGTAAATGGAGAAAAAACAAAAATAAAAAATGGATGACGGTGTCGCTAGGTTCTTCACTCGCTTCGAAGGGAATTTGTTTATTTGTTGACTTGTGTTGACTTGTGGAAGGCGCAGCCTTGTCTCGGAGAACCCAGAATGAGATAGTAGTTAGTTGAATTACCCTGTGAGGGATGATTAAAGTATACTGACTTGACTTGACTTGACTTTAGCCTACATTTCCATCATGCTGTCTGCTGCGCGTCTGCCGCAAGTTCGGGCCGAAGCTTGCATCTCATTACAAGCCAGTTGAGAATGAAGTAAAGTCTGGACTGTCCGAACCATATTCGGCGAACTAAATGTTCAGTTAAGAAACGAATCATAGTTCGTCGAAGTGTCCGAAGTATGTTTGGGCGAACAAACATTCGTCCAGTTAAGAACGGGCTTTAAGCACCATGTTTACTTACTTACTCGAGGCGGAACTCCTTTTTTTTACCCAGGGTGGATGCGCCTCATGTTTACGTGCGTGCTTGGGTGCTAGGTTGCTTCCACAGTCTTATCAGTACCCGAACCTTTCGGAGGGCGCTGGACAGCTGCGCGGAGATAAAGAGTGCCCCTTCAGTGGCATAACTAAATCTGGCAGAGTTTGGAGGAAGGTGCCCGAAAGCGATGCTCGGAGTGTGGGTGGGAGTAGGGGTAGGGGTAAGAATCTTGTTCCTTCAGTGGTGTCATCGTATTCATCTTGTCACTGACGCCTTAAAAGTTCAATCTTTTGCTCCACCCCGCCCCCCACCTTTTTTCTTTCTTTCTTCTTCATCTGTTTTGTTTTGGTTTTTATGCCTCCGCCCGTCTGCTCCTATGACCGCCAGCTGTCGGTGTCAGTTCATGGATCCGCAACGGTTTTATGCGATGTACAAAATAGCATAAATTATGCGTCGTGCTGACGAACCCGCAACGGTTTTATGCGATGTACAAAATAGCATAAATTATGCGCCGTGCTGACGGATCCGCAGCAGTTTTATGCGATGTATTAAACAGCCGTGCTGGTGGATTTGCAACGGTTTTATGCGGTGTACAAAATAGCCGTGCTAATAGATCCGCAACAGTTTTATGCGATATACAAAATAGCCGTGCTGGTGAATCCGCAACGGTTTTTATGCGATGTACAAAACAGCCGTGCTGCTTGATCCGCATCAGAGCTCTGGAGCTGTGTGAAAGTGGAGGTGGCCGTCCTCGGCTCCCCTTCCCTAACAGTCCTCATGGTCTGTGTGGACGTAACGCAACACTGCAGAACATCTGTAACGGTTTCAAGCCACCCACAAGTGTTGCATTTGATATACCACAAGTTCGCAACAGTTTAAACCAAAAATGTTTTTACGATGCAGTAATTATCACAGCTCCAGCTAGCTGACGGGGTCCACAATAGTTTCGGCCGTCCTGATTCATTCGCAACTGTTGCATGCGATAAACCGTAATTATAGCTAAGTCCGTAACAGTTTTCATGCTGACTGATCCGCAACTGTTGCATGTGACATACTATAATTGTAGCTAAGTCCGCAAGTTTTCGTGCTGATTGATCGATCCGCAACTGTTGCATATAATATACCATACTTATAGCTAAGTCCGGTCGCAACAGTTTTTCGTGCGTATAACTATTATGGCTTCAGCCTGCTGACGGTATCCGCAATAGTTTTGGCCGTGCTGACTGATACGCAACTGTTGCATGTCATGTATCATAACTAGCTAAGTCCGCAACAGTTTTTCAGGCAATAGGCTACGATTGCATGTGATATACCATAATTATAGCTAGGCCCGCAGCAGTTGTTTTTTTTACGCGATACGATAATCATTTTGACTTCATCCTGCTGCGTGACGGGACTGATCCTCAACGGCTTCAGTTGATATAATTATAGCTAAGTCCGCTACAGCTTCTCGTGCGATACGATAGTTATTGGCCTGTTCATTGACGACGGGGTCCCCAGTTTCATGCGATGTACAAAAGGCCGGACCAGCCTTCCATGGGTCAGCAACAGATGTACCACCGCATAGCTGTGTTCTAGTGGAAGCATTCATCGGAGAGCCGGACTGCACAAGAGAATGGGGGCGGTCGGTGGGGTTCAGCGGGTCTAACTCGACTGACGTGGATCCTAACGACTGAACCGACACGACAAGACTAGAGCAAAGAGAGAGAGAGGAGGGTGGGGTGGGGAGGGGGGTGCCACCAGAGAGAGAGGTGGAGAGAGGGGGAGGAGAGAGAGAGGGTCACCAGAGAGAGAGAGAGGGGGGTCACCAGAGAGAGAGAGAGAGAGAGAGAGAGGGGATGTCACCAGAGAGAGAGGGGAGTGTCACCAGAGAGAGAGAGAGGGTCACCAGAGAGAGAGAGAGAGAGGGTGTCACCAGAGAGAGAGAGGGTCACCAGAGAGAGAGAGAGAGGGGATGTCACCAGAGAGAGAGAGAGAGAGGGGGTGTCACCAGAGAGAGAGAGGGTCACCAGAGAGAGAGGGGGGTATTACCAGAGAGAGAGAGAGAGGGTGTCACCACAGAGAGAGAGGGGGTGTCACCAGAGAGAGAGAGGGTGGTGTCACCACAGAGAGAGAGAGAGAGGGGGGTGTCACCAGAGAGAGAGGGGGTCACCAGAGAGAGAGAGGGGGTGTTACCAGAGAGAGAGAGAGGGGGTGTCACCAGAGAGAGGGGGGTGTCACCAGAGAGAGAGAGAGGGGGGTGTCACCAGAGAGAGAGGAGGTGTCACCAGAGAGAGAGAGAGAGAGAGAGAGAGGGTGTCGCCAGAGAGAGGGTGTGTCACCAGAGAGAGAGAGGGGGTGTCACCAGAGAGAGAGGGGTCACCAGAGAGAGAGGGTGGTGTCACCAGAGAGGGGGGGGGGGGGGTCAACAGATAGAGCCGCGGAGAGAGACTGAGAGCCGCACACACTGAAACAGAGCCGGTTGCCGGCCAGCAGACAGACAGAGAGAGAGAGAGAGAGAGAGAGAGAGAGAGAGAGAGAGAGAGAGAGAGAGAGAGAGAGAGAGAGAGAGAGAGAGAGAGACAGACAGACAGACAGACAGACAGACAGACAGACAGACAGACAGACAGACAGAGACAGAGACAGACAGACAGAGGTCGTCTGTTACCAGGCCATGGCTGACAATCCTTTCCCTACCAGCCCAAACCACTCCCCTTCTTTCCGGATGTTGGTCAGTCTTGGCTTTGTTGTGGCAGAGAGGCCCACGCTAGCCTGGCCTTTCAGCGACAGATTACACTCTCCGCCGCTTTAGCTGAGGCAGTGCAAAACCCGGTCACGTCAGTGCTGTGCTTGCTCGCTTTCGCGGTGAGCTACGTGAGGTTCAGCACAGCGCTGGAGGGTCACGTGCGCCTCGGCCATGGTGTTGCTGGACCCAGTCAACTGTTCACAACTACCTCCGGAGGTCGACACACGCTCCACAGATTCTTAGCACGACCAAAGCTTGTACAGCTAAATTCATGGACCTGTATTAAGTAGGTCCGTAGCTACATGTGCTCTACTCCATCAGTCATCAGTCAGTGTCTGCATAACGGTGAGCCGGTTTGGCCTAGTGGTAAAGGCGTTAAGCCCGTTCTTAATTGGGCGAATGTTTCTTCGCGAACCTAGTTGGAAGTATTCGGCGAAGCTAGTTGGTTCTTAATTGGGCCAACTTTTCTTCGCGAACCTAGTTGGATGATGATGATGAGTTGATGCTTAATGTCCTCAGATGTCATTTGACATATTAGGGACAAGTTGTGACCAATGCCGAAGCACGGTTCAATAAAATCCACATACGTAAGGTGTATGCGTGTTTAGCTGTAACCTGCCACCTGCACTTTTGGCAGAATGACCGGGATTTTTTACGTGCTACTGTGGTAACACGGGGATGGAACGGATACCGAAATAAGAGTCAGCACAGAAAGTCGACCCTGGAGAAGAAAATTCTCCCGCCGTTCCAGCAGGGATTCGAACCCGCGACCTTTCAGTCACGAGTCCGGTGCTCTAACCACTGAGCTATCCCCGCCCCCGACCTAGTTGGAAGTATTCGTCCAAGCTATATTCGGGGTCCAAAAACCTTCGCTCAACATGTTCTGGGAACATTCGCCCTATTGGACGATCATTGCCTCTGATTGGCTGAGAGCAGAGCTCTCCTGTAAATGGAGAAAAAACAAAAATAAAAAATGGATGACGGTGTCGCTAGGTTCTTCACTCGCTTCGAAGGGAATTTGTTTATTTGTTGACTTGTGTTGACTTGTGGAAGGCGCAGCCTTGTCTCGGAGAACCCAGAATGAGATAGTAGTTAGTTGAATTACCCTGTGAGGGATGATTAAAGTATACTGACTTGACTGACTTGACTTTAGCCTAAATTTTCGATCATGCTGTCTGCTGCGCGTCTGCCGCAAGTTCGGGCCGAAGCTTGCATCTCATTACAAGCCAGTTGAGAATGAAGTAAAGTTTGGACTGTCCGAACCATATTCGGCGAACTAAATGTTCAATTAAGAAACGAATCATAGTTCGTCGAAGTGTCCGAAGTATGATTGGGCGAACAAACATTCATCCAGTTAAGAACGGGCTTTAGGCTTGTAGCTAGTGACTCACAGGAGGGCCTCGGCTCGATTCCGCTTCGGCTCTCCCTTTTCTTCAACGAAAAGGTTGCGGTTTGTCAGTGGCCACTCCTGTGATTTTGTCCCTCACAACTTGATCAGTAAAACATTAAAACTGTTCTCATCGCTGCCCATCTTAACGCAGGAATCATTCTGGTGGTGACAGTGTAGCAACAGGTATACAATCTCCCTCTTCCCCCCACCCTCGCCCGTCCCTAATAAGCGTTAAGTTTCCTGTGAACGTAAAGCACCATGTTTACTTACAGTTACAGTCTCTGCATGTGCAGAACTCAGGCAGGAGCTGTGTGAACAGGGAGGTGGGCCTGGGCCGCTCTCATTCCCTATCCTGTTCCGGCTTCTCCCGTCCGTAATAAACCGTACAGTTTCTGTGGACGTAAAGCACCATGAACAGAAATCTGCGTGTCAGTACTGCGCCCAAACTCCAAGCACTGGTTTACGACATCGGTGCCGGAAAGCGATGCTCGGAGTGTGTACTGCGCCTCCAGTAAAAGACGAGACGGTCAAGTGACGTCACTGACTGGCGACATTGTTGATCCTGAACTAAACGGTATCGCGGGTCACGGTGACCTGGCGTCGGAACCTGAGTGACCGGCAATGAAACAACAGTACAGTTAATCTGACAAAGAGATGCTCACACAAGTCTCCTTCGGTCACCAACACCGTCCCGGAACCTCTGTCAGTGCCAGCCTTCTCCCTGTGACACACACTGAACAACAACCCCACCGGGACAGAAGCAACCAAACCTGCGTGATCCAAACACAAAAGGTTAAAAGGAACGCTACTTTAAGAGGACAATACAAAACGTGCGAAGTTTCGGGGGCACGCCCATTTTTCAAGCGGAAAAAACGGCAACAACTGGAGAAAAAAGAAAGAAAAAAAAGAGAAAAAAATGAAAATGTACTAGGCCGGCTTCAGCTGAGTGTGTTCCGAGTGTTAGGACGAATAAGTCATCTTGTTTCGGATAAAAATGAAACAAAACCGCAACAGCAACAAGAACTGCAGTATATATACGCACACCATTATTATTTTGTCTATAGGTAACACTCAGATAAGCATACTGCTTATGTGTTTCCTGACATAGTTCAGGAGCTGTGTGAGAGTCGAGGTGGCCGTCCTGGGTTGGCCGTCCTAACGAGCCTTCTGGTTTCCGTGGACGTAAAGATATATTGAACCATCACTTCGGCATTGGTCACAACTTGTCCCTGATATGTCAACTGACATATGAGGACATTAAGCATCACTTCATCATCGTCATGTGTTTCCTGTACTTATTTGTTGAACTTATGACTACAATGAATGAATAAAATGTTGTTTAAACCATATATATTGATCGCTTTTATATAGCGCTGTTCCCCGCTCTTGAGCAGGCTCATTGTGCTCGCATGTGATTCTACATGAGTGAATAGCTTTTTATAGCGCGTTTTTGAATATCCACCGAAGTGGTGTACTTACAGCGCTGGCATGGCCGGTGCCACAAGAATCTGCTGCCAGAGAGAGTCAGTCTCGGCGCGTTCTGCGTACACCATACAAACATGCACCGTGTCACTTCATGCAAAGCCACATACGTAAGGTGTATGCGTGTTTAGCTGTAACCTGCCACCTGCGCTTTTTGGCAGAATGACCGGGGTCTTTTACGTGCTACTGCGGTAACACGGGGGTGGAACTGATACCGAATAAGAGTCAGCACAGAAAGTTGACCCTGGAGAAGAAAATTCTCCCGCCGCTCCAGCAGGGATTCGAACCCGCGACCTTTCGATCACGAGTCCGCCGCTCTAACCACTGAGCTATCCCCGCTCCCCGTACCATACGTACTTCAGTGCCGGTACTGTAAAGGGAAGAGATCCAGTCTTTGTCAAAAACGAGGGACAGAGAAGGAAGGAGGCGAAGTCTGATGGGGAACGACCAGAGTTAACGGGACACAGCCGAGGAGAGAATAATTAGGCTATGGAAAATAAAGGGAGGTCGTAATCGCAGCATTGTGGACGCAGCCCTTCATGGGGAGGATGGAGGGTGGTCAGGGGGGCGGGCCGGGTAGGGAGAGGGGGCCGCAAGAGAGATCGAGAGGCCGAGAGCAATGGCGAATAAAAAAATAAAATAAAAATAAAAACCAAAAGGGGGAAGAAGAAAGAAAGAAAAAAAAAAAAGGGGGGGGGGGGGGGGGGGGGGGGAGAGAGAGAAAAAGGCACAGAAGGAGAAAGTGAGAGCGAGTTGCGCCTTAAATGAGAAGGCAGTTAGTAAAGTGAGAAAGGCAGTTGGTCAGTGAAGTGACTGGGAAAGTCAGTTGGTCAGTAAAGTAAGAAAAGCAGTTAGTCAATAAAGTAAAAAAGGCAGTTAGTCAGTAATGTGAGAAAAGCAGTTAGAGAAAGGCAGTTAGTCAGTAAAATGATAAAGGCAGTCAGTAAATTCAGAAAGACAGTAAAATGAGAAAGGCTGATAGTAACATGAGAACTGAAGTCAGTCAGTACTGAAATGAGAAAGGCAGTTCGTAAAATGAGAAAGGCAGATAGTAACATGAGAACTGAAGTCAGTCAGTACTGAAATGAGAAAGGCAGTTCGTAAAATGAGAAAGGCAGATAGTAAGTAAAATGAGAATGAAGTTAGTAAAATGAGAAAGCCAGATAGTAAAATGAGAACGACAGCGTGAGTTAGTAAAGTGGATGAGTGTTAGTGGTTGTTTCTATGTTCTGTCAACCGCACCCAGTAACCTCGTGACGATCACACTCTGTCGTAAGCAAATGTACATTATTTTAAAAACTCTTCTTATTATGTCAACCCGTTCTCAGTAAAGTAAAATCTTCGATATCAGTCCACACACAGATGTAACTCAGTGAATCAAAACAAAGAGACACACTGACGTACTAAAAGACTAGACGGAGAAGGATCGCCGAAGAGACTGAAGGGAGGGCAATGAATTAAAAGAGGGGATGGGGGGCGGGGAGGGGGGGGGGGGGGAGAAGACTGAAGATTCGGCGACGCCGGAATCACGGAGAAGGAAGGAGGAGGAGGCAACTGAGGCAGGACCCGGCCAGCCCGACTTGGGCAGGACTGAGACAAAACCACAGACAGGCCTGAGGCAAAACCACAGAGGCAGGCCTGAGACAAAACCGCAGAGACAGGCCTGAGGCGAAACCACAGAGGCAGGCCTGAGACGAAACCACAAACTGAAGCAGGACTGAGACAAAACTACACTGAGAGACACTGGACTGACTTAGGCAGGACTGAGACAAGACCACAAAGAAAAGTGACTGTAAGTAAGTAATGACTCGGTGTTTTACTCCCAGTCAGCCAGTAAACAAGTGACTCAGTGACGTGAGCAGGACTGAGACAAAACCACAGACTAGGGACTGACGCGGGCAGGATTGAGACAAAACCACAGAGACTAGGGACTGACACGGGCAGGACTGAGACAAAACCACAGAGACTAGGGACTGACGCGGGCAGGACTGAGACAAGATCACAGAGACTAGGGACTGACGTGGGCAGGACTGAGACAAGATCACAGAGACTAAGGACTGACGTGGGCAGGACTGAGACAAGATCACAGAGACTAGGGACTGATTTGGGTAGCACTGAGACAAGATCACAGAGACTAGGGACTGACGGCAGGGCTGAGACAAAACCACAGAGACTAGGGACTGACCCATCCAACCCAGTAGGCCCGAGACAAATCCACAGACACAGGACCGACGTGGGCAGGACAGACTGAGACAAAACCACAGAGACACTAGACAGACTGACGGAGAAGTAGGATCAAGACAGAATACACCTGCAGTCATAGATCCACAATGTCATCCACAAAGTCAAAGCACCGACCCTCCGGCCTCAGGTTTCTGCCAAAGTTGGTTAAGTCACATTTTCAAAAAGTGACAGACAGGAGTCCTTTTTCCGTCGGATCACGAGATGAAGAAGAACTGTGACTGGCTACAGCGAAACTCACGCTGCGGAATGGCAGAAGCCGGAGCGATATGAGACCGGGGACTGGGTGAGAAGCAGGCCAGCATTAGCTCGAGATGAGTGTGACTGTGAGCGTCACTGACCATGCAGATCCCGTGGAGAAACCCGCGAGGCGGGAAAATCTCATCAACTCAGACTCCGGTTCTCTTGGCCACCCGGCAACCCACCTCCACCACCCCTCGCCGGCCGGCCTTCAGGGGCGCCCCGGACCTCTCGCCGAGTACACACCGCAGTGGTACGTGGCAGCCGTCGCGGCGGCACGACCGGCGATGGCACAGCGGTGTAGCCGCACTGAGGGCGGAAGAACCGAGAGGCCGGCCACTCTGTCGCTGAACCAGTTCCCCCATCACTCTCTTCTCACGCTCTGCCCTACTCAACTTCCTCCCTGGTGGGAGGGTCCCCGCTTGACGTCACCCGTTGCCATGGCACCTCGGGTCCGTCGCAGCGAGGGACTGAGTAGAAACACGTGAAAGAGCGGTGGTGTGATAGTCTCGTGCTGAATATTGGACATCACAGCTGCTCGTGGCCTGTGCCGCCTCAGTGTTCTCAGTCTGGTTGTGGCGGCGAAACACCACCCTCCGCAAGCACTGACACGTACACAGCAAGCTGTGGGCTAAACATGTACGGTGTTGTGCTTGCTGTCTATGGACAGGGTTGACCGTGCAACGCTGTCCCCTTCTCGAGTTGCTGCTCACTAACTGTCTTTCTCGGGGTACACCCAAAGTGACCTACCTACACAGCATTCTACAGCGTCAGTAGTAATGCAGTGAGAACGAATGTTTCACTGAAAGAACCTGCACCTAACGTGAGCTCAAAGCGCATAGTATTGTATCGTAATGTACGGTGTCAGTAGTCTACCGTAACTTGATGCATGGTGTTACAGTCAATCGTAATGTCAGTGCGGTGTCAATAGTCTGTTGCTATGTACTGTGTCACTGAGTAGTCGATCTTAATGTACTGACAATGTCCGTAATGTACATGGAGTCAGTGTGGACCGTATAGTAATGTACAGTAGTTTCTTGGTAATGTACGACGTCGGTAGTCTATCGTCAGCACCATGTCGTAATGTACGACGTCGGTAGTCTATCGTCAGCACCATCGTCGTAATGTACGACGTCGGTAGTCTATCGTCAGCACCATGTCGAACGACGTCGGTAGTCTATCGTCAGCACCATGTCGTAATGTACGGCGTCGGTAGTCGTCGTCAGTAAGGACCCTATCGTAGTGTACGGTGTCAATAGTCTGTCGTCAGTAAGGACCCTATCGTAGTGTACGGTGTCAATAGTCTGTTGTCAGCAAGGACCCTATCGTAGTGTACGGTGTCAATAGTCTGCTGTCAGCAAGGACCCTATCGTAGTGTACGGTGTCAATAGTCTGTTGTCAGTAAGGACCCTATCGTAGTGTACGGTGTCAATAGTCTGTCGTCAGTAAGGACCCTATCGTAGTGTACGGTGTCTATAGTCTGTCGTAAGGACCAAATCGTAGTATACGGTGTCAATAATCTGTCGTAAGGACTATATCGTAGTGTACAGTGTCAATAGTCTGTCATAAGGACCACATTGTAGTCAGCGTATGGTGCCAGTAGCCTATCGTAATGTACAATGCCAGTAGTCTATCGTAATGTACAGTGCCAGTAGTCTATCGTAAGGATCGTATCATAATATACGGCGTCAGTAGCATATCGTAAGAACCATATCGTAGTCAGTGTACGGTGTCAGTAGCCTATGGTAGTGTACGGTGTCAGTAGTCTATAGTAGTGTACAATGTCATTAGC
>OY757556.1:6721467-6795649 GCA_963584105.1 Alviniconcha strummeri
CTAAGTTGTTTTTTTGTTTTGTTTTTTTCTCTCTTTTTTTCCTCCCCATTTAGATTGATTGTTCAGGACTTTCAGGCGTATTTTCCCCCCTACTGTATCCTTCAGAATTCCACTGTTTTGCACTGGCACAACATCACGGAAACACATAAAATGCGCGTTTGACATTGGATGACTAAGCAGCAGTAGCAACAAAGCAAAACAACAAAGAAAGAAGAAGAATCAGAACGGCAGCGAGAAACCAGCACTGCTTTGTGGGTTTCAATGGGTCGCTTTTCAGTGGGTCGCTTTTCAAACAGCAAATGCGACTCCAAAAACATGGAGGTCAAATATCGGACACTTAAATGGGACGAAACAACAACAACAACAACAAAACACACCTCTGAATGTGAAATTCCTGTCAGATATTCAGATTCAGTTGCTTTCTCTTTGTCGAAGATTTTCGAATGAAACACTAGATAATTACTTGTTAACACAATCAATTAAACTTTCGAACTACCTACCAAGGAGAAGAAATGGATGAAACGAACCATAGCCGTAATCCCACACCGATTATAGACACGGCTGGCTACAATCTAATGAAATCATTTACAGCCGTCAAAAAGGATAATTATGCCAAGTTACAGTTTTTGTATATATCCGCAGTGTTAGTGTATATTAGTGTTATCTAATATTAGGACGTAGGGGAGGGGGACTATCACTAAGGATCCACTGTTTTACCACCAGAATGATTCTACATTAATATGGGCCCGGCTGAGAATTTTATAATTTAGAATAAGAAGAAGAAGAAGAGGAGGAGGAGAAGGGAAAAGAAGAAGAAGAAGAAGAAGAAGAAGAAGAAGAAGAAGAAGAAGAAGAAGAAGAAGAAGAAGAAGAAGAACAACAACAACAACAACAACAACAACAACAACAACAACAACAAAATTCAGGATGTTGCTTAAATTTTACAGTAACTTACAACTTTTATTGGTGGCCGATTACGAACAGACCAACAACCATCAGATGACTTACCATGATGCCAGTATGAGACCATATATTTCACAAGGCTCAGTGAACCGAGTCTACAGCAAAAAGAAGATAGTGTTAAAAGAAATTAGTTATTTAGTTAGTAACTGGATTTTAACGTCCTGTAAACCGCACAACCGCAGTTTGCTTATGACAGAGTTTGACTTGTCCAACGCAGGACAAGTGGTGACCCACCACAGGACAAGTGGTGACCCAACATAGGAAAAGTGTTGACTCACCATAGGACAAGTCAAACTCTGTTATAAGCAACTCACATTTCAAAACTCTTCTCATATATAAATCTTTTCTCAAGTCAGGCAACAAAACCGGTCCCTACACAAACATAAAAAAACACACGTACATATGCAGACATCAAGCACAAATTCTCGAAGAGCCAATCCCCTCAATATTACCCCTGTTAAATGAGCACATAAGGCTAGGACATGCCGGCGACGTCGACCACTCCGTCCGACCTATTTTAACAAGCAACCAGAAGAAAGAACGCAGCTGTTTTGGATAGTCTGAATGCAGTGCGTGGTTTAGATCGTACCTTAGACTAGTTGCCTGTGGTGAGGTACTGACAGGGATGAGATCCCAGGAGGTACCTTCTCGTCGTCCTGAAGAGGGAAACTATACCTAACATTGCACTGTCGCCACCAGACTGATTCTGTATTAAGATGGGCCCCGATGAGAGCCATTTTAATGTTTCATTAATTGCGAGGGGCAAAGCCACAAGCTACTGTCCATAACTGACTGACTGAATCACGTCTTTCGAAAACTTAGGAAATCCGAAGTTGGGAATCGAACCGGGTCGTCCGTTTACCATCCCAGCACCTTACCGCTAGGCCATCCCTGCTCATGTACGTGTGGTGTAGTGCACGCGGTCCCCAGTCTTATTCCACGGATTTAAATTGTAAACGCAAGTCCATGTCTTATTCCTTCAGTCAGTTTCTGTATTTTTCTGTCACTAGACGTAAAAACGTCGACATGCCCCAAAGCAAAGGGAGCAAGTCCGATATGGCGTGGTCCGCAAACAACCGGCATCATCACCTGCGCTGCGTCTTTCCTCCCAGCGGCAAAGGGATGCAGGCCAGCCTGCACCAGGACGCCATAAAAGGCCTGCAGCCTAACGTCATCAACGATCCTGAGGATTACGTCTATGCTGCCAGACGTATTTTTCACCGGTGAGCGAGAAGTGTTACTGTTACATATTCGTCGTGGTCGTCGTGTGTGTTTGCCTCTGTGTGTGTGTGTGTGTGTGTGTGTGTGTGTGTGTGTGTGTGTGTGTGTGTGTGTTTGCCTGTGTGTGTGTGTGTGTGTGTGTGTGTGTGTGTGTGTGTGTGTGTGTGTGTGTGTGTGTGTGTGTGTGTGTGTACACGTACATGATTGTGTGTGTGTGTGTGTGTGTGTGTGTGTGTGTGTGTGTGTGTGTGTGTGTGATTGTGTGTGTGTGTGTGTGTGTGTGTGTGTGTGTGTGTGTGTGTGTGTGTGTGTGTGTGTGTGCGTGTGTGTCTGTGTCTATGTATATATGTATGCGTGTGTCTGTGTGTGTGTACAGACGACGCGTGGCCACCAAGCTGTTACCGAGGTTCAGCCGAGCCAAGTCGGCCAACTACGCCGCTCTGTTGTCGCAAGCCCTGCAGGACGCAAACCCGGACCAGATTGACGCGGGCCACGTCAGCAGAATCCTGCAATCCTCGCAGGCCTACAAGGTGGGTGTCCCACTTAAGCCGCCACTGACACGGCAGGTTGAAGCCACAATCCCGGCATACAGCCACCAGACCGGCCACCTGGGCCACCCTTTCGTCAGTAAACACTGATGGTGTTTAACGTCCACAGAAACCACAAGGCTTATTAGGGACGTGGAAAAGGGGGGAAGGGGGTACGGAGGTGGGTGGGGGTGGGGGTGGGGAGGAGATTATACACCTCATCGCTACACTGTCACCACCAGAATGACACCGGCGTTAAGATGGGCAGCGATGAGAGCGATTTTAATGTTTCATTAATTGTGAGGGACAAAGTCACAAGATAGTGTCCGCAGACCACAACCTTTTTGAAGAGAAAAGAGAGCCGAAGCGGACTGGAGCCGAGGTCCCTCTGCTTACCAGCCTAACGCCTTACCGCTTGGCCCAACCAGCTTACAGCCCCTCCCTTTTGTCACTGACAAAGTTGGTTACAGCCTAGCCGGTCCCATATCATAAACAGCCTGTCGGACCACAAGCAGCCTGTGGGACCTGCCATGCCTTCCTCCTGACACTACAATATTGGTTACATCACAACCAGTCCCATATCACAAGCGGTGACCACGGCTATACCTTCTTTTCGTCACTAACAAAGTGGTATTGCCTAGCCTCCCACATTAGAAACGGTGACTACCGCCGTGCCCTTATTTAGTCACTGACAAAGTTGGTTACATCCTACCATGCTCTCATTTCGTCACAAAGTTGGTTGCATCCTGCCATGCTCTCATTTCGTCACAAAGTTGGTTGCATCTATAGGCTAATGTACGTGCTATTCGTGAAGCCTAGCCAGTCCCTTACCGTAAACAGTGACCACTGACCTGCCCTTCTTTTGTCACTGACACAGTTATGCATCAGTGCTCAGCATAATGAAACACACACACACACACACACACACACACACACACACACACACACACACGCACGCACGCACGCACGCACGCACGCACGCACGCACGCACGCACGCACGCACGCACGCACGCACGCACGCACGCACGCACGCACGCACGCACGCACGCACACGCACACGCGCGCACACACACACACGCACATACGCGCGCACAAACACACACACACACATACAAACACACACGCGCGCGCGCACGGCACGCACGCACTCACGGACACGAGAGAGAGAGAGAGAGAGAGAGAGAGAGAGAGAGAGAGAGAGAGAGAGAGAGAGAGAGAATCTATGCCTCATGTGCGCCGACAAAAAACGGCCAGTTAATTTCCAAACTGTGACGTAATCATCTGTAGCAGAGGTGAAAGGACCGAGTAGGTGGAGAGAGAGAGAGAGAGAGAGAGAGAGAGAGAGAGAGAGAGAGAGAGAGAGAGAGAGAGAGAGAGAGAAAGAAAGAGAAAAAAAGGGGGAGGGGGGGGAGGGCTTGATTCGAAGCTGACAGGTGCAGGTGAAGTCGGAAAGCAAGTCGTGCCTCAAGCTTGACGCTTGTGTGTGTGTGTGTGTGTGTGTGTGTGTGTGTGTGTGTGTGTGTGTGTGTGTGTGTGTGTGTGTGTGTGTGTGTGTGTGTGTGTGTGAAGGGGAGATGTCTTGACTGACACACTGACCGTCACGGGGTTGAAATTGTGCACGGAGCCAACCAGACAGATTCGGGCTGATGCGGTTCTGAGCCTACTGTACCGAAAGGAAAAGCAAACAGTAAAAACACCAGAGCCCAGGAGAGATCAAGAGGAGGGAGGTGGAACTGGGCTCTCATAGCTGGATGGGACTGTCTTGCTGCTGAAATGTTCCTCAGCAGTTGTTTTTTGGACCTTGTCTTTTTGACTTTGTTCCACACAGCTGCTGAAACAGCAATAGATAGTGAAATATACAAGTTGCTTCATGCTGGCGGGGTCCCCACCTCCTGAACATTGTTGTTCTGGCGGTGGCTGACGGTCTCTTCGGTCTTTGCGGGTCGAACTACTCAAAGGTTCCCCCCCTCACCCCGCTTCCCCTCAAACGCACGCACGCGCGCGCACACACACACACACACACACACACACACACACACACACACACACACACACACACACACACACACACACACACACACACACAACTACAAAAACGCATCTTGTCGGCCAAGTTCTGACGCGACAAGTGTCCCCTGTGTGTACGTGTGTGTTTGTGTGCGTCTGTGTGTTTATATACGTGTGTGTGTGTGTGTGTGTGTGTGTGTGTGTGTGTGTGTGTGTGTGTGTGTGTGTGTGTGTGTGTGTGTGTGTGTGTGTGCCCCAGGTGCCAGTGTTCCCAGGGCGACGCTACACAGCAGAGGAGGTGGACAGGATCACGGAACGCCTTTCCACTTACGACCCGGAAAAGGTGCCCGAGTCTCGGGGCTACGCCATCAAGCTGGAGCTACCGGTGGTGTACCGGAAGCAGTACACCGACGAGCAGGTGTACGACATCGTCAAGCGCCTGTCCACCTACGACCCGGAGAAGAGCCCTCCCGAGTCCCGCCCTTTCGGCAGGAAGCCAGCGGCCATCAGGGCCCCCAGTCGCCAGTCGCTGGGCGCCCACCTGAAGAAGTGCTCGGCCCAGCAGGTCCAGGAGATCGTCAACAGGCTGAGCAAGTTCGACCCCTGGAAGTGGCCCCCCGGCTCCAGGAACCCCAGGGACATTGCCGTGCGGGCCTAGGGCTTATTTTCCTCGCTTAAGACTACACCCGGGGTATTGCTGCACAGACCTAGGGGTTGGTTTCCTCGCTTAGGACTACCTCACTGGGTATTGCTGCAAAGGCCTTGGGATTGGTTTCCTCGCTTAAGACTACCTCACTGGGTATTGCTGCAAAGGCCTAAGAGTTGCTTTCCTCGCTTAAGACTACCCCACTAGGTATTGCTGCACAGGCCTAGGGGTTGGTTTCCTCGCTTAAGACTACCCCACTGGGTATTACTGCACAGGCCTAGGGGTTGGTTTCGTCGTTTAAGTCTACCCCACTGGGTATTGCTGCACAGGCCATGGGGGGTTTCTGGCTTAAGGCATCCTCCAGGGACTTGTTAGCACGGGCCTGGGAGATCTGCTAGGTCCAGGCATCCAACGAACATTTCTACACAGGCCTAGGTGGATTTCTGGGTTCAGGTATCATCCCAGGGACGTTGCTGCGCATGCCTTGGTGTCCTCCTAGGTCCAGGAATCCAACTAACATTAACTACACAGGCCTAGGAGGCCTCTAGATCCGGTCATCCATCGAACATTGCTACACAGGCCTTGAGGCCTCAGCCAGTCATCCATCGAACTTTTCTACACAGGCCTAGGGGGTTCCTAGGTCTGGGCGCCCCTGGGACATTGCTATTTAGGACTATGGAGCTCGTCAGAACATTGCTGCAGCTCGCCTAGGTGGCCTCCTAACTGCAGGTCTTACAGGAACATCGTTATACGGGACAAGGTGGCCTCCTCACTCCAGGTATTCCAGGCCTATGTGACCTAGCTCCAGACATCAAAGGAACGATTCTACACAGGCCTATGTGATCTCCTGGGTCAGACTTCTACAGAACAATTCTACACAAGCCTATGAGACCTCCTGCATCCAGACAGCTAAGGAACATTTCTACACAGAACTAGGGGGCCTTCTAGATCCAGATTTCCCAGGAATACTGCCAGGGGGCCTCCTGGGGATACTATTCTATGATGCAGACATCTCAGGGAGCATCCTAGGAACTTTTAGTATGGTCCTAGGGGACCTTCTAGATTCAGACAGCTCAGGGACATCGCCAGGAGGCCTCCTAGGAACGTTGCTCCAGAGGCCTCGATCCAGAAATCCCAGGAACATTGCCAGGAGGCCTCCAAGGAACAGTGCTACACAGACCTTGGGGCCTCCTAGGAACAGTGCTACACAGACCTTGGTGGCCTTCTACGGACAGTTCTACACAGGTCTAGGGGGCCTCTTAGGGACAGTGCTACACAGACCTAGGTGGCCTTCTACGGACAGTTCTACACAGGTCTAGGAGGCCTCCTAGGGACAGTGCTACACAGGTCTAGGAGGCCTTCAAGATCCAGTCACCCAAGGACCATTGCGAGGGGGCCTCCTAGGGACACTGATAACACCATGGTCCTAAGCCTATATGTAGGTCCATGGACAGCACCGGTCAGCTCTTGTGCCGTTGAGCCAGAATTGTGTGTTTTGTTTTAGTGACTGTCGCGTTCAAGTGACTTAGCCCACAAGAACAAATATTAGCGCACCATTTCACTGTCCGAGTCGTATCACGTGACACTACGGACCTTGAGACTTTACACACGTGTGGAATCGTAGAGTCTCATTTTAGAGCCAGTCTCTAAAAACGATTAGTGTGGGCAGTTTCCCCAGTCCAGACCTCTTTCCAATCACTTTCCTGCAAGTGCAAGACTCTTAAAAGAATATCAACGATTCTTTCCTTGAACGGACGAGACAGGACTGTCAAATAAACGTCCGTTCGAATTGTTCCAAAGGCAACAATAGTGAAATGTCTGAGAGACGGGGTGGACGTATATTATAGTTGTGTTTTTTCTTCTTTTTTCCGAGCGCATAGGTAGTACCATCTTCAAATGGGTTGAATTTGATTCTACTGACTCAGTCAAACTCGGTTTGTGTTGCTACATTGTGAATAATGTGTCACTGTGGCACAATTATATTACTGATTAACTAAATTTAACAAAAACTTTTTTCCGTTTCTTTTTCGCCCCGTGAAAAATCCTATTGCTTTCGTCAGTTTCGATTTCGGACGTAGAAGTTACGTAATATGATTTTTATGTCACGGACCTACATCCCAAGAACCAAATAGTACTTATCATCTGCTTGTGCTGTTTTCATTTTGGCCCATATTTAAAACCAAATCTATTCGCAGTGCAGAAAAAACCCACCCGTATCAGTAAAAACAAGAAGTACAATAAAATGTACAAATAAGGTGGTGACGCAACAAGCGGAATAGATACCTCGAATCAGTGTGTGCATCGTGATGCCAGTGCCTGGGAGAACTGTGAAGTTAAATAATTACGAGACTATTGGTCGGTAATGCGATCGGTACATGTTGACATTATTTGAAACACAGTGAGGCTTGGGTCGACTGCTTGTGCAGAATCAACAAACAAAATAAAGGGAGTTAACAGATGTCAACAGTATTCATGTCTCTGTGGTTGCGTCCCTTGTCACAGGTGTGACGTCTGTCGAGCGATGTTACTTCCCTTTGACCGTTGACTATTGGCGGGTTGGTCGAGTGTTGCTTTACGTCCACAGAAACCGTAGATTTATAAGGGACGGGGTCGGGTCTACTGGCGATCCTAATAGTCCTTATGGTCTCCGTGGACGTAAAGCAACATTGAACTTGGCGAGTGTCAGACAACCCGTCTTAACACTCAGGTTGGTGCCAGACACAACGTGCTGGTGTCAGAGTAAAATACACCTCCGCGGCCAATCTTACTCATGTGTAAAGCATCGACCGAATTATATGTTTCAGAACATCGCCCCAAGACACGCGATCTTAAACATGATCTGTCTGCTCAATGAAATGCTTTCTGAAGTTAATAATTATACTTATGGCAATGGTATTTTCTTTCTTTGGACAGTGTGTGTGTGCGTGCGCGAATCCCATCACACACACACACACACACACACCCTCGTGGCCCAAGGAATCTTCACACCAAGTTTCATCTCGGTGTGTTCAGCGCCGGTGATTGATCACCAAATCATTAATGGCGTTGACACACTCTTATTTAAAGTGTGTATGTGTGTGTGTGAGAGAAAGACACTCCGAGCATCGCTTTCCAGCATCTTCCTTGTAGGAAGGATGTCGTAAACCAGTGTTTGGAGTGTGTGTGTGTGTGTGTGTGTGTGTGTGTGTGTGTGTGTGTGTGTGTGTGTGTGTGTGTGTAAATAATATTTCATGTCGGTGGACTCAGCCATGCAGCTTAATTGCCTCCCAACAGGATATCTGTCCCATGGACGACTACATATATTATTCAGGTCCATGACCTGTCCCCCCAGCGACTCGCGATGACGCAGGTCTTGACACACATCCGGTGTGACGTGAAGTGAGACAACATTAATGTCACCGGATACGCACTACTGCTTCTTGGTTCTGCGCCGTTAGACAATCCGGCTCTGTTTCTTTGCAGCCATCTCGTCTATTGTCTTTTTGTTCTGTAACACTGAGAGGACGAAACGCGCTTCAGGGTCCTAGCGCTTGCTGACAGGTCATTTGGATGACGTAACGTGCGTTAGGGTCTGTCATTTGTCATCAGCTTCTTACGACCTTCCTCTTCAAAGGGAAGTACACGCACGCACACATATACACTTGTCAGCTTCTTTTGACCTTCCTTTTCAAAGGGAAGCACGCGCACACACACACACAAGTATGTACCACACACACGCACGTACGACACACATACGCACCACACACACAAAACACTCCAACTTAGAAGCATCAGTGTTGAAACTTTGAATTCTATTCCGTTTTCTTCTCTCCTTTTTTCTCTTTCTTTCAGAACGAGATACAATAGTATACAGACGCAAACACGGTACTTTCTACTTCATTTAACTTTTTAAAGGTTGTGACGTTTAGAATCAATGGAAGCGACCCAACGACACAAAAATAATTCATCGTGAGTAAGGAAAAAAGAACAACAGCAGCCCCTCCATCAATGGACGCATCAACATCTTTAAAGAATAAATGAAATCAGAATAAAATATACAAATCTTAATTATTCACTCTCCGACTGTTAAAATAGTACTTGTATATATATATGTTAAAACCGGCTGCAGTCACCATTAGTCAGACCATCAAACAAAATTTGATTAATGTCGCCAGAAAAAAAGAGAAATATATATATATATAAATGAAGAAAACGAATGGGGGAAAAAATGTCTCGCCTGAAAAGTCCCAAACCGTCTTCTCAGTCTTTATTGGAAGACAGGATTTCATATTGAGCAGGTCAAAGTTATGTGGCACATTTTCAGGCAATGCTAATACACTGGCCAGACCATTCTCCACCTTTACCTCAGGGTGTAAGCTTAGCGTCTAGCCCATCAAATGACTCCCCTCCCCACCCCATCCCTCAAAAAAAAAAAAGAAAAAAAAAAAGCTGCATTATACAGTACAGCCGTGTATGGGTTAAACAATTTTTTTTTTTAAAGAGGTCTACAGAAAAATATAAAAAAAAAATCTGGCAAACTTCTGCAGCAGTTCCACCAGCGTCCCTGCAGAAGCTACATTTTCCTCGGAGAAAGCAATGCCAAATTCCCAAAGGATTACTTCCTGAATGTGACAAGGAAGAATAACACGAAGCTTCTCAAAGCTGTAGTAATCGAACTTGGTCACTTTCTACAAACTGCTGTTCTACAGCAATTCGGAATGAGTGAAATGGGAGTTCAGTTCGATGTTGCTTTGCATCTACAGAGACCGTACGGACTATTAGGGACGGGGAGCCCAGGACGGCCACCTTGACTTTTACACAGCTCCTGAGCTCTGCGAACTGGGAAGAAGAATCAAGACTCAAATAATATTTTAAGGGACGCTGCACTATCACTGTGGGGCTCTATCAGCAGATGGTCTGCTCCTTGGACGATTCACATCAGCAGAAAAACAGCAACGACCTGACCTGGGTGTAAAAACGAATCCGTTTCCCATACTTGATGAACGCAAGGTTTGACTACATAGTAATATAGTTGAGGTTTTAAAGAAATCCCAAACAGGGCAGTAGTTCTTCCTCCTTCTTCTGCGTTCCAGCATGGTTCTGCTTCAAATTCCCTGTCCCGTGGTTTAGATGAAGGTCTTAAGGTCCTCCAAGTTCTGTTGCCCAAAAGCTGTTCTTGCAGCGTTGCTTCATGGGGCCACTGCTGTGTTCTTGCTTCTCTGAAGATGGGGCAGAACTGTAGAACATGCTCTGGGGACTGTGGTTCTCCTGGGCATAGGCAGTCTTCAGTGTGTGCCAGCCACAGTCAGAACACGTGTGGGAGCAGGCGACAGTGTCCAGTCCAGAGACGGAAGATGGTGGTCTGTTGCTGTCGTTCAAATGGTTTCTTCCTCAAAACACACGCCAAAAAGCTGAGTACCAATACGCATTTTGGTACTGCTTCCACACCCTTAGTGGCCAGGGCATTCAGAATGTTCAGAGCACCGGGCATTCGTTCAACTCATACTCTGAACCTAATTAATTAGCAGCAAAACCGCACACTGAGCCCTCATGCCACAACCAAAGGCACCATGCACTTCACACTGACACTAATTTAATCCATACACTGATCAGCATCGAGTCATTTAGTCTCGGGGAAAAAGAAAGAAAAACTAAACCCAAAACCTGCTAAATTTTAGGCCTTGACCCTGATTACAATGCAGTAATTAATGACCATGACCTTGATTACAATGCAGTAATTAACAAGTGTTTGATAAACAACAAACTTCCATAGTGATAACACTAACACTGTAACAGCATGCAAGAAGACCAAACAGTCAATTCACATTAAAAATGCAAATACAACTTTCATTATTTATTTTCAAAACCTGTCCTCTGACCTACATAACGGATCATGGCCATCAAAAGCAGTATGAACGTGTGTTGATCCCTGTGTATACATTCTTGTATATATATAATACTTTCAGATGAGTTCATCCGAATATCTGTATCATAAAAATAAAAAATAATCTATTTTGATACTAAGACAATAATTGTGGCAACATTTTCATTTCAAAGTACCTATTGACAATGGACAAAGCAAAGAGAGAGAGAGAGAGAGAGAGAGAGAGAGAGAGAGAGAGAGAGAGAGAGAGAGAGAGAGAGAGAGAGAGAGAGAGAGAGAGAAAACTGCATTTCTGTGAGCATCAAATGCAACAGCATGTTGAAATATGTTACTAAATATGTATATATTTATAATCAAAATCTAAGTGAAATAACAACAAGAAGAAAGTTATGTAATCCCAGACAAAGGTCCCTGGATCTCTCCAGATGAAATATAAATGCCAACAGTACACAGTGTACAGAATCTATACTTTGCTGAGGAAACTTAACAACCAAGCACATTATATGCACATGTATACATGTACATATTTCCTCTACAACCATGCTCACTTCCACAAAAAACTAGAACAAAAAAACAGGACACAAGAGTGTAACTTCCATGTAGAACCACAAAACCACACATGAAACAAATTGTCAAAAAAATAATGACACACACAAAAGAGCCGCAACAACAACAACAAATTCATTACAATAAAAACAAGAAGAAAAAATGGTGGTGGTGGTGGTGTCCTTTGGGAATTTATACCATAGGCATAACCAAACTTCAAGTGTTGGTTAATGATCTGAGGCTTGGAGTGTGCCGCCTAACTAGCAACTTGACACTATCCAACTTTGACACGCTTGACAAACAGCTTTCCCTTGTGAAAGCAATCTGCTACAAAATACAAAAATTAATGAAAGAGAAAGTTAGAGAGGAAAGAACGTTGTTTTATACACCAAGTCAACAGGGAGATGGGAATAAGATAAATCAGAACTACTGATGACTTCCAACTAATTCACAGTATAATAACTTCTATAGCCCACTGACTTTTAAATCACAACCACTCACACACACCCACACACACACAGAGTTGTACAGCAGTACAGTGTTGTCACTGTTTTCATTCACTCTTTCCAACATTTAAACATTGCACAAGTGGTCAAGAATCCATCCTTACTTTGCCTTGCTGTTGTCCCACATTTTTCGTGGGTGAACACAGCAGTACATGTAAACCTAAGATTCAGTCATTCGTGCATGAAATACAAACATGCATACACTGTTACTGTATTAAAGTAGTATACTTGTGCATAATGTAACAGGATCAGATGCAGTCTTCATTTCCTGTTTCATGGAAAGTGTCATCTTAATACGTGGGTGACATTGCACCTACAATCAACTATGCTGTACAAAAATCAGTCCTGTTTAGACTCGTCGACAACATCAGATTCAAAATGCATTATCAAGTTGAGTGACAGGCTTCAATGCATGAAACTGAATTCCACTGAATTAATTTTAAAAGACGTAAGGCTCTGAACAAAATTATAAGTTCTGCTAAAGGACTGTGGCAGAAACTGACCACATCACAAACATCAAACATTTAGCATGCTTTACAAACTTGGTAAGAGATTCAGCTGTGGCAAAGTGAGAAACAGATGTATCATCAGGAAGAAAGCACATACCCACTGAATGTAATATATTTACTATTGTAGCCTACAACTGTATTCTAAGCACTGCACCAGGATTCCATAAATGCAGCTGTGGATATAGCCAGTTGCCTTTTTGATGACTGCAGATCCAGCTGATTACAAATACAGATGCAGCACTTTCCATCCTGCCATGCACGCATGGTCGTTGTTCCTGCATCTACTGAATCTTAATTTTAACAAGAAAATTACACCAATCCTGTGGAAGATCAGCTAATTAAAACAGGCATCGCAGTCACACACAAAGTCATTAATTAAGCCTTTAAAAATACCACAGATGTACAGCCATCACAGGTGAAACAAGTTATTTTCTTTCTTACACTTTCACTAAAAAATAAAATTAAAAACAACATACACAAATGTAATATATATGTCTGATAAAAACTCAAACTGATCTTCAATTCCTCAGGTAAACATAAAGCTGATGCCATGCAACAGAATTATTCCAGCTTACAAAAATCCAATAAAACCGTTCCCAGTGACTGACACAGCAGTAGAAAGCAGCTGTGCATACAATGAACACAGTATTTACATCATCAATTCCATTCTTTAAACTTTTTACTTAGATATCCTACATTCTCTCTCACTTTCTTTATTCAGTCACACTGCACCCAAGTGCATGTTTTATCCTTCATACTCAGAACTAGCATCAAAGAACATGCCTTACATGCACAGCATCAATGGACATGCTTTACATGCAGCCTCTCCACACAGATCCAAACCTCTTTTTCATTTCTACTTGAAACTGAAATAAACTGTCTTTTGGTTCTGACACATATATCTGCCAAGATAGCACAATCCATACCCAAAGGCAAGGATGGGCACAAAGAGTTACTGCCCTTCATAAGTGGCCCCATGGCTAATATGCAAATCCCAAAACATAAGTATTTGCTAACTCATGGCTGATCACATTTTGCCGTCTTTGTGATCTCCCTACTGTTGTTGCGAAGAATAATGGGAAATCTGTGCCCCCCCACCCCCTACTTTTGGGGGAGGGTTGAGGGGGGTGGGGGGCAGGCCAAAAGAAGGACCATGCTATCTTGGTATAAAATATCACTGGTTTCAATAAGAAATGAAAAGATGCTGTCAACTGGTGCTGTCCGCCTTTGCATGTCCTCAGAATTGCCAAGGTTTGAGGAGATAGTGGCTCACCTCCCATGTCAAACTCATGCGTTGCCTCAGGAAAAGACAAGAACGTGGCCAGTAAAATCAAACAACTGGCACTGAAACAGCTTGAAACACACATGCTCACAGCCATGCGTTCCCTGTGATCAGGAACTCCTGACTGCCAGCTTTTCTGGAACAAACGTACTATAAAATAAGCAGCATATTCACACCCAGTCCTCCAAGTGACTGTCATCCTGCATGCTAGGCCTTGGGGACTGCTTTCCTTTTGGAAGACAAGAGTGGATGTTGGGTGGGACAAAGGCCAGAAGCTGATTGACGACACTACTAAGAGTGTGCATGCCAGGCTATCTTCAGGCAGACCTGAACACACTCATCTGACTAGTATGGGCAAGAGAACAGCACCCTGCAAAGGACCCTATTCGCTTTGGTGTGGGGCTTCCTGAAGGTACTTCACAGTCAAAGGCACAATGGTAAAGAGTCACTGAGAACTGGCAACAGCACTGTAACCTGACCAAGTGCAAATGTAAATTATGCAGTGAAATCCTCATTTGATTTTTTTTTAATGCCACACTGTATTTTTTTTTAATTGTGTTTTTAAAAAGAAAACAATCTCTACATTCAATTTAAAAAAACTAAAATAATTAAAAATTAAAAAAATCCTACATTTTTCATTAAAAAACAATCTAAAATTCTGCTGTGGAAAACTGATTACTTAGAATGCATAACTGATTATTTCTCTATGCAACAAATGATTTAAAGTGAGCACAAACAACATAGTTATAATCTGGTTGGCCAGTACTAGTGGAACCTCTCACAGGACCATGCTTTGAACCCTTTTTCTGCCCCAGAACATGTGCTGCTGGTGTAGTTCCTTTCCAAAAGAGTTTCAAAGAAAGGTTAGGCTAACCAGACACATTCACTTTCTACAACATGGCATATTCAGAAATTGAGCAGGACAATGGTCCTGTAACATCCTTCTGGTAGATGGGAAACACTTGCACTTCCCCATGGATATCATGTGATGCCAAATGGGCTGGAAATGGTTAATGTTCTCTGATTCAGTGGACCACAGCACAAGCCTCTAAGCACAGTGAGACTCATAACCACTTCCCCACGCTGTTTTCAGGGAACTTGGCTCTCTGCTTCCAGTAAGAATTGACAAAGAGAAATAGTATGAACTCAGGAATTACAAATGATCCTTGTGTTATTCATTATTTCTTTTAATTTACTGTTAAGCACTCCACATGGTCTCATGGTATTTCTTCCCTGTTAAACACTTTGTGTGGTCTCTTACAGAACTATTGCTAAACCAAAAACACTGTGAGGGGTTAGGGCCAGTTCAAAACTTATCACATGTGCCTTTTAGGAAATGAATACCTGTTAAGCAGAGAGGTGTAATTCTTTCTGCTCAAGATTCAGAACCACATTCACCTCCATGGCAAGAAGCAGCCAGTTCCCCCAAAACCAGGGGCATTCTGCTCCTCCATAATTATGTGGAGTGCAGCTCAGACAATTGGAATTCTTACATCACGTCAACTTTTCTGACAATGGAGGCTGCAATGGGCTACCACCAGAATGATGCTCACACCTCGTGACAAGGACAACTTGAATGTTGTTCAAGCATAGACATTTACAGTATTTAACATGAATCTAATGTGTATAAAGAAAGCATGTCAGTCTTTCGATCCCAAGACTGCTTGCAGGCTGTGACAAAGAGTGCTCACTGTTCATATCACAAACACAGGCACCAGCAGACAACAAACCAGAAAGATACTGTGGAACCTCTGACAGAAGACTGCCCTCTGGAAAGATCATTTGCTTTTTCAGACCACATAGTACAAATGCAACTCTTTTTTTCAGATTTGGTTTTTCAGACCACATAGTATACAAATGACCCTTTTTCTCAGATTTGGTTTTCCAGACCACAAAGTATACATGCAACCCCTTTCTTCAGATTTGGTTTTCCAGACCACAGTGACATAGGCTACAACCCCTTTCTTCTGTTTTCTGCTCAAGTAATCCCCAGATATCCCAAGGTCCCTTCTCCCCCTGCTGGCTTTAAAGCCAAAACTACTTTTGTGTGTGTCAACTCTGAGGGTAAGCTGAGGAACAGATCAGAAGAGAGGTTCCACTATAAAACTTTGGTATGGATTTAGAAGCGAGGTTCCACTGTACTGTCATCCATTCACAAATTCCTGACTGCCCACAATGATAAGCTCAGCTTCAGGCTGGTCAAATCTGGGGGGCGTTCAGCCAAGCCACACTCTAGGCCGCCTCCTGGTCGAGAAAGAGGGTGTAGGGGGTGGACCACACGGTGAATCGGTGCTGCATGTTCTGCAGAACCTTGGATGTCTGGCTGGCCTCAATGGCCGAAGCCATGAAGGAGACAAAGAGGACAATGGTGGCGACGATAGCCACGTAGAAGGAGTAGCCGAGATAATCCTCACTGCTGGTGATGATGAAGATGTCGCGGTAGTGCAGCCCAAAGAAAACCAGGGACATCACTTCAGCCACAACTGCACATGTATGGAAAAGGAAGACATGATGACTGGCGTTTAAGGTAAGATTTGTATTTGTACTAAAACTCAGTTTCGTTCAGTGATTATATTTATAAGGCAAGACTTTATTACTCATGGAACTGGAATTTCACATCCTGTGTGACACAATTTTCATATATAAAAAGAAGAAGTGTGTGCATTGAGCACACTCCCTTAGAATTTAATCAACTACAACTGAATGAAATATGCATGTTGCTAGCATAGAGGATAAGTTTGATCATCCTGAGGTGGCTGTGCAATTGACTGGAAGCAAACATCCAGTTACTAAATACCTCTCTCATGCTCTCCATCTCACACACACACACACACCCACACCCAGTAAAACACAGTGACAAGCACTCATGCTCCTGTCCCCAAACCTACCCACAACCCCCCATCCCTTCTTCCCTAATCCCCTCCTCCAATCTGACCTGTGCCCAAGTTGACCACGGCAATGACTTTGAAGGTGCCTGTGCTGTCAAAGAAGCGGATGAGCACCAGACCAATCAGAACGCTGGTCAGCAGAGATCCAAGACAGGCCAGCAGGAACAGAGCCTGCACCGCACGGAACCAAGCTGCACACACACAAGAGTGACATCTTACATGTAAACCACTGTTCCAGTCTATATATAGATCTCCACGCATATGCACACCAAACTCTTCCAACCAACCTCAACACTGTTAGTGTTATGGTTGCTGGGGGGGTTGGGGAGTGTTCTGTTAAGAGAGGTCTGACTCTGATCATGTATATTCTCATCCCAGGAATGGTATAACATAAAGCTGTTATTTATAGATGGGTACATCTGATCCCACAAACTGTGTTACATAAAGTTATGTACACTGTCATCCCAGGAATGGTGTTACATTACGTTATTATGTACAGGTCTTTAATCCCCAAATTTGTGTTAAAAGGTTATGTGCATCCTCACACCAGGACTGTTGTTTACAGAACTGTTACAATGTTCGTGTTACACAGATAATAAAGTTTTACTATACTGTATACATCCTCATCCCAGGACTGGTGTTTACCCCAGGATTGGTCTACTGAAGTTTTATACACCTTCATCCCAGGAACAATATAAATAATTATAATACATTTAAACTGAAGTTTTGTGCATCCTCATCCCAGGAATGGTAATACAACTTACACAGTTCTGTATATATATATATCCTCATCCCAAGAATGGTAATACAACTTCCATAAAGTTTTGTACATCCTCAACCCAGGAATAGTATTACAACTTACAAAAAGTTCTGAACATCCTCATGCTATGAATGGAGTTACATAAAGTTCTGTATATCCTCATCCTAGGAATGCCAAATGGTGTTCCACAAAGTTCTGTATTATATAAATATATATAATATATCCTCATCCCAGGAATAGTATTCCATAAAGACTGTATCATGTCCTAATCATAGGAGTAGGATGATGCTATTATTGCAGCAATACTAGCAGCATACAGCCGAACATTCAATTTCATACCACCTTTAAAATCAATGTCTGAAACAGGAGTGGTCCTCAGCCAGGGTCATGTATTTACCTTTAACATGGGCATTTTTGGAAGGATGAGGTTTCAAAAGAACAGAAAAGTGGTCCTAACACTACAGAGTGGTTGTATGTCATTAAGGTGGTCTCTGAATTTGATCAGGGGTTTCACTGTACAAGTTCATTGACTGATAATACCCATTAACCCAAATCAGTCATCACTTCTCAGTTCATTGTTAACTACTGCCATACCATATGTCAGCAATGATGTCCAAGTTGTGGACAACTTCAATTCACACCCACTGCTACTTGTTGTACAATGTCAGCATGTCATCAAGAACATGTTTGTCAACACCAAAACCTTTCTGTTATCACTGTGTGACTGCTGTCATCACAATGACAAGAATTCACCTGACACTAGCGACCAGATCAGTTTTAGAATACACCAAGAAGTCTCAATCAACGGTATAATGTTTACTGTGATACTCAGAGTCATGCTGTCATTGTCATATATCCACTTTTGGCATGCCAAAGTGTGTCAGGGCCATTGGTCACAAAACAAACCCTTCTATGTACTCACTGATTAATACAATGCCAAGGGGGGTGCTACTAGAAGTACTGAGCACAAAAGCACTAAGCATTAAAGTAATAGAGTTAGACTAGTTAGAGCAACCATTCAAAAACACACAGGTTATACATACAAAAATATAACACTATAATATATATACTACATCATAATTCATACTCATAAAAAATCCACTGGTCTTAAACTCTTAATCTTATGCTAGTAAAACCAGATGCAGACTACCAGCCCTATGCCTGGTTTAATAGACCATCTGCCAAAATAGCTTTGTCTAGTTACATTATTAATAGACCTTTCAGAGAATTGTGCACAATCACAAGCTAATCTGATGCTTGGTCACTGGTTTGGTTAAAGGGGCACCAAAGAGAAGACACAAGTTGGCCTGAAAATGTGCAACGCATTGTCATCTGTGGGCTTTATATCAATATTTTATTATAAACTTACACACGATACGAACAAGAAGTTCAAATCAAATCTTTATTGTTCATAAAGTTCTATACAATGCACAAAAAAGGAAATCTGACCTGGACACACTGGCTCTGCCTCAAGAAGTTACATTTTTAATAAATTAAAAATTATCTGTCTTTACCTCTGTCTCACTCTCACTTCTCTCCACCTCTTGTTCAAATTACACTTTTTTGCTTCAAAGTGGAGCTCCTCAGGGCACAGCCATGTTCATACTTTATCAGTTTATATTGGTTCACTCTTTACTAATGAAGAGAATGGGGAAAAAAGAAAAAAGGTTGGCTCATGATATATATGCATACATTTAATAAGTAGTTCTTTGGAACATATGTTGGCATTATTTATGATGATGCTCACAATACTTTTGATACTGATAGTGATAGACTCAGTCTCACACTCACAGAGACATATTATCATATGGCCACAGCGCTTGTACACAAGTTGTAGACTGTGTTTTCGCAACTTTAAAATGATGATTTTTAACAAGGGGGATGAGGAATCAAGTGAAGAACTGCTGTGTACATTAAAAAAACACACTTATATTCCATTCCTAATCCTGCTTATAGGGACCAAGATGATGCTTCTGTTCAGTTCCCCCTTAACTGTGGTGGTGAACCCCATAGTTGCAGTCCTCCTGGGTCTGTACCCACAGATGGAAGACAAGGAAGGGAACTGAGCCTGCTGTCACTTAATAACACAACAGTTACAGGCACTTCCTGGACCAGCTGACTATAATTATTACCCTTCTGATTTTTGTCTTTCACACTGAAAGAACTGTGTGAGTGAGTGAGTGAGTGAGTGTGTGTGTGTGTGTGTGTGTGTGTGTGTGTGTGTGTGTGTGTGTGTGTGTGTGTGTGTGTGTCTGTGGATAATGGGTCTCTGTAGAAAATCCTTGTGAGTGGCAGCTCTACCTATAAAAATCCTTGTTTTGTCTGTGTCAGCATTGTCCTACTTATGTCCTACATACCGGAACTTGTCAAGCTCTCCCAAGCACTGGGTGCAAAAATGATTTATTTTCCCAGACAGTCTTCTCTTCTGTCTACAGCACAAGTTCTGTGAAGCTGCTTTAACATTAGCAAGACTTTTAGGTTGTGGTTATAAATTCTCTGCACAAGACGATGAGGAGTGATGTGAGAGAGACAGACAGATAGAGAGAGACACACACACACAGAAGGGGGAATGGGGGTGTCAAACAGTCTACTTTTTGGGTGCAAAAATGATTTATTTTCCTAGACAATCTTCTCTTCTGTCTACAGCACAAGTTCTGTGAAGCTGCTTTAACATTAATAAGAGTTTGGGTTGTGGTTATAAATTCTCCGCACAAGACGATGAGGAGTGATTTGAGAGAGAGAGACAGACAGACAGACAGATAGACAGAGACACATACACACACAGAAGGGAGAAGGGAGGGTGTCAGTCTACTTTTTGGGTGCAAAAATGATTTAGTTTCCTAGATAATCTTCTCTTTTGTCTACAGCACAAGTTCTTTGAAGCTGCTTTAACATTAACAGAGTTTGGGTTGTGGTTATAAATTCTCTGCACAAGAGGATGTGCAGTGATTTGAGAGAGAGAGACAGACAGTGACACCCACAGAAGGGGGAAGGGGGTGTCAAACAGTCTACTTTTTAAAAAGTGCAAAAAAACAAAAAAACAAAAAAAATATATTATTATTATGAATTTACAAACTCCTGTACATGTCAGATAGACTGGCAAACAATGCTGACGATTGACTGTCTTTTCAACCTATGATAGTATGAATCACAACTGAACAAATATTTCCTTCTTATTTTGCATGTGCACTTAGTATGCATGTGTGTTTTGAGCAAAACTGCTTTGCAACATAAAATAAATTTGCTTTAAAAAATGTCAGTTTAAGAATAGCCTTCTCAAAATGTGTTTAATTATTATTAATAGTAATACAACAGACCTGTAGAACTGTGAAAGATGAAAATAAAAACTTTAAAGTTAAAAATTATTTTGAAAATTTATTTAAAAATCAAAACAAACAAAATAACCAATGACAAAAATAAAAACCATGTATTTCTATTTTCTTAGGTAGAAAAACAGAAGTTGAACTGATTTCTAGTTTGGTTTTGTTTTTCTACCTAAGAATTTTTATTTTATTTTTTATTATTATTATTAATTTACAAACTCCTGTACATGTCAGATAGACTGGCAAACAATGCTGACGATTGACTGTCTTTTCAACCTATGATAGTATGAATCACAACTGAACAAATATTTCCTTCTTATTTTGCATGTGCACTTAGTATGCATGTGTGTTTTGAGCAAAACTGCTTTGCAACATAGATTTGCTTTAAAAAAATGTCAGTTTAAGAATATCCAGGTCATCAAATTCAAAGACACTTTGGTGAAATAACATTTAAAATTAAATGAAAGAAAGAGCCCAAAACCTGGGAAAAACTCAGAGTGCGTGAAAAAAGGTGTCACTAACACTGCGTCACTGACGCAAACAGTTTGTAAAATCAATACATTTAAATAAAAAGTACTTTTCATTCTGATTTTTTTTTTTTAACTAGGGATTGTATTATTTTCACTTGACTGTATTTTTTGCACATGAAAAGTTTTTGTTTTTTACATTCAAATCTGAGAAGGTAAGTCAGTTCCTTTAAAAAGCCTGCTTAACATTGTACTTAGTCTAGAAATCATACATCATAGCCTCTTTTGTCACAAGGTGTGCTTTCTGTTCTCATAATACCTAAGGGGGAAAAATGCATCTGATGCCACAATACTCAATAGGCTAGCTGTTTCACAAATTTAAGGCCACAATAGGCCAGCTGTAACTTGTGTAAGTGTAGCACATGAATTTGATGCCACAATAGGCCAGCTGTAAGTGTACTATAACACTTAAACTTGGCCACACCAGGCCAGCTGTAACTCAGCATTCTTGATCTTGGTAGGGTATATTGGCCACATACAATTCTGAACATAATCGGCGAAAATCGCTCAAACACACACACACAGTTTTACAATTTACATCATCAATACATCATGATCATGTATTAGCTCTTGCTAATCTCACTTTGTTAAACAAAATCCTTAAATTCACCTTATATTTTGATCTCTTGCAGACCTTTTATACAGGTCTGTTAGTGTTACTACTAATACTAGTGTTACTGTTACTGTTACTGTTTGTGCTACAGTGTTAGGTAAAACATGTTTTCCCAACAAATCACGTTTGGATCAGATCACCTCTCTGTATATTCTGCAAAAACTAATGACCACATTGACTGAATAAGTATGTCAACAATGTCTGTCTTTTTTATTTGGTCTTTTTAAAATTTTAATCTGGGGATGGGTGAGGGGGGTGTAATGGTACTTGTCGCAAAAACAACAACAATTATTGTTCTCGTGATCACTCACCGACTTCTTGAGCATCAACAATGGCGCCGATCTCAGACATTCCTCCGCAGTAGTTGGTGTCTAAATCACAGTGGCGGAATATTCCGATGGATACCTTTATTAAATACTTCACAGAAATAAGCCAACTCGTCGTGCCGACTGAGACGATATTAGCCAACAAGCCAGCCGCTGACAAGATGAAAGCGAAGAGAGAAACCAGAGAATTTTTCGCCATATTTTTTCTTTCTTCTCCCCTTCGATGAATGACAGGAAATCGTCTGCAACGACTAACGGTGTATCGCGAGTTAAAAGAATTTCTTGGTTAGACACAAAGCAGACTGTACTTGCCTAATCACGGAGATTTCTTTTGAAATACAACTGTGTGTGGATGAGTGAAAGATAATGCAGGCTGTCAAAGTCACCTAGAGATCGCGACTGGGTGTTGACGGACTATAACTCTTTGCTCAACAAGCCCAGGTCACGTGCCACGAGCTATGACGTCAAATGTCAACAAAGACACTGATGCGGATATTAGTCGACTTAGCGGAACACACACGCTCTTTTAATGCTAAACGTGTGTGTGTGTGTGTGTGTGTGTGTGTGACAAATCTTTTATGTCAGCTAGGTAGAGCTCAGTCTGACGCGGTAGCATCCGCGAAACGGGACAGCCCAAGAGTAAGTACCCTTTTGGCCCCTCCTTCAGCCAGGCCGACTTCCGAGTCGCTCAGTGATACATGGGCGCATCATGGACTCGTGTCACTTGAGCGGGTCTCTGGGGCGATGACCTAACAGGCCGACTGAACTTTGCGTGGCTAATATACTAATGCGCTACGCAGCTGAAGATGGATTCGTGAGCCGGTTTGGCCTAGCGGTAAGGCGTTAGGCTGGTAATGAAGCAGAGGGACCTCGGTTCGACTCCACTTCGGCTCTTTCTCTTCAAAAGTTGTGGTCTGTGGACACTGTCTTGTGACTTTGTCCCTCAGAATTAATGAAACATTAAAATGGCTCTCATTGCCGCCCATCTTAATGCAGGAGTCATTCTGGTGGTGACAGTGTAGCGATGACAGGTGTATAATCTACCTCACCCCCCACCTCCGTACCCACTCTTCCCCGTCCCTAAAAAGTTATGGTTTCTGTGGACGTTAAGCACCATGTTTATTTACTCAGGAGCTGTGTAAAAGTCGAAGTGGCAATCTTGAGCTCCCCGTCCCTTATAGTCCATACGGTCTCTGTGGAGGTAAAGCAACAATGAACTGAAGATGGTGCATGGATCGCTGCTGTTGTACTGCTGGTACTGATACTGAGTGAAATCACAGATTAATCTGTGATTATACCCTGATCATTAAAGAGGTGGGGAACACCACCTTAATGATCACAGTATAATCACAGATTATATTAAATTATTTTTGAACTTACACTTTGATATAAAAAATGCTGGTCACCTACAGAGAATTGATAAACATTTTGTAGCAATAACAAATTAGTTGCTTCTCATGTAATGTCCTGCTTCCAATTTGAGGAGATGTATGAACAGGAATGTCAGTGGTGCAGGGCTCAGATAGCAAGATGGGTTGTCTTAATTGTTGCTCAAGTTGCCATTCTCAACAGTTGTGTGGACACTGTGACATGACTTAGAGAACTTTCCCTACACCAGTTGAAACGGTAAGTTGCAGAGTACACAAGTTGCTTTGTACAAGTTTGTGAGTTCCCCACCACCTTAATGATATCTGTTGTTCTGGTGGTGGTTGGTCACACATGCTCGCAGTGATCATCTCAGCTTAGGCACCCTTCAGGTGGGCCCTAGGCATGTACTGTATATTTAACCAAGCAAAAACAACAGATATCAAAAACACACAATACCAATGTGCACAAATTTGTCACCAACATCCATTCCCCTATGTGTGCCACACTGACCCACCAACACACACCAACTGGATAACTGGCCAGTCACTCCCTTTTTTTTGCAGGTGAGCCAATAAATTATATACACTCCTCAGCTGCCACTGCTTCAGCAGACAGGGGGGGGAAAAGCAGGGAAAGACCCTGACTGCTCAGTGTTTAATCACTGGTCCGGTTGTGTTTGATAATATATATATAGAAAAGGTGCCCCCCCCCTCCCAGTTTTTAAGGACTGGCCCCTCAGCTAGTGCTGTAAAAACAATTGTCATTACTCAGTATTTAACCACTGTTTGTAGAGTTTTAAGGCTTGACCCCTTAGCTCTCAGACATGTTTATTGTTCCAAAGGAAAGTCGTTTTTGATACTACCTGATTCTCTTTCATCGTTACAGTCAGTATTAAACCTAAAATATGATCATCCAATCTTGGTTCAGATTTTAGAATTATATATGGAAATGACAAGAGATGGGAGAGAGATTGTTTTTATCTGGGTTCCCGGCCATGTTGGCATTAGGGGAAATTCGGCTGCAGATTCTGCAGCTAAGGATGCCCTTATTGGCGACATCTCAGTTGAGTGCATCCCATTCTCAGACCTAAAACCATGCACAAATAAATATATATTAGAATTGTGGCAGTCTGAGTTCCCAGAAAATAAATTACATAACATATTCCCAGTGTTAAAAGGATGTATTGTTTGTCCTCAGACAAACAGAAAAGACGAGACTGTGATGGCCCGATTGCACATTGGCCATTCTTTTATTACTCATTCCTTTTTATTGAAGGGTGAGGAACCACCAATGTGCGTCGGATGTGATAAATGTTTAACCATAGAACATATTTTACTTACTTGTTTGGATTTTATTGAAATAAGAGAGAGCCACTTTACAGCTAAATCACTGTGTATGTTGTTTCAGGATATTTCGCCTGAGAAGATTTTAAACTTTTTGAAAGAAATTAATATTTTTGGAAAAATTGAAATTTGAGATCTTTTTAGTTATGTTTGTGTTATTCACCTTTTAAGCATGGTTTTAAAACTGTATATATACCAATTTTAAGACGTACACACTATTAAAAATTAATATATAATGTCAGCTGTGTATTGCCCTGATATAACCGTACCAGTTGACTGGGCGTAAAACACCAACTTATTTACCCCTCAGTGCTAGAAAAAAGAAGAAAAGAAAAGAGGGAAAAAACCCAACCAATTGTCATTATTACAGCAGTACTGGGTGGTTCACCCTTGTGAAATATAACTCTTTTTTTTTCTTTTCAAAAACCTTCCCTTCCTTTTTCCATGTAGACCAAGAACACTGCCTCTTTTTGTGTGAGAAACTGTATTTTTATGTAAATGAACCCCTGACAAGAACCATCCCACCTTTTTTGTGTAAAACTCCATATTTCCATGTAAATTTTTGGAGTAAAAAAAAAAAAAAAGTGTAAGCAGCCTAAAAATGTTTGACATTTTCGGTTTGTATCATGTACAGTGTGTGTGTGTGTGTGTGTGTGTGTGTGTGTGTGTGTGTGTGTGTGTGTGTGTGTGTGTGTGTGTGTGAGAGAGAGAGAATATAAATATGAGCACTTTTTTAAAATACAAAATCTTTATTGCATACAGTTTTGTTGGTTAAAGGAGACATGGAGGAAGAACTATTTACATAAGAGCAATGGTATAATGAGTGAAAACAGCAAATAAAAAGCATTAATTCCATAATATGATAAACCAAAAATAATGAAATCAATAAATGACTATTCATTCATTCCCCCTAATAAGTAAATGACTGAATAAAAAATAAAAACTTCATTGATTTTTTTTTTCTTAATCCAACACATTAAAACTAAAAATTAAATTACTGATAGCAAAATGCAGCAGTCTCATAGAAGAACAGTATACATGTACATTTTCTTGGTTAAGAATACATGTACTGCTGAAAGTACACTGTGTACAATGTGTGCAGATACACTCCCACCATTACAGAAATGAAAAACATGCACATCCTTGTAAAAAATAAAAGTTGCAGAACAATGACATGTATAATCAAAATGCATTTCTCTTAGTATAAAACTTTTAGCATGTAAAACACAGAATAACTGATATGAATTTTGATATGTATATATAGGAAAACTGTGTTGATGAACAAAACATCACATTAAAATAGTATGAACAAAATGTGGAATGTTTTCTTTTGATGGCAAATTGTTTTTTGTTTTGTTTTTATATATACAGTATTAAAAAAAAAAAAAAAACTGCTGGCACAAAAGGACACAGCCACCACATCCAACACCAGCCTGGGTTAAGTCTTCAGATAAGAAAACACAAGAAACAGCATGTAGTAGGAAGCCATTTGTACACTTACATAACCCAGATAATGAAAAAAATATGCAGCTGTTCAAAATATGCTATATGCTGCTGCAACCTGTACAAAAAATGCTTGAGAGTGAAAAAAACTGACACTGAAGATATGTAAGGCCCCCCCCCCCCCCCCCCCCCCCCCCCAACAAAAACAATTACACTAAACAATTTGGCCTAAAAAAAAAAAAAAAAAAATTATATAACTTGCCCATAATGAAATGCTGAGTATCTATTTCTCACCTCTTCACACCAAAACTTCATGTACTGATATCTCCTAACTGAACACAATCAAACAATCTAAGGTTTGGCTGAGAATGCATGCAGCATACAATCTAATGTTATAAATGCTGACAATATATGCACCATGCAATCTACCTGAATCTGACACTGACCAAGGCCTTCCATCCCCTCTTTACAGACTACTCCCAAACTAGTATCCAAAGAGATGTAGGCTGACTAAAATTCAGACACTAAATTAGTAAAAACACAGAAACTAGTATGTACACCCATCTTTCACCTTCACAAACTCCCATCCTTAAAAATGCAGGCTGACTCTATTATTTTTACATCATGTAGGCTATCTTCACAGACTGTTAATGCAACAGATGTACTCATCATGTAGGCCAGTTAAAAAATTCTGACAGTAAAAACAAAGAAACTGTGTGCATCTCTCCCTGCATCACTAACTCCTAACCTTACACACACCGACTCTCACAGAAACTATGTCCACCTTCATAATACATTGTAGTATTCTCCAACTCCTAACCTTACACACAGTGACTCTCTGTTGTGACACAGGAACTATGTCCACCTTCACAATACACTATTATTCTTTAAAGAAGTTGGCCAACTAAAAACTGGACACTGACTCTGCAGACGCTGTGTTTATATAGACCTGCCTGCTTCACAGATCCACTTCCCTGGAGACGTAGGCTGACCCACTGTGCATACTGGACCCGCTCACTGAGGGCGGGGGGCGGTAGGTCTGCCGAGGGGCCCCGTGAAGTATGGGACCGCCAGGGTAACCGACCGCAGGGGGAGCACCAGAGCGAGCTGATGGGGAGTAGATGAAGTCGTTCGGGTCCCGTTCGTGCTCATAGAGGTCACGCTTCTGCCGCAGCTGCTGGTAGCGGATTTTGCCGACGGTCTTGCAGACCATAAGCCCCTCGATCCATAGCAGCACACAGCCAGCCACAGCAAGCACAGCGCCGATGATGGCAATATACAGACCCCAGTTGGCCGCCATCTGCCCACAGCATATGGCAGCAACACCATGGATTATAGGTGTTGGGACAGAGGGAATGGGGTGATGTCACTAATGAATGCTCAAAGATGTGAGAAGAGCAAAATGGTTTTGTGAAAGGTGAGAGAGAGAGGGACAGAAAGGTAGGACAGAGATGGGGTGGGGGTGGGGGGGGGGGGGGGGGGGGGGCAGAGCAAGAAAGTCACAGGGCCCCTTTGTCAAGATTGAAACATACCTGATACAATGCAAAATACACACAAACATTTGCACATGCAGATTATATGTAAACCACAGCAAAAACTGCTAACACTGAGACTCTTCGATACTTAAGGATACATGTTTCAGCCTGAAGCCTAGTCTTAAATAATCTGCCATTGCTAAGACTACTGAATGCAGACAAAATGACAACAGGGTACAACCCTAGTTTTGTACTAGATAAGGAGAGAGCAAATTGAGAGAGAGAGGGTGGGGGGGAGAGAGAAAGACAGAGAGAGAGAGACAATGAGAAACGGGGGGACAGAAAAACTTAAAAAGAGAGACAGACTGGGGTCCCAGCTATCTTTTTGTGTCTAACCTGTAATTCCTCCTGTTTGGCTTTGTATTTAAAATGTATTTGTTAGATTTGGTCAATGCCAGGCTGTAACAAGAGAAGCATTGACATAAGAACTGAAATCTCAGTAAGTTGTGAAGAGAGTCTATACATAATGCACAACACTACAAAGTACAAGAACGATTCTGCACTGAAACAGAATAATAATAATAATGTCCATTTATCATGAGCTCATCAACACCCTGTGCGCTCACATGATACATATTAACCTAAATACAAGTCTATACACACATAGAAATGGGCAGCATTTCAACCCTTTGTTTGAAATTGTACTAGTTGTGGAGGGCAAAGCTGGGGCTGGAATAGCCAGGTGAAATGGCAGGTGCAATACTGATGTGGGTTCGAGTCCACAGTGAGGCTAGGGATTTTTCTCCCACAGTCAACTTCCAGTGCAGACTCTCATATTACGTCTGTACAGCTCTTGTATGCAGTCATATGCATCAACATCTGTGTGCATGTTAAAAATCCCAAACACTGGCAGTCATACCATTGTTTGGACACACAAAAATACTGCACACATTGATAGGCATGGATAGCACTGCTCTTACCCAGGTAAGGGGACCCGAACTGCCTGCAAGGGACAAAGAAGTACCAGACACCTGTGTTACAATTTCTCTGTGAATACTGTGCAATTGACCTTCTAAAGGGAGACCATCTAGCATCTTATGTCTTTCAAGACTATAATTATTTTCACTTTCATGACCCTTGTGAAATAATACATGTAGTCAAACAACTAAATCTTTAAATTTAAGAAATGACAGCTTGTCTTTGAAGACCAAGGACCACACTTTAGAGCTCAAAGAGTGGTTTTGAAAACAAATCTGAATATGGATAGCTGACTGCAAACGTGTGGCACATGGGAAGCAACCTTGTAATTTGCAGTCAAATACATATGCCATTCTTACTTCCCTTGCCCACATTACTGCACAATCTCTATGGATAGCTGACTGCAAACGTGTGGCACATGGGAAGCAACCTTGTAATTTGCAGTCAAATACATATGCCATTCTTACTTCCCTTGCCCACATTACTGCACAATCTCACCCTCATGCTACCAATACCATGCTCCAGTCACATAGCAGCAGATAAGACAAAAGACCAGTCTACTCTGCCCTCAAGTCTGGCAATAAGTGGAAAGACTATATACAGAAAAAAAGAAGACAAAAAGGCTTGAGGATTTGGAATCTGGCACTTTTAATGCCATCTTCAAGTGACATCATGGCAGTGAAAGGGTCAACTAAGTTAACTAAAGTCCTGCAGATGAGACTATAAACCAAGGTCCCCCTTGTGTATACACATGCAAAAAGATCACATACACGTCATAAATCCTGTAGTCCATATCAGGAAAATGGACCGTTAGCAGAAAAATGACAAGAGAGAAAGAGGACTAGGCAGAAAAATGAGAGAGGAGATAGGAAAAGGGAATCAAATGACAGCCCTGAAATTCCAGACAAGGGGAGGCAGGAACATCAGACATCCCCAACTCCCTTAAAGGGGTGGTGGGTGCGGGTGGGGGGCTTGACACAACCTACCATTGGTGTGGTGTGCTGGTTAAGACGGCGGTACTGCTCCTTGAAAGGCAGGTTCCTCCAGGGAAGGTTGTCGGTGTAGGTACAGCCGCTCTGTGCAGGCTCACATGGGTCATTGGCGCTGGACAGTAGGCAGATCATGGAGAAGGCCACCATCAGGATCCTGGCCCAGAGCTGCAATCAGCAGGATGATGAAAACCTCAGCACAGCACAGCTTTTGGGTCACAAAACACAAAGCTTAAACTTTAAAGGACTGTTCCCACTCTCATCCCAGAAGCTTGCACAGTGAAAAAGTAATGCACAATGAGAAATTAAGCTGAAAGCTGCTGATTTTCACTGAGGACGTGGAGGTGGGCAATGTGGTCTTGAGAAATTAATGCACAATGAGAAATTAAACTTAAAGCTGCTGATTTTCACTGAGGACATGGAGGTGGACAATGTGGTCTTGAGAAATTAATGCACAATGAGAAATTAAACTTAAAGCTGCTGATTTTCACAGAGGACCTGGAGGTGGGCGACATGGTCTTTGAGAATGCAGAGCATGAGCTCACTGACCTCTTCATCTTCAACATGTAAGTTTGATAAAGAAGGGTAGAGGTGGGCTGTATGGTTGGACACCCCATAGTCATCAAGTGCTTCATCTTTAGCATGCGATGTTTGGCATGTTTGGCTCATCAGTCACACACTGTTCATCAAGTGCTTCATCTTTAGCATGCAATGTTTGGCACACTCGGCTCATCAGTCATATACTGACTCCATGCAAACTGCTTCCTGTGTGGTGCCACTGGCCCCTGTCCCTTTCAGCCAAAAACGGATGCTGACGCAGATAGCAGTATGTGAAAATCATGCCATTCCATAAAAATAAAATTTAAACAATACATCTTCTGACTAGTTGATGAAGAACAGCTGGGCAAATTATATAAATTTGGCACAGCTAAAACTCCACCCTCTTGCCTGCTGGTACATTGCCACATTGGGTTTAGATCCAACTGGATTGCTGTTGGTGTCCAGTGATGGTGGCCAATGGAAGCACATAATAATAATAACATTATTTATGGCACCCCATCTCGTAAGAGCCTAGCATGCTTACAGAGACATAAGGTTACACTCATTTTATTAATACACAAACACACTACAAATACATGCATTACTGGTGATGGGTTGGTAGAATGAGAAGAAAGAAAATGACAGATCAGTATGCAAAGGGAAGAAGTGGGTTTTCAGGGAAGAGGTGGGTTTTCAGTTTTGAGTTAAAAGAAGAGAGTGAAGAGTAATCCCTGACAGAGTGAGGATGAGATATTCCAGATCACAGGCCTGGTGTATTCAAAGGAGCTCTCCCCCAGAGTCCTCCTGCCCATTCTAGGAACATCTGAGAGATGGAGATGAAGAGAATTTAACTACACAAGATGCAAAGTTTGGAAAGAGTTATGGACCTTTAGACTTTGGGAATTTAGTATTAATACTATAATATCTAATAAAAAAGTAATGTAGCATAGTAGAGTGTTTAAATGAACTGGCCTAGGCTTCTCTCTGTCAAGACTGACACCACTTATTGCAATGATGAGGCATAGCAAAACGGAGCGATTGAAACTTGAATGCTTGATGAATAATCTTGAAAGAACAAATAGTGCCGCTGACTGAGTGAACAACTGCTGGTGAGGTTGATAAAATGAAACAGCTCAAGAGAAATGTACATCTTGTCTATCTTCTTCTTTACTTCCTTCTTCTTTTATTATTTTCTATCTCTCTTCTTACACCAGACAAAGACTCTGTGTTGAAAGTGCTTGTGTTTTTAATTGTTCCTTGTGTGTCGTCATATAGGTGAGTACATTTCTCTAGAGCTGTTCTATTAAATGCTGCCACTGTCAATCAAATAAACAATCAATTCATGGAACAATTTCACAGACAAAACTGAGGCAATTTCTAGTACACACTTCACACTAACAATGTAACAGACATGAGATTGCAGTGCCATGAAAACAAATAGTCTGAAACAAAACATGGAGCCAGTTGACAGTCTTTCTAGTCTGATCTAAAAAAAAAATAAAAAAATCTACATAATAATTACAGTATACTCAAAACATCCCTAATACTGTCTTGCAGCAGCCAGGAAATGGTACAAACTTTCCCACTCTGTGAGCAATGAACCAAAAAAAGCTATGGCACTACCTTTCATGCATGGTCCGAAGAGTCAAACGTACACATGCATGCACATGCGTACGCGTGCGCGTGCGTACACACACACACTATACATGTATGTATACAAACCAAAAATCTCAGGCATTTTTAGGCTGGTTACTTTATTTCCACACACACACACACACACACACACACACACACACCACAGTAGTGCCAAACTATAAAAAATAATAATTCCAAATCCCTAACAACACATAAAATGTCAAATGATAAAATCAAAATAGTGGGAAATGATGGCTTTTATTATAGTTTTAATTTTCTTACGTTTTAATAAACTTATAAAGTGTCTCAGAGTCAGAAAAATATGATTTCAAGCAAGTGTCCAAAAACCGTGTGTGTGGACTTAAAGCTAGTTGGGGCAAGAAAGCTGGGTGGATGGAGCACATGTTTTTTGTATGGACCTTTCAAAATTAATGAATATTTAGACATGTCTTAAACTGAGCTGAATTAAATTCCAAGCTGAGTCAGCTTCACCCAAGGTTTAGTATCAACAATCATTTCTGACCAAGACCCATTTAGATTCAGAAAGATGTATACATCTGATTCCAAAGTACACTCACCACCAATGGTTCCCATCGCTGCCAGAAAGAGGGCGCCAGTGATGGAGCTGTACTTGCGGAAGGCCAGAATGCCAGCACCAACAAAGGAGCAAGCCACGACAGCAACACTCAGCACCTCCATTACCTGAGCCACCTTGAACAACCCTGTTGAAAAAAAACAAGCATATTTGTTTTTAAAGTTTATCTACAATGCAAGTCTATATATATTATCAGCCTATATTTAAGAATGTATTATGACTATGAGTTGATCTAAATTTTATAAGAAGGGTTATCAATACCATTAATTTTATAACAATCTTTTTTATCTTTGTGATGTTGCAAACAAAGACTATCAGTATCACTAAGTACTGTACTGTCACTAGTGTCAGTCACAAATTCAAAAATGGCCACAATTTTGTAACTTTCATTAGTTTCAAACATTTTTTTTTTAAAGAAGCATAAATCAACTCAAAACCTGCTGTGAGTCTTTAATAAAATCAATGCCATTCTTATCAGGGCCCATAGATTAGATGACGCATCATGCTGCTTCATTTGGTGGAATATAACTCTGTTCCCAAAAGGTTACGTGCCCTTTCAGCAGCAAGGGCCATAAGAGACAAGGGGGAGAAAAAGCTGAGGGCGAAAAAAGCTGGCATTCAAACCACTGTTTAACCAGTCATGAAGAACCTGGAACTGAAATAATGAAAAGCAGTAAAGGGGAAGCCATATTTTTTGTTTTCAACAGATGAAATAACGTAAACAGAAAATGCACCCTTTGCATGCATGATGGAAGCCATTCTGAGGAGGCCATCAAGATGGGTCTTTCTGATGATAGTGACAAAGAATTTGTAGTGAGGTGTTACACACACACAGTGACACACACACACACACACACACACACGGGTACAAAAATCTTTTAATGGTTGCAATTTTGACTCAGATATTTGGACTGGGGGTCATTGTGAATATCACTTTATTTTTTTTTACTGGAAACAGACAAGCAGGTTTATATATATATATATATTTTTTTTTTTAATGTTGATGCTGTTATTTTTGCTATGCTCTCTGCAGAACGGACTACAGAAATCTCCTTACCAGGCACGACCTGACGGTTGGACATTTTCTCCAGGAAGACGAGGCTGACGTAGTCGTCATCGGTGTAGAACAAGATGCCCATGTCAGTCGTCAGCTGTCGCAGACCCTCCGAGCCGAACGTCGAGTCGAAGATGTTGAACTTGAGAAGGAACCAGTATGGAAGGAAGGCGCATACGAAGCAGACGAGAAACGAAATGCCCAGGATGAGGAACGCCAAAGCCAGTACCTTGGACTGCATAAAGTACCTAAAATTAAGGCCCTTTTCGCAGCAAGGGGGGTAGACGACAGGGGGAAGGGGAAGCTGAGGACGAAAAGAGTTGAGGTTCCATCCAGTCATGGAGAACCCGGACAGCGACGCGGAAGCCATGCTTTTGTTTTGAACGGCTCAAACACTACTCCGGTTGAAAACTTTGCACCTGACTGTCACAGTGTCGAAAGAGAGCCAGATCAAATCACTCCGCAAATCCACGCCAGTAGCAGTGTCTCGAAAAACACGAAATTATTCAAAATTCCAGAGACGTGAAAAGCAGCCTAACCGACCGCCATTTTTGCGGAAATGTCGCGCACCTGAGGCAGGTGCGAAACTGCACTGATTTTTATGTAAGGGAAATAACTGTACTTTTTGACAAAAGCTCATAGGGACAGTTATGTCCCATTAATAAACTCACGCTTTTAGGTCGGTGGTGTAGTAGTAGTAGAAGAAGAAGGGGGGGGGGGGGGGGGAAGGTTACTAACTGTTGAGGCGTTATATTTAGATATAGAGTAAATCTGACGGGAGAAAAAGGAGAGAGAAGTTATCCACAGTCAGTATATTCAACAGAGAAACGCCTCCATTGACGTGACCACAAGAAAGTGTTACACACACTCGCGCACGCAAGCACGTGCACGCGGCGTAAGCACGCGGCACGCACACACGCACGCACGCACTCACACACACACACACACACACACACACACACACACACACACACACACACACACACTGACACAAACGCCGCTCTAAGTCTCACAGTCACACACACACACACACACACACACACACACACACACACACACACACACACACACACACACACACACACACACACACACACACACACACACACACACACACAAACGCCGCACATCACACACACACTGACACACACACACACACACACACACACACACACACACACACACACACACACACACACACACACACACACACGGCGGCATACACCACTCAAAACACACACGCACTGTGACTGTGACATACTGACCATCAGTCAGTCACACACAGGCCAGCATCACTGTCAGCGGCCGTTGCGATCACACTGCCCACCGACACACACCGGCGGCGGCCACAACCCAAACGCAGCACCGCTGGCACCCACACGTGCTGCCCGGCATTATCTCTGGAAAGTCATTAGGATTACCCATTGACGTGTGACCCAGTCTGACAGTAATGTGACTGCTGTGACAACGACTGCCGTGACTGACAACAGATTTCCGGGTCGGTGGAGACTAGGCAGTGGCATGACTTGCCCGTCGAACTGTGAGGGGAGCGGGGGGGGGGCGGGGGGAGGGGGGGGCGGGAGGGGGGAGGGGGGGGGAGGGGGGAGGGTCCGACGAGGGAGCCTGCACTGATGGTCGGAGGAGAGACCAGTACGGTTTCAGAGAGACCAGTGGAGACTGGGCCGGAGCCTCGGGAATGTGTTTGCGTGAGAGACTAAAAGGGGGGCTAAGCCGGAAAGACTGAGAGAGAGAGATACAGAGAGAGAGACAGAGACAGACAGACAGACAGACAGACAGACAGACAGACAGATAGAAAGAGAGACAGGCAGACAGAGACGGAGACCACAGCTGGAAGAGAGTTTGTTACAAAAGTATCTCTGGAAAGACTCAGTCAGTGACACAGAGGCACAGACAGACCTGTGTCAGCAGACAGACAAACTGACGTCTGCCATGGAAATGCTGACGTCAAAGTTGTAGATATGATGACGTCTGTCTAGCTGATACGTCATCCTTTATTTGTCTCGATACAATAATCACTCGTTGCATCACGAACCGCCTTTACTTCCAGACTACCTCGCAAGCGACGAACACAGCAGAGCAACAGATATTGAGACGGGTTGACTGACAGCCGTTCCAGAGAAGAAAACGGTCTGGATTTAACTCACTGTTTCCGACCAAGCAAGCTGCTTCGTGTGTAAGTTTTTGACTGAAGAAGATTCATTCACAGACGGACCCGCGTGGCTTCTTATTCTTCAGACTGAGACAGACAAAATCTCTCCCCTGGACCGACCAGAACCAGACAAATTACACACTCTTTACTGAAAACGTCAAACAGATTTCCACCGGAACAAACTACTTCAAAAACGTCTTTTCAGCCCGGCAGCGTCTCAGCGTCAGTAACAGTCTAGACCCGTACATCTGCAGTCCACTCCCATCTAATTCACTTTAGTCTTTCTGCTTCAGTTTTAGGGTGAAGCTGTTAACTCAGTAAAGGTATAGTAGATCAGTGATGGCTGGAGCTGTGCCGGTCTGTGGGCATAGCGCCGGTGGGCCGGACCGCTACGGCTGTAGCCGGACCGCCTTTTGATTGTTTGGCTAGCGGCGATCAAGTTGATCAAATCGGATAACATGAAAAATAGTTATCACTAACAGTCCCACTCTCTCTTTCACCGCAACGGTCTACCTCAAGTTATTGGAGTGTGTTTACCATTCTTCACGCATTTGCCCACCAAATAATGTTTGCCGCTACTGATGATTTCAAAGCCCTATAATAGCTATATATCCCCCCCCCCCCCCCCCCATTCCAGCCTGTCTCATATCATGTTTGATACCTAAAAATTCATTTTTCCATATTCATTTGTATCGGTGTGTTGTAACTTGAAAATGTGTACACGTATAGTTAATCTAGAATGGTCCCTTGTTAAGTTGTTTTGGCGAGGGTTGGATGGAGTGAGCAGTGTACTCTTCCTTTTTCCAGTAGCAGATAACATAATATATGTAATCAGTATAATTAGCTGGTGCTTTGAGCCCAAGGGTTATATTAGGGCTAAAAAATATATATGGTCATTCTCCTGAAAACTGGACGAGGGTGCCGCTTTCCTGATGTCGGAAATAAAAATTAAACTAAAACTTGAAACTTTTTAAACTACCGCTATATTTCTGATGTAATGTGTTTGGAGAAATAAGGAAAATGCCACAATGGGTAAATGCATTATTATTTCTTGCACTGTGAGCCTTTTTTTGGTAAAAAACGCGACATTTTTATGGCCGCCATTTGTGACATGGCTTTGGGAAGGTTAGTTGATCGCAGAGATTTTCTTGAAATCGTTCATGATTAAATAAAAATAGGTTTCATGAGAAAGAAGGAGGCTAGTTCTTACATACAAATGGTATTTATTGTGTCTTGCTTGCTGTTTGAACAGCTCCAAAGAAAGGAAAGATAATCAGTGTCTCGCACGTTACCGATGGTGTCTTCTGAGTGTGTATCACGATATTGTGACTTGTTCACAACGGAAACTAAAACATTTTTTTCTTCTTTTTTTCATCAGCTTAGTAGATAACACTTTACCTTATTTTTAATGCTTGTTTGATGACAAAAGAGTAGACACGAAATAAATTAGTCATTTCTTCAGAGGTGGTTGACGTGGTGTCTTACGTGCGAGCACACAAAAGAATTATTTCTGCTTGTACTTTCGACTTTCGACCTACCCTAACGTACCAGTCCACATCAGCTAACTTGCGGCAGCAACATTTGATCTCTTTTTGCGCTGTGTGTGGTGTATTATTATACTAGAAAAGGGAAAGCACTGTGGTGTCTTCAGGGGTGAGGGATGTAATGCTCGTGACACACTTAGTATTTGTTCCCACTCGGCTGGGTGTTTGTTTGCAATCTTTTGTAATCAAACTTGATATTGTGGTGCACCACCACGAGCCGGAATGTCATGCGAAAAAAAGAAAGAAGAGGGATTCTATCTTCAAGGTCAAGGTCACAGTGTGGGCTTATATAATCAAAATATGACAGTTTCTACTATATCTTTTATGAGTTCTAAACCAGTGAGTCTTTTGCAACCAAATTCAATTTGAGTGTAGATCATCATAAGCAAAGAAGTGTCCAGTGAAAATGTTGGATTGATATGTTCAAGGTCAATGTCACAGCCAAGGTTAAAAGTTTCAGTTAATGTTAGTTTGGATGACATCTTGGCTGAACCATTTGTAACCAAATCCAGTATGGTGAGATATCATTATAAGCCAGAGCGTCATATGCGAAAAATATGTTTCTATCTTCAAGGTCAAGGTCACAGTAACTGAATTTCGGTTCATACAACCAGATATGACTATTTCTATTATATGTTCTGAACTACTGATTTTTTGGGCGACCAACTTAGTTTGACAGTACATGCTCATAAGCTGGAGTGTCTTGTGAAAAGGTTGCTTTGCTGTATTCAAGGTCAAGGTCACAGTGAAGGTTCTGAACTTCAGTGAATGTTTGCCCGGACAATATCTCTGATCGGTCAAACTTAGTATGGTGATGCATCATCATCAGCCAGAGTATCATTCAGAAATATCATTTTGCGATGTTCAAGGTCAAAGCCACAATCGTTTCTACTAGATCTTCAGAAATACTGAAATTTTTGCTATCCAAATTAGTTTGATGGTACATAATCACAAAACAGGGTAAGACACCGTGAAAAGATTTTCTTGCTTTTACACAGTGCTTGAGACAGAGAATATGGCTTAGGTGACTGTGGACTAAATTGCTGCCACTCTTGGCTATCCCGATATCTAAAGCAGGGATCAGTACTGGTTCCAATCAAGACTTGAAATGTGGAAAGAACATTGCTTTTGTAACGAATATACTTGTTTATTAAGTTTTTTGGTCAATGGTTCAAGTGTGTTATTCTTATATCCTTTTGTATTTGTGATGATGTCCACATAACATGTGAGACAGATTACTAATTAAGTGCAATTGGTTATTAACTTTAGAAAGCAAGAAACAAATATCTGACATGTATATTTATATATACGGCTCAGACCAAGTTAGTAAGTTAGTGCAATACATCCCCCCCCCCCCCCCCACATTACTTTGAGGAAAAAAAGAAGAAGAAAAAGAAATAATAATAATAATAATAAGGAAAAGAAATGTGTAATCTCAGTATTTCGTGCATGTCTGTACTTCAAAGACGACATTTTCAACCAAAATCGTTAAAGAGGGAGGATTTTTTGTTTTGTTTTTGTTGTTGAAATGTCTGAAGTGACAGATATTCCTTTATTAATTAGGAAATATTGTATAATAAAAAAGGCAAGAGTCAAACTGGCCACTGAGCCTACTCTATTGATGCATTTCTGGTGTCTTCTGTAACACGCGAGACACTGACCATTGATGTAACATAATGCACAATTAACAAGTTCCTATCACCCTGTCAGTTTATGTCTTATATTCATGTCCACAAGAGATGTCAAGCCTTCATTTACAAATAATAGCATTAAAAAATCCACACTTTGAATTTTTACCCTCTATGTCACAATTTTGACCAGTTTTCAGGAGAATGACCTACATATAAAAAATGCAGTCGATCGCTCGACAGACTTTAAACTGGGAAAGGCCGGCCACAGGGAGTCATCCCGGCCAGGGGCCGGTGAAACTGGCCGGCGTGGAAATCAGTTGGTGCCAGCATTAGTAGGACTGAGTCGAGGTCAGTGGGGGTGAAAGCCAAGTCGGTTCCAGATCACAGCCGGAATCAGTCTCGACTGAGTCGACCCCGAGTCCCGTGGGCCGCCTTCATGACCATTCAATCCAACTGACGGCCTTTCCCAGCCCGTGACTGAGTTCTCAGTCCCCATGTGTATAACTTTTAGTATCAGTTATCATCTCGTCATGTGACATTATCATCTCGGAGGCCTCCAAAGATTATAAATGCACTTTGTATTTATAACCTTTGGGCCTACTTAGTGAATAACTCGGATGCCGACTGAGTCAGTGCCGCTTGCCGACAGCTTCAGTCACTGAAGCTCCGAGTTCCACATCGACTGAGTCGGTCAAGCCGTCACGGTCAGTCTCCGGCCGTGGCCCGGCCGTTTTCCGCTGCCGGATAACCCTGCTGTGCGTTCCGAAGGGACGTTAAAACCCAATGAACTAACTAACCACGGTCTGTTTCTTCTCCGGCGGCAGTCACAGTGAGTCTTTTGCCATCACTGAAGCCGCCGACCGCAACCCCAACTACGACCCATCATCAGGTTCAGTCAGTGACAGTAATTAATTAAGCCGTAAACTTCATGGTACTTAACGTCCCGGGTACGGAAATCATGAGGCTCACTTAGCCGGGGACGGGGATATGGAGACGGTGGGGGAAGAGGGACTGAGATTATATATCCTGTCGCTACACTGTCAGTCACCACCAGAATGACTCAGTCTCCTGCTTTATGGGCAGCGATGAGAGCCATTTTAATGTTCCATTAATTGTGAGGGACAAAGTCACAAGACAATGTCCGCGCTGAGACTGACAGTAACTTCTCAGTGAAGAGAAAGGAGAGCCGAAGCGGATCAGTTCGGCCGGAACCGCCTTTCGAGGTCCAGCCTATGCCTTCCAGCTAACGCCTTACCGCTAGGCCACACCGGCTCACAGTTCAGTGATTTGGCCCCTCAACAACTGACCCTTCTTTGAATATTGCAGGCAAACCAAAGAGAAATAAACATAAGCCGAAAAAGTTGGACTTTTTCCAGTACTGTAGTTGTTGCTTTATTAGAGGTCTAAACTCTGGACTCAAAGCCAAAGGAGGCCAGAGATGGGGTGATGACATAATCCGGCTTCACTGTGATGCTGGACTAGGTCACTCTACGGAAGAAGAAGAAATCGCAACAGCTTCGGGGAGGCTGTGGCACTCAGTGATGGTATGGGGGCCAGACGGGTCTCAGTGTTGGCGGCTTGTTCTCCCGGGCCCCCAGACAGTTGAAAAGCATGGTCCGATTCCTTCTGAAAAACACTGACACGTATACATTGTGACATACTCCAAAAACGGCATCGGCATGTGTATGCTGAATGTCCCGAACTTGGCTCGGAAACCCCGAAGCCGTCAGCAGCCTGAATAAAAATAGATCAGTTACAGCGCGGATGCCGGCACGGCTGAACCGAAAAAAGAAATGAGAAAAAAAGAAGAAAAAGAAAGCAAGAAAGCAAGAAGGAAAACGGATGTATTTTCCCTCACCCCCACCCATACCCGGCCGTGACCATATGATTGGGAATTTCACTTAATGATTGCAACAACGCCGGACAAATTATAAGTGAAGAAGAACCGTGACTTAGTGACAACTCGGAAGAAAGAGACTGACCGCTGGGAGAGAAAAACAACACGACCTTTTCAGCAATCTTTCAACAACAACACAAAAGCAAAGATCTACATGTTTTGATACACCGAAACAACATTCTGCCAGTATTTACAATACTAACCCAGCATAATATTATTCCCAGTGATTTTCGTAGACGTGTTCCTTTTCTTTTCCCCCTCATCACCGGCAAGCGCTTGTTTCTTTTCGGTAAAATCTCCGCGTTCGTTTTACCAGATATCCCAACGTGAGCACACGGTTCAGGATAACTCTTCCACGTCGAACGCATGCGGCACTTTCAATGAGCGAAAGATCCCTTCTTCTGATACAGTAGCTGGTTGGTATGCGTTCATACTTTAGTATAAATATTTAATGATAGTAAGTACAGCACGGTTTTGTATTTGCATTCCTTCAAGAAGATGGAAATCCGAAGTTCAAACCGAACCGGTTCTTCTCTGAGCTTTTTTTTCCGCTGATCAGCATGGCCTTGACATTGCGTGAATCTTGGCTGCAATTTTGACCGATTTCAACTAAGCATCTGCCGTCTTCACGTAATCGTATTTAAAAATTGATTTGCTCTGGTTCAGACAGTCCAAATATTGTTTTTTCTCAACAGACATTGTGCAGCGAAACCGGTCGGTATCCGGTTGATGTGCGCACACATTTGCAAAGATTTGGCTATGGCCGCTCTTGGCTGTGGACACGCGTGAATTCTTGAAAGTTACCTTCGTTGGGGAGGTACCACTTGCCGACTTGCCTTTCTTGTCGACTTGTGCTCCCATTTGGATTATTCTGATAACACTAACAGTGCCGTACTTTGTTTTTATGATTCCAAGTAAAGTTCAGTTTAATAAGTATTCTTTGTTTGGAAATTTTAGACAAGATTATCTATGTCCAAAACGAACTCCTTTGTCCACATGATGAGCCCCTCTTCTTCATTGTTTGCTTACAAGCCCCCACCCCCCTCTCCATTAATTTCTTTCACCCTTCCTCCTGCTTCAGTAATGTAAATCAGACTGCATATGGGGTGCATCCTATTCCTAATCAGTGTGTGTGTTGGGGGTTACCGTTTGTTTAGTAAAAACACAGAAGACTCAGTGGGAATTAGAATTCAGAGGAATTGTGAACTCGGGTAGAACTCACAGGAAACTAAAAACAAGAAAATAACTTTTTAAAGAAAATTGTTTGTGCCAGATACCTGGATGCTGCAATGTACCTAACTGAATTTGGAAATTAAAAAAACACACCCAAAACCCATAACTCCATAGTCATCCCACTGTTCAAAAACACTAAACATTACATTATTTGGTTGACAGATTTTGTCCACTGTGTTTCAAAGCAATCTCTTATGGTTTTCGTCAGTACCCAATAATGAGTTAATCCTAATAAAGAATTCAATAAAACAAAATTAAAAAAAAGCATATTAAATTCAGTTACTGACCAAATATACTTCTAACAGTATTCAACCCCCCCCCCCCCCCCCACACACACACACACACACACGCACACAAAACAAACGAAATCAGTATACCTTTTGCACACACATGCCAAGACAGTGCCACCTGTCCAAACAACCCACAGAAGGGCATCTCTATAAATATTTATAACCAGCCAGTCCAGATATCACCTGGTCACGTATACGAAGTATAAGTATAATATTTCAACCAATCAGTTTTATTCTTCTAATATATTACTCAGTCATATAGTGATATACTTTACCTACTGCCAGGAATTTAGTCCTTTTTTAAATTTCTGCCCTCTGTTCAGTCTGTTTTTTGCTCCATATTTGGGGACAGATTTGCAGTTAAACTTTGCAATGAATCATTTCTCTTCATTGTACTGACAAGTGATACATTTTGGGGGGCCATTGTGCTGTCAGCCAAGTTAGTTCGTTGCATTTGTAAATGACACTTTTAAGCCACAGCGGATGAATTCTTATCTTAGTGGAGGTGCAAGAAAATGGCAGGGTGTGACATTAACTTTTATTTCCTACCTGCCCTGTCGGGCAAGTAGAGGAAAAATCAACTTGCCAGGCCTCTGGTTGCCCAAACTTTTCACCATACACACTAAATAAGACACCAAAACAAGCGAACAACAAAGTAAAACAAATTCATGCAACCTACTCTGGTAATTTGCTTTTATTTGGTGTTCACTTATTGTCAACTTTTGGGTCACACTAACTGTTTAAAATGTTTATTGTTATTCATCCTGAGAGAGAACAAAGTTTTCAAATGCCATGTACATCATATGGCATCTAAAACAACTTACAAGTGACTGTTCAAGCTCAGAATATCAATCCTGAGTATATATGAAAACCAAACAGAATGAAGTAAGAATGTCTGTGAGATAAAATTGTACTCAGTCATGTTCCATGTAGAGTAGTACTAGTAGTTCTGATCTTGCAGTAACACATTTATTTTATTTTAACCTGGTGTCAAGTAATAAATTGCACCTCATGGAGATCAACTCCATACAATTAGAGATCCATCTTTGGACACAAATGGAATCAAGCTCTAAATGATAGGCAGTACATAATATGTATTTATACCCCCCCCCCCCCCCCAACACACACACAAATAAATAATAACAAGACTGTGTACTGTAACATATCTCACTACCACACAAAACTGAACCAGGCTGACTTAAGAAGAAAAAAAAGAATTGCATCCTTTCTTAACTAAAGTATCAGTAAAGAAAGATTATTCCACCACCAAACTCATTGTATACTTTGTTTTACCTATTTTAGCACATAAGCAAAAGTAACATTCAACTAATTAACTTTCATGAATAAGCAGTCATGCTCATTACTGTGTGAAAACAACAACAGCAGCCTCTTAATCTTCGGTTTCTTTTTAGGAACTTCAACTGATATGATTTTCAGAATCAGAAGATCATAATGCTTGAAAATGTAAGGCATGAATATAAGATGACAGCATGGCACTGCTACCAGTCTCAGACACAGTGCATGTTGTAGATCTTTGGGGGTCTCTTGTTGGACCGTGCACATGTGAATATGGGATTATTGTAAAGCTAACAACTTGACTCAGAATGAGAGTGCAGTTGTAAGATCAGTCTGCCTGTCACTCATAGCAATGTGTAGATCCCACACCCCTCATGTACAAACAACCCTGGCTGCAAGCATCCTACTCAGCAGCCTTTCTGGACCTCCAGGGTATGACAATAAGGACTGCCCGGGGCAGGTAACTTACTCGGTCGGGCAGGTGAAGATCTCAGTGGCCTGCCCGACTGGGCAAGTCGTTATCAGTTTTTTATAGTTTTTTTATTGACAGTATCATATTTCTATTCAAGCACTAGATTTTGAGTCACTGTGACAGTTTTTGTTTTGTGGTTCCACAATTGCAACATCAGTTTCCCTTTACATCATCAAACCGACAGACTTCAGTGTCGTAGCATGTGATTGGCTTGCCAGTGCAGTTAAGCCAATCAGAAGCTAGCTCTCTTTACTCATGGTAAAGCATGGCTACCACTCAGTTAGCTTTGGTGTGAGCTTTTTAAAAGGAGCATCGGAGGAAGGGGGAATGAAAACAAAAATAAGTTCGAAAAGCTAACAGATCCCAATCAAAAAGAGAGGAAGTTTGTTCCCAAGTGCAGACGAAAGAATTTGCTTGGGGTGTTTGCATAGGCCACAACTAGCCAGTACTAGTGGGAATTTTAAAGCAATTTCTTCATCTTCTCTTTCTTTTGGAGGAGGGATAGGGGGCAAGGGGAGAAGGGGGGTGTCAGATCCAAAGTGTAATCAATGAGCATTTAAAAAAAACCTAACTGTGGCCGCTAAAATGTTCAAATTCATAATCATGTTCTGATGGGGATATTTCCGTTCAGCAAAGGGACACTACTCCCGACTCGCGATCTTGTTTTATCGTGGAAATAGGGGAAACATTGGACCTTAAAAAACAAAACAAAAAACTTTCTCATTCTTAAATAACAGATAATGAAGGCAGGAATAAACTAGCATAAATCTGAATCCTTTATTAACACAGAAAATAAATGTATCTGGTGCAAGTTTGGCACAGTTCCTTGTGTTAAAAAAATACAGCCACTGATCCAAGCTGCCTGGGCTATATTGGTCATGGCTTGGGGCATGCATGGCAGTTTGGGACATTAATATTAACAATAATTAAAATTCTGAAATTAGAACTGTTACAGTGTTAGAATTAAATGAACAGTAACTGCCTGTTGGCTTTCACAGAACTTCAGAAGTCATGACAGAATGAGGCAGAGTTATCATTCTGTACTGCAATGATTCATTGCTGATACCATTAGTACTGAGACAGGTACCACTGGCACTGTAGAAGAAAGATTTTTTTTTAGCTTGAGTACTTAACAGAATTTTATCTCTTTCAAGCATGGACCTGGCAATTAACAATGTTACAAATTTATGTAATTTTGTGGGGAAGATGGTTTGTGTGTGTGAGTGTCAGTCTACTTAGATCTTTTATCACACTTTCTACCCTTCAAAATCCATTTGACAAACATATTGCCTATTTTAATCAAAATGGTTGATTTTAAGAATCTGGCATGGGCAACTAGTTTTGCCACTTGGGCAAATAGAAAATTCATCTACTTAGGGCAAGTGGGAAAAAAGTTATGGTCATACCCTGACCTCACAACAAATTTTCTCATTGGCTGACTCACAATAAAGTAGCCAATCACAACACATTCTTTGAACTGGTGACAAAAAAATGCTCACGGGAGATAACTATGGATCTGTGCCATCAGTGTTTACAAGTGTGAAAAAATGAAAGCAGTTTGATGCATTAAAACGAGGGTGGGGAAAGGGAGAAATTGGAGAACAAAAATCATCTGCCCATTCAGCCAACTTCACCATGAAAATGGGTTGCCCAACAGCTGGGTCTACCTGCCCCAGGCAGTCATTAATGTCGAGCCTTGAATGGTTATATAATTTTTTCATTTACATTTAAGGGAGTTGATGAAAATGTATTCTCATCCGCATTATTTTTGGCATAAAAGAAACTTATTTAAGTTATTATGCTTTTGTGTAATATATGTGAAGTGTTTATCATATTTTATGATCAGGGGTTGCGCTCATTGCAATTTTTTTTTTAAATATTGCATTTTCGAGTGCCATACTAATTTTGGCCACATCACTGTGTCACCATATGCAAAATAGCTGAACACCGATTCAGCAAGTTATGGCTCACTGGATGGTGGCTGCAGCAAGTTACGGCTCACTGGATGGTGGCTGCCGCATCACTCAACACTAGATCTATTTGCAATCCATGTGATCTCAGCCATGGCTCCGCACTCCTCCCTGGCACTATAAGTGCAGTCAGTGAAGGGCGGAATCTGAATGACACAATAAATGCGCAAGCTGCCATTATTTTGGTCTGTATGGCGATACCCCCCCACACACACACACTGATCTGTGCGCGTTATAGTTGGTAGCGCCCTGTGTCTGTGAATAAAATTTGGATGCACAATGATGTATTTGAACCAAATCATTACGAACCCATATCTGGGAGATTAATTGGTCTCCATATCAGTCTGGCCAGTGAGAAATCGTGTATCCTGCTAAACTGATTAGTGGTAATTTCCGGTCAGTTGACAGAGGACATGATCCCAAAAATGAAATCTGAAACAACCCACTGTGCCTAGTCTAACTGTCGTGTGTATCAGAATTTACTCAAATGTAGATGACTACGAAGCTGTAAACAAAACATGCGTTGACATACAAATGAGAGAAAATGGCAGCAGCCTTGATTTCAACTTCGTCTCGTTACCAAAACCCGCGGTAGACAAGAACTCAACTGGGTTTGCCAACATCGTCTGCTCATCTTGGGAAAATGATGCCGCATATGATGTTCTGATCTATTCATATTTTTTATGAATGGCATATTTACTGAACATTTTCACTTTTTTGTGCATGGATAGACTTTCGTTTGCTATTTTCGTCTGCTCACTTTATGGATCATGAGCTCCATCAATTTTGCTTTGTGCACTAATTCAATCCAAGGTGTATGCTGTAGCTATGCATTTTTTTGTATCGGAGATGCAAAATACGTAATGTTTTGTGTCGGTTGACGCAAATCTCTGAAAGGCAGTACGACCCCTGATGATTTAAAGGGGAACTGAACCAAATGCAAAGACACAAGTTGGCCTGAAATGGATAGAGGGGATAGCCCAGTGCTGCCACCTAGTGGTAGATGGGCACTCTAGAAATCCTCTTTTTTATTATTATTACTATATTAGAGAACTGGACTCATGATGGAAAGGTGGGTTTGAGTCCCAGCAAGACCAGCAAAAGAATTTCCTTTTCAAGGGTCAACTTTCTGTGCTGACTCTTATTTTGGTATATATTCCCCATGTTACCGCAGTAGCATGTAACAGATCCTGGTCACTTTGCCAAAAGTGCTGACGGCAGGTTACAGCTATGCACATGGGTGCATTCTTGTATGATGTACACAGAAGGTGTGTCAAGACAGCAGCAGTTTCATGTGGCACCAGCCATGTAGCAACCAAATAGCGCTGTCAGTTAAAATGTGATGTAAAAGTAGGTAGCGGCAGCCTCTCATCGCCTATGCGGGAACATCGGAATTTTGCTCAATTTTACTGTATTTCAGTCACTAATTTCTCCACAGTCTCTGAATGTATCCTCTTGGAAATTATATGAATAAAAAGAACGTTTTCTTCGCATTCTTATGGTTGTTTTTATGTTTGCATGCAATGTACCTCGAAAAATCGCCAGTTGATTTTCTACGGGAGGTATTTGCCATTTGTCCGGTGCCAGTCACGCGGTCCGAGACATGAACGAAAACAGTCGATGTGTTTATCCGCTCGGTGAAAAAGCAATACGCGTTGTACACAGCAGTATGTGGTATCACTAGATCGGAAATTGAATGCCGATTCCAGTGGTGTAAACGCCATGGTCGTTTACAAACATCTCTGGTCGCTAGAGCGCATTTTAGTCGGAAACTCGCAATTTTAAACCGCAAAACGCACTCAAATGTCTAAAATATCCCCCCTCAAAATGAAGCTGAATTCGTACCTTTTCGAATGAGGTATGGAGCTAATGGATTGATGACCGGTGGGTCTTTCACAAGCCAATAAAAGACCGCAATAAAGGCGCTTTTTTCAAATCGAGTTAATCCAGGATGGCATCGACCGCATGGAGTTTTTGTGACTCGATTGCCGAGTTTTGGCACATGATTCGTGAGTATTCTCTTCACCTGGCTCCAGTTTACTGAATTTGGTGACAGTTGGTCTCATAATTTAGCAGTTTTATATGATATTTTGATTCATTCTTGCAGAATTGCCAAAAATCTTACGATTTTCTCGACCGACTCAGAGTTCTGTCTTTGTTTACAAATACGACTAACCGGAAGTTGTCGATCACTCACTTGTTCTCCTAAATATTGCCAAAATACGCCAAATTTTCACAAAAATAGTCATTGAAGTACATTCTCTGATGTCTTCTGGAACAGTATTATTTTTGGGGGACGAACCTTTGACGTAAATTCGTGGCAGTGGCTGTTTTCGTGATCGAAATTCTTCATCAGGGGAGGTAACTAAGATGCGGAGAAAACACAGTCGACATCATAACTTCTGCACTTGAACTCTGTTAAAAGTCTTTTTCGTTTTTCAACGATCGTAATTAAATTCTCAAACTTTAATAGGATGTTGACCAGCATTTCTAGTTCAAAATTAAAAGTGGATTTCTGCTTTGCTAACGGTAGCCAGTCTGATATTGTGATAAGTGATGATAAAATCATAACGGATAAGAGTTCAGGCCTGAGGGATAATGATTATTATTAATTATGCTGTAGGCCGTAGATCATTCTCTCAATCAAGATCAACAGAAACAACAAAACTGTGTTGTTGTTTTCCTGCAGATGATGACCAGTTTTCCAAACTGAAGGCTGTTTTCCTGGCAACTGGGAGAGAATGCCGGCAAGACCTTCCTCAGGTTGAAGTGGACAACCGACTGTTAGTGCAGCTGCTTCTCCTGAAAGATGAGGGATCCAAGACTTTGGATGAGACTGCATTCTTCCAGCAACTTCTCAAGCCAGATCTGGTCAAGACAGTGCTGCTTTCTCGTCTGTGGTATTTATGGTCAACAGACTGAATGAGCTGTTTGGAGGTGAGCCACTTCCAGAACTTCCACCTCTTCACGGCCATGGCAGCTGCCAGCAGAGATGTCAACAAGTGGAAGAGGAATCTGACCCAGGAGATGTTGACGGAACCAGAAGATAAATCAGAACCTGATGAACCTGAGTTTGAAACCAGCTGCAGATTTCAACAGGAGGGTGACATTGTGGCAGTCTACAATGTAGAAGATTTCTTTATCAGCAAAGTCACCAGGGTCATCAGTGAGGAAGAGGCAATAGTCAATTTCTTGGAGAAGGTGGCAGTAAAGATGGAGTTGTTGTGTACAGGTGGCCATGCTCTGAAGATTACACTCAAATCTCCTCCGCAGTTGTGTTTGCCAAGAATCTGCAACTTGCACCTTCATCATTGTCTCCAGGGACATTCGTTCTTTGTTGAATCTCACAGGAATTTATTTGGCAGACATCAAGCACACAGATGCTGTTTACAGGAAAATCACCTGTAGACCATGTCAATTGACTCCAAATCACAGCTTTGTAGGCCTGTATGTTCATGGATGATAAAGGTGATACTGCTGTACCATGTTTTCTTTAGCATACACGTCCTTTTTCTGCTGTGAAAAGTGACGATTTTGCAGACTTTAAGACTAACACTCAAAATAAGTGCAAATGCTGCTGCCAGTGTACTTCACACTTAGTTTAATGTACATGCAAAGTTTCATGGCTGTATCTGTAGTGGTTTTCAAGTTATGAGTTAAAGTATGAAACCCATTAGATTTGTCCTTTTTTCTGCTGTGAAAAGTGAAGTTTTTGCAGGCTTTAAGATCTATCATTCTCAGAATAACTGCAAATGTTGCTGCAAGTGTACTTCACACTTAGTTTAATGTACATGCCAAGTTTCATTGCTGTATCTGTAGTGGTTTTCAAGTTATTACCAGTTAAAGTGTGGCAACCCACATATTTGTGTTTTTTCCGCTGTGCAAATTGAAGATCTTGCCAACTTTAAGACCCTGTAACTTTAAAAGTAAGAGTCAGAGCTGCTTTGAAAAAAATAAGTGCAAAGACTGTGAAAAACCCTGCTTGGAAATCAATTGGGAAAGCTGTCATTGCCATATGTTACCCACTGTGTGGTGTCAAAAGTGCTGTTTCATGCAAATTGGCAAGCTCAGAATTGCTTTTTGGAGCAACTTCAGCCCTCTGCCTCTGTTTCATCTTTCTTTGCTGACCATATGATTTAGCTGTGACAAAGTGCAACCAAGGTATACTTTTGAAAAGTGTAAGTATTTGGATTCTCCCATGTTCATGAGAACCACTATGGGGGGGGGTAAATTTGAGAAACTGTAATAAACTGTTTATTGTCATGCAAAACTGTGTTTTCGAATGGCTATATCTTTGGAACTAATTAAGATAAACAGTTACTTTTTTCCCCCATTTTCTTGTATCAATATGGCCTGTCTGAAAATGCATAAATTAAATTGCTGTTGTAAAATTTAAATTTTGGCTGCCGCTACCTAGTAAAAGGCTACAGTCAGTGAGTCACTCATTCAGAAACACATGGGACAAGAGCACAGTGAGTGCTCAAGAGCACAGAGAAGCGTTGCATAAAACTAATCAGTAATAATAAATCTCTCTCTGCCTCTCCATCTCTCCTCTCTGCCTTTCTATCTCTCTCAGCTTCCTTCATATGTTGCTCTGTCAGTATTTATACAAAAAAGTACCCTTTTGCTTCAAATTTGAACTCCTCAGGGTGCAGCCATTTTCCAGTGAAGAGCTAAAGTTAGCTTACAAAGTATTTGAATTGTCTTGTTTATGACATCAGTCATGTATAGTGAGATTGTACATGTATACTACTGGGCACAGCATGGCACCTGTCGGTCTCACGCTTATGTTTTCTGTACTTTTAAATACTGATGTTGACAGGATGAAAAATCAAGCTGCTGTGTATGCATTTTTGTTGTTGGTCGTTGCTTTCTTCTTTTCTGTTAAAGGAGCCTGTGATGCTTCTGGAGTTCTCTTCAGTCCCCCTTCAGCTTCACACACACACACAAGAAAAACAAGTCAAGATCAGTCCCATTTTAACACGCACACACAAAGTCAAGATCACCTGCCTTACTTTATTTTTTAATTTAACAGTGACGCATCCTGGATTGGAAACATTGTGATTGGCTGCAACAGTACTACATAACACATTACATTTTTTAATCAAAATAGAACCAGCCAGCCTAGTTCTTTCCATACATGTGCACAGCCTGTGGCTGTACCATCACCATGCGAAGTTGTATGATGTGACTGAGGTCGCATGTCTGGGGATAATTCCACAAACATTGTATTGTGGCTTTGCTGTTGTGTGGCACAGCCACAGGCATGTTGAATGTGTGTGCAACCAGTGTTGTTTCTCCAAAAAAGAAAAACAGGCTGAGCTTCTTTTTCTTTTTTGAACTACCAGTTAAAGGACAAGTCCAAGGTTAGGGGTGATTTTTGACACAATTTCCGTTGGGGCTCGCTGAGAATGATGATGTAGGTGAAACTGTGATCTGAGGGTTATAAATGCACGAAAAAAGGCATTTTCTGTCAAACTGAAACTGTCGCCATGACGACCAAATCACGTGACCATATGCCTACTACATCACTCTGGGGAGTCACTGCAAAATGGCCAACTCGAGCTCCAAAGACGAAACTGATACTTGCCCGAGAGACCCACAAGGATACATCCGTATCAGTTTGAGCCTGTCAGGCAGGATTTTGAAAGAGCACCAGAACATCATGTCAGCTTCAAAGCAAACCCCATGCGGTATTCCATGGGGTTTGTGAAATCGCACTCACTGAAGTGAAGTGCCCACTGCACAAATGGGCGTGATGTGGCGCAGCAAGAAAGTCAGCTCGTTTGAATTGTATAAACTTAATCCACTTTCGCCTCACTGCAGGTTGATTGCGTGGGAGCTCGTGCATTGGTGGTGACAGTGTTGCGCCAGGTTTAGTTTCCCATCCCCGCCCGCTCTTACCCCCCCCCCCCTTACACACATACACATTCCCGCACTCCATCTCCAGGGTTCCCAGGCCATCCTCGTCAGGACGGAAGGAAATGGGACGTGAACGGGACGGGTACACACACACATGCACGCACACACACACACATACCCACACACGCATACACACACACACGCATACACACACACACACACATACCCCCCCCCCCCTCCCCCGGGGTCGTCTGCGAATTGTTACAGTTCACAGCAACACAGTAGGCTGGCATAGTTAACTTTTTTGTCAACCACATGCATACACAGTTTACTGAAGAATCTAAGATGGCAACCTCACTGACTCCCCAGACTGATGTCACTTCCGGGGAAGCCTACAGAAAATAAAATTGATTAAAAAAAAAAAAAAAAAAAAAATTTTTTTATTTTTTATTTCATTAAATCTGAAACTAGTGACTCATTTGTCAGTCATTTCGATGGTCATTTTGCATACTTAAAAACCTTGGACTTTTAGTTTTAATTTAAAGAGGAGTAAACCACACAACCAAGATAAACACATAATGTAAATGTCCCTTGTTCTTTACATCTGTCAGTCAGTCTGTACAATGTGTGTGTGTGTGTGCATCTTGCACATAGTCATGCTTGAACCCATGTTGATGTGTGCATTATGTGTAAGCTTTTGTGAAATTGCAGATAGTATTCTCCATCTCGATGTGTGCTATGTTTGTCCAGCACTTTGAGCTGCAGGGTAGTTGCCTTTATAAATTTCCATGATTAGTATTTCAGCTGTAGTGTACATTCAACTTGCCCTGAATGGTTGACTGGGTGTAAAACACCAAGTTACTTACTTACATTCAAGGGAGTTGATGAAAATGTATCCCTCCTTGGCAGCTTAATAATATTTTTATTTTCTTCTTTTTTCAGATTGAATTAGGTGTGCAGCACTGACCTGTGGAAAGATTAGCAACATGGAAAACAACAATGCCTCTACTTCTGATGTGGAGCCCAAGCAGGAGTTGGAAGGGCTTCCCACTAAACCTGAACCCATAGACACTGGCAAGAAGGCCTTCAATCGGGCTGGAGTTGGTGAGTGCAGTTACCATTTTCCCTGACAGAAATGAATAACAGTATTTGTAAAGCACAAAATCTTGTCCATTGAGACTATTCTAAGAACACACACACACACACACACACACACACACACACACACACACACACACACACACACACACACACACAAGCATTCAGATTATACAAAGCTTAATTTACCCAGCTTAAAATATGCAACAGAGACGGACAAAGACAGCAGCACAGAATAAAATATTGCAGGTCTACAGTTTAGGGAAAAGAAATGTTTTTAATTACATAATACATTTGAATGAGTCCAGAGGGGGTTTCTGTCAGGGAGGAGGGGGAAGGTCATTCCATGCAGATGGACCAAAACAGAAAAAAGGCACGGGAACCAACAGTGGAGAGTGGTGAACAGCTCTCATTGCCTTGGTCTGGAGTACACTGCTTATGCGGAACTCTATTCATTGTTGATGCAATAAGAAGAGAACAGACAACATGTAGAGCCTTTAAAATTAGTGCTGTAACAGTTTGCAGTGATGAAGTGCCTAACAAAAAAGAAGAAAAGCTGATTAAAGCAAAGTTTGGTGTGCATTTCTGCGTGTGTTTTACAGAGGTGTCGAAGTGGAGCATTCGCAAGAAGATCTGGGACCACTTGGAGGAGAATGATCTGGTCAACTTCCCCCGCCCCTGCAACAACCGCATCCCCAACTTTGTGGTGAGTACAAGGGCTGACCAAGCAAGAGGAGTCGGCCTTTTCAACTCTTCCGTCACTTGCCTGTTAATAATAGACGGACATTTCTATAGTGCCACTAACTACAGCGCTTTACAATGGTGTAAGAACGCAGCATTACCCATACAAATATAAGAGGGTGTGGGGAGTTAAGGCTACAGACATACATAAAATATCAACAGATAGGCTGTTTACTTAAAAACTATTTTGTTAAAATCATCTGATGAATCTGAATCGCACCATAAACCCTTAAACATGTTACTTTTAGCACAAATACACTGGACAACACGTTTATCTGAAGGTAGATATGGACTGAGAAAGAGTAACACTGGTAATGTACTGGTTGTAATTTGTAGATTTTTAGCATGTGTTGTGACAATATGTTTTGCCCTGATATAACAGCAATGGTTAACCAGGCATTAAGAATCAATTATCCATGGATCTATCTTGTTTTTGCGTCTTCCAGGATGCTGCAGTGGCAGCTGACAAGGCTGCTGAGCTGGAAGAGTTCCGGTCGGCCCAAACGGTCAAGATCAACCCTGACAAGCCGCAGGAGCATGCTCGCTTCCTCACCCTTGAGGTCAGGGGCTCTGGCTGGAGTTTTAGTTCATAGATCTGTGTCCTTGGTTTACTGTCAGTGGCATAAAATAACGTGGAAGAAGGCCTTTGACTGTTGTTCAGGATGTATCAAAAGAATGTAAGGAGTCTGGACAACTTTGACTGATACAGCATTTACCAGTGGACTGCCTCCTATCTTGCTGTAAATCGCCAGTGCAGCCTCAGCCAATCAGAATGTTACAAGTAATATTCTGCACAAAAAGCCAGAAGAATGGCTGCTGTGTTTGAATGCCAAGCTAAAGCATGGCAGTGTGCACTCAGTTGAGGAAATTACTGGAATTGGATTCAGATCACTGTTCATTTTACCAGTCGGCACAGTACCACATGAAAAGTTGTGAGGCTTTGGGATGTGGGCATAGATCTTGGTGTGGGCTTCTTTATTTTTGTTGCTGCTGTCTGCATGCAGGCCAACAAGACGCTGCTGGTGCCCACGCCTCGTCTGCGAACAGGACTGTTCAACAAGATCATGCCACCTGAAGATGCCAACAAGGAGATCCTGAGGAAGTGTTCCACTGCTCTGGTAGGTCTCCATCCTGCTGCTAGGGTACATGGGATGGTACAGGGTGTGGTTTGGCATGCTAGGGTACATGGGATGGTGCAGGGTGTGGATTGGCATGCTAGGGTACATGGGACAGTACAGGGTGTGGTTTGGTGTGCTAGGGTATGTGGGACAGTACTGGGTGTGGTTTGGTGTGCTAGGGTACATGGGACAGAAGTGGGTGTGGTTTGGCATGCTAGGGTACATGGGACAGTACAGGGTGTGGTTTGGCGTGCTTGGGTATGTGGGACAGTACTGGGTGTGGTTTGGCATGCTAGGGTACATGGGACAGTACAGGGTGTGGTTTGGCATGCTAGGGTACATGGGACAGTACAGGGTGTGGTTTGGCGTGCTAGGGTACGTGGGACAGTACTGGGTGTGGTTTGGTGTGCTAGGGTACATGGGACAGAAGTGGGTGTGGTTTGGCATGCTAGGGTACATGGGACAGTGCCGGGTGTGGTTTGGCATGCTAGGGTACATGGGACAGAAGTAGGTGTGGTTTGTTGTGCTAGGGTACGTGGGACAGTACAGGGTGTGATTTGGCGGACAGTACAGGGTGTGATTTGGCATGCTAGAGTGCATGGGACAGCACTGGGTGTGGTTTGGCATGCTAGGGTACATGGGACAGTGTTGGGTATGGTTAGGATACACAGGATGGTGGTTTGGCTTGTGAGGGTACACAGGACAGTACTGGGTGTGGTTTGGTGTGCAAGAGTACGTGGGACAGCAGTACAGCAATATGTAGTGGGGCATATGGGATGATCTGGTTTGTTGGTATTGGGTGGTCTTAAGTGTTGTATGTGGGTACATGGGTCTATGTGAGTATGGTTTGTCATGTGGGTACATGTGACTATTGTGTGTGGGGTTTATCATGCTGGGGTACTGGGAGTGTGGTTTGTCATGGTGGGGCATGTCAGATGGTATTATGTGTGGTTTGTAATTTTGGGGTACACTGGGTGTCATTTGTCACGGTGGGGTATGTGAGATGGTATTGCGTGTGGTTTGTCATATGGGAATACCTGGACATGTATCAATCTTTGTTGGTCATGCCTGGGTGTGTGTGTGATTTCAGGGTGTGAAGGAACACAGCAAGAAAATCAGTCTGAAGGACAAAGTCTCCATTGACCTTGTCATTGTAGGCTCTGTCGCTGTTTCTAGGGAAGGTAAGGACAGCATGGAGTGAAATTCTAGCTCAACACCTTCTACCAATATTACTGTGTTGTGTATGCATATGTGTAAAGCATGATAAAATGTTTGTCATATTGCCATATCTGTGTAGTTAGTGGAATCGTTTTCATATGAGGAACAGAAGGGTGCAGCTTGTTCATTATAAATTAAATTGGTAGTGTTTGTTACTTGAATCAGTGGAATGGATACTGAAATAAGAGTTAGCACAGAAAGTAGACCCTGGAGAAGAAAGTGCTCCTGTTGGGACTTAATCCGTGACCTTTTGATCAGGAGTCTTGGCACTCTAACCACTGAGCCATCCTCACTCACCTAGAGACTCATGTCCTAGTTATGACTAAGCACAGTACTGTGCATTAACAGCAGTCAGAAACATTATGCTGAGCCGCTTGGTCTGTACCCCAGGTTTCCGCATTGGAAAAGGTGAGGGTTTTGCTGACCTGGAGTACGCCATGATGGCCACGATGGAGGCTGTGGGGCCTGACACCATCGTGGTAACAACTGTGCATGATGACCAGGTGGTGGACATTCCCGAAGAGCTGGTGGAAGACCACGACCTGACTGTGGACTACATTGTCACACCCACTCAGGTAGAACACCATGCAATACAAAAACATGAATTGTGTACAAAAGAAAAAAACTTATTGTTCATGTCTGTGAAAGATCTGACAACTGTGAGCCAAATCTTAAAGGATGAAAGCTCCTACTCGCATGAAAAAGCAGTTTTACTGGTATTGAGCCAGATTGGAAAAGGACGCACCTGAAGCAAATTTCTGATTACTGTTGCGTGATGGGAGCAGTAGTTTCTCAGTGTTAACTGTCAAGTGATGTTTTTTTTCTTTCCGGGGCAGTGGCTGACGAGGGAAAGTGCATGGTGTTTGAGAAGTTTGTGGTGCACAACACTGGCTGATAATTTTCATGGTTGATTATATGTCTTGATATTTCGAGTCTCAGTTTTTTTGAATTGGATGAATTTATCTGTTTTGGCAAATGAAAAAACAAAAACAAGAAATCAGCCCCATGAGAATAGCATGATTATGTTGCAACAGAAACAAAAAGTGACGTGCCAGTTATGTCTTTTATTTTGAAAGAGAGTACAACAAACTCTTTTCTTAGGATCTGACAATTGTCCGTCTTGGTTTTCAGGTGATTGCCACTGGGTGCAAGCGCCCCAAGCCGCTGGGTATTATCTGGTCCAGCCTTGAATATGAGAAGCTCTACCGCATCCCTGTACTGAGAAAACTACGCGATATTGAGCGTGAAATGGGCAGGGACGTACGCCTGAAGGGGCAGGAAGGAGAGGATGAGGAGTTTGAAGAGCGCATGGACCAGGAGCGTCGGGAGCGAGGCTACCGTGGTCGGGGCGGTCGCGGGGGTGTTGGGCGTCGCCCGTACCGCTCCAGGCGAGGCGGGGGCCGCGTAGGGGGCCGTCGTCGCTACAGGCAGGATGACTCTGCAGACCAGGGTGATGAGAGCAACAAGGAAAATGCTGACGAGTCCAATGATAACGGGGAGGGGGGAGAGAGGGGTGGTCGGCGCAGGCGCCAGTACCGCAACAAAGGCTTCCGTCGATCGAAGCCACGCCACTCAGAGTCTGAATTGAGTGACGGGGCAGCTGGGGAACAGGAGGGAGAGGATGGCAAGGAGAACCGCCGTCCTCCCAGGCGCCGCAACCGCCGCCGCGGCATGGGCAGCCGCAGCAATAACTCCCAGGACAACAACAGCGACGGGGAGAACCGGCGGTCTGATGGAGATGAGAACCGGGCCCCCCGTCCGCGTCGTCCACGCATTGAGACCAGCCCTGATGGGATCGTCTTTGTCGGGGGCATTTCCCGCCGTCTGCGTGTCAGCGAGTTCAAGACGGAAATGAGAGGCTGCGACGTGCACCCGGTGCGTCTTGTGTGGCGCGGCGGGCGAGGGTTCGCCTTCTTGCATTTCCAGTCAGCTGACAACGCCAACACAGCGGTGAAGGCTTTGTGCGGGCTGGAGATTGATGGCCGGGAGCTGAATGTAGAGCTGGCCCGGCAGGATAACCGACCGCGGCAACGCAAGGGCCGCAACCCCAAGGAGGCGGCCAGCTCCGAGAGCGCCAACCAGGAGTCTGTGGGCAGCAGCGACGTGCCGGTGGAGGGCGCCGAGAGATAGAAGCACCTGCTGCCAACGGGTCTCGTCCGTCCCGCAATCCGCCTGACTCAGGCCATGGGTTGCGCTGCACGACACGGAAAGTTTGCTGGAAATGAGATGACGGGGGGGAGGAGAGAGAGGACATGAAAAGAAAAGAGAGAGGAGAATGCCTGTTCCCTAGTTGCCGCTGCTGATTTTTTTGTGGCTAGTAGCATGAAGGACTCGTCACATCAGCTGCTAGTGTTTTCCGATTCTCGACAAAATTGGTAGTCATCACACACACAGGCATCACTGGTTAGGCTGGAGCTTGTTTGGCCTGGCCCGTGCCTGTTCCCCATTCAGGAGTTGATCGTTGTTTGTCGCTCTTCCAGTATGTCTGCAATACTTCGCCGGTTCCCCTCAGCGAACCCCGGCAAATGGCGTTTTGGGCTATAACTCCCAAGCATTTAAGGCAGCACGTTTGTGCAATTTTGCTGACTGAAATCTCTTACTGCCGTTACAGATTTAGGTGCCACGGTAGGGGTAAAAGGGAATAGGTAGGGGAGGTTATGTTCCGACGCTGGTGTTGTGAATGTATTGCTATTTTTATTCTGTCACATTGACCATTTGTCTTTTTTTTTTTTCCTTCTGTTGTAGTGGTCCTGCTGATGGTTGGACATTTAGAAGCGTAGTGTTCATTCACTGCATTGTCTGTGCTAGCGGGGGGAGGGGGGCAAGATCGGTGCTGAGCGTGCTGGTCCCGGACCCCACGCAGTGCCTACAAAATTGCAGCTCTTGTCACGGCGCTGATCACTCCACGTAACCTTGTGTATTGTGAAATTAACATTTAGGAACTTTGCATCTCTGCATGAGTCATCATGCCTGTGCAAAGTGTTTGAGTGTATATCAGACTTGTGTACTACATCACTGGGATTGGTTTTAAAAAGCTTTAGGTTGGCTCTGCTGGAGCTGTTGTGCCCAGCGGTAAAGTGGTGGGTCTTCTGTGCTTTTGTCATGGTCACCCCATGGTGGACTGAAATGTACACTCCTTGACAGGCTACCATTGTATCAGCAAATTTTGGTCACTGAGCCTCTTTTGCTATCAGCATGCCAAAGGTTTCGGTTCAGTTCGTCTGCAAATCAGACAGCTAGAATGGAAATTTCTGCTTTTTGATTGTGTTCGAAAACTTACACAGGGTTAAATAAAAAAAATCCCTTTTACGATGTGTTTGTAGGTTAGGCTCAAAAACAGAGAACAGAGTTTAGTGCCCACAAGTCTGAGCAATTTAAAAAAAGATCTTGCACAGTTTGGTTTGTCTTTGATTGATTGCTCTGTTCTCAGATATTGTTTTCTTTCTTCAGTTGCTCATTGTTCATGTCGAATTTCATGTTAAACTCTCATGCTTATTATTTTGTTAATGGTACATGAGCTCTGTACCATCTGGAAAGCGGCTGCTGTTGCAGATTGTGTTAGGTTCAACCATGAATTGTTCAAGGGTTTGTTGTTTATTTTGGTTTGGTCTTTGGCAGATCTAAAGAAAAGTAGGGGAAAAAAAACTAAAAAAGAATTGAAAAAATTCAAGGTCACAATAAGATTATTTTGCTGATGCCTGTTACTGAAAAGATTGATTGGTCCTTGGTTTTATCGGAAAAGTAAATGAACAAAATTGTTACTGTTGCTGACAAGTTGTGTTTAGATTGTTAAATTGTCCTGTTCACTCTGTTTTCTCTGACAGTTTGAAACCTGTAAAGTGGTCCTTTAGCTTCAGCTTGATTAAAATGGACCCAGCGCAGTCTGACTTTCGCGTCATTGTTCTTTGTGTTGCAAGAGGTGCTTTTTGCTGTATCATATTATCATCAGTGCACAGCGAATGTAACCAAATTCAGACTGAAATGTATCACAGGCATAGAAATTGATCAGCTGTGAAATTATACATCAGATACAATTTGAATTTCAGCGTTGCAAATGTATCCTGTTAACATTTAAACAACACTGTGGTCGACACTTCCTCTTTACTAGGTGATGGTCAAGTTTATTACAGCAGTTTGTTTCTGTTTGTTCTGTCCATGCACAAGAAATGGTCAACAATTTTGTAATGTTTCTTGGTAGAAAGGTGTATTTACCATTTGGCTTGGTTTCACTTGATTAATAACACTACACCACTTAGCAGTTCAGTGTCGGAATGTATTTCTGTTCATGCATGCGGATGACAGCATATCTAATAGCAGCAAACTTCTGTTTCTGTGTCAACACATACATAGGAAAAGTCTTCACAAATTATATACGTATTTTCAGAGTTTTTTTCCCATTGAAAAAAGAAAGAATGTCTATAATTTATTTTGTCAAGTAAATATGTTTTGTTTTTTGGATGAAGTCCATTAAAAGTCTTAGATTTGAAGTTGTGAAGTGTCTATTTCCTATTTATGGTTACATAATGAAATAAAACAAAAAGCAATACTTTGGTTTGTTCTGCGTGTGTACTTGCTTGCATGGTTTTGTGTGTGTGTGTGTGTGTGTGTGTGTGTGTGTGTGAAAAGGCAAAGAAAGCAGTTCGATCCTCCACAACATTCACAACAACAAAAATTCTAGCCTAGCACGTCAAGAGCAGTCAATTTCAGGTAATGTCCAAGGAGGCGGTTAGAAGTTCCTGGGACATTTTAAACGCCATTTTGGGTCACAAACACCAGAATCATTCAAGTATGGAAATATCTAATGAATGATGCCAAAAACGTAGCAACGAAAGTGTGTTTTATTGTATCTGTGTCTTTCAGTGTGTGCGTGCTCATTTTACATTTTGATCTGGTTTTCGAGCGATAATGTGCATGCTTCCTCAGATCAGTACCGATACTGGCAGTGAGATAATCGTCGTACTGAGAACTTGTAAATTTTGCTTCATTTGTTGGATTTGATGATACTTTTGACCCAAAATGTGCCAGGAATTTCTGACCACCTCGGATATTACCCACATGAAGATTTTTTTTTAAATTTGGTTAATAATAACTATTTTATAAACAGCAAGATTTCCGTTTAATCAGATGTAGAGGCCCTCGTCAAGACCGTGTTTTAGTTATTTGAGTCGCTTGTACAGGGACAATGTCCGGGCCAATCCATGTTTTCAAATCGGTATTTAGATCAAAACTAGTTTTCTTTGCAGAAGAGCGCACATATGGCTGCGCGCATGGGACGAAGCATGGCTCATTCTTGGAAACGCTACATTTTTCACTTTGCCAATGAACACTTTGACTTCAAACTCGCGGTAAGAGAATTATCCACCAGAGCAGAATTAGATCAGATAATATCCAAGGGCTGATTGCATTCCCAGCAACAACTGTTGCGGAAAGTATCACACTTCACAGTTCATGCAATCACAGATTCACACTCGTCAACAGGACTATATGTTAAATTTTAAGAAAATAACTCAACCAGGAAGACGCGAAGTTGCTCAGGAATAAAAAGTTTTATGGGATTATAGTTGTTGCCAAGCGAAATGTACCCAACTGCAACGGCTCGTTTATCAACTTCCACGCACCCAAAACGTGCGCGGAGACAAGATAAATACTACCAACAAAAAAAAGTGGACTACCTCCCCCCCCCCCCCCCCCCCCACACACACACACACACGCACACACTTAACAGCTGAGGAAATATTCTCCATAAGCACTTCATTTTTCTGATGTTGGTGTTTGTGAGTAATGTTCTGTAAACCTTTGCAAATGACGACACATTTCGTCATTTGGCATTGAATATGAAACCTCTCATAATTTTAGGAATTCCAGAAAAAAAAAAAAAATAAGAAAGAAAACAATCACTATATGTAATATTAATTATGTAGCAAGTCATGAGGATAAAACTGTTAAGAGTGCAATGGTCCTACTTGTTTGTTTAACAGAGTAATACTAACAGTACTTAATAGAACAGATCTAGGAAATGTACTCACCATGTGACGAACACTTTCGACCAAACAAACACACCTTTGGGTGCAAAAAGATAGCTAGACAACAAAAGAAGTGGACAGACAAGAAGGAGCTGATGTAATTTTTGTGTGTTAAGAATGAATACGTAATTTATGTAAAGTGGAAAATTCTCATTATATTTAATACACTTTATAACTTTGAAAGTCTGACAGTTGACATTAGTGACAATATCCAGAAGCAGACCATCCACATCTTGCCTTGGTGTCCTGTGGCTAGTACATCTTCTGACACAGGTACAGATTTACAAAATGAATGCAGCTGAAAATTCAGCCAGTTACATTATACATATTTTTTTATAATGTCCAAAACTGAATTCTCTCTACCATTTTTACTGCTAACTGCTGATTCAGTACAATTTCTCAGTGTGCTGTCCTCCAGATTCAGACAATTTTTTTGGTTTGTTGACTTAAAAAAAACCTCTTGTGACTTGTCATTTTATATTTTAATTGACAGGAGTTGAAGGCAATTGCTGCAACTGTTGGATGCCGAGTTCGAATTGAAGAGGACAAGTACGACAAGGAGGTGCGTTGTCAGTTTTTAAATTATATTTTATGTCATTATGTGGATGGAACTGTGTGTACTGACCAGTGTCAGAAGTTGTCAGGTTCTCATTCAACTTTGTGGGATATGTACAGTGAATGTTTTGTGGGTTGGGGGGAAAGGGGAGGAGGGTAGCCTCTGGTTCTTTTTACTTTCATTTTCACTGAAATGAATTTTGGTTTAGACGTGTAGCAGATTTTACTTAGATTTTTCTAAAATGGGGGTGGGGATTGGGGAACCTTAACGTGAACCTCACACTTTTTGAAAAACTACTTCACTGCTGTACAACCACTCAAAGTATGTATTGTAATTTGTATCATGTATGTGAACTAAAAAAAAAGAAAAAAAAAGAGTATAATGTTAAATAGTTTTCTTCAGTTATTGAAATGATACATTCAACAGTCTAAGGCATCAGACACTGCTCACAGTTGTAAACACCAATGTTCAGGTACATGAAGAAGCTGAAGAAGTTTTCTGACTGGGTGTTGATGTCTGATGTTCGCACTTGCAGTGTTGATGTCTGATTTTTGCAGTGCTGATGTCCAATGTTTGCAGTGTTGGTGACTGATATTTTCAGAGTTGATGACTGCTATTTGCAGTGTTGATGTCTGATTTTTGCAGTATTGATGTCCGATGTTTGCAGTGTTGGTGCCTGATATTTGCAGAGTTGATGACTTCTATTTACAGTGCTGATGTTTGCAGTGTTGATGTCTGGTGTTTGCAGTGTTGATGTCTGATATTTGCAGTGTTGGTGACTGATATTTGCAGTGTTGATCATTGATGCCATGAATTTGCAGTGTTGATGTCTGATGTTTGCAGTGTTGATGTTTGCAGTGTTGGTGATTGATATTGCAATGTTGATGTCTGACGTTTTTAGTGTTGATGTTTGATGCTTGCAGTGCCCATTTCTTGAGCTGCAGCTGCTGTCTGAGGAGGAGGGGAGACAACTCATGCAGAGAACGACACTTGGAAGGTCAGAGACATTTAAACAATGTAAAAATGGTAAAAATGTATGTCAGCAAATTACATTGACCTGTGTACAAGTATGTAAATATGTGCATTGAGCTGAACTGTATCTAATTTTTATATTGATATGGCCCACACTGCCCCTTTGCATGTGTTGTCCTTTAAATAACATTAAACTTGGAGTATACATATTAAATACAGTATTATATGTACATTTAAAAAGAAAATGTTGCTGATTGTTTCTTTGGGAATTGTTTTTGGAATTGTTTTTACATTGAGGTTAGTACTGTATATAGTACTTAGTATTCATCTTAATTGCTAATCACTCACTTTGGGGTGGTGATTTAAGAATGTATCATTATTTCACATGGTTAAACAAAACAAAACAAAAATTGTGTTACACACACACACACACACACACACACACACACACACACACACACACACACACACACACACACACACACACGCACTCTCCCTCTCTCTCTCTCTCACGCACACACACACACCTATATATTTAGAGAGATAGTGTGTGTGTGGGTGGGGGTTGGGGGGGGGGTATTGTACACACTTGACTTTCACCTTTCACCTTTTACACATGACTACCTGTGGTAAACAAATGTTTCTGTGTCACCCCTCCAGGTCACTGTTTGAGCTGTTAGCAGAAGGAAGAACACTAACAGAACTGTGTGAGAACTTACAGAAGTTGCCTGATTCACAAAAGGTTAGTGTGACATGTCATATTTAACACCGAAAAAATATCTCTGCCAGAACTGTGTGAAAACCTACAAAAGCTGCCTTAGTGGCAAATGATTAGTGTTACATGTCATATTGAAGTTTGAACACCATAACAGAGAAGAAAGCTCTGCCAGAACTGTGTGAAAACCTGCAGAAGCTGCCTTAGTCACAAAAGGCTAGCGTGACCTGTCATATTGAACACCATAACAGGGGGATCTGAACCATGCCAGAACTGTGGGAAAACTTTGAGAAGCAGCCTGAGGCACAAAAAGGTTATACTTAACACAGTGACAGAGAAAAGAACATACTGAAGCTGCCTCATTCATAGAAAGGTTATATTTAGCACAGTAACATAGAAAAGAACTTACTGAAACTGCCTGACTCATGGAAAGGTTATACTTAACACAATAACAGAGAAAAGAACTTCTGAAACAGCCTCATTTACAAAAATGTTATACTTAACTCAGTAACAGAGAAAGAACTTCTGAAGCAGCATCATTTACAAAAATGTTATACTTAACACAGTAACAGAGAAAAGAACTTCTGAAGCAGCAGCATTTCCAAAAAGAGTTATACTTAACACAGTAACAGAGAAAGGAACTTCTGAAACAGCCTCATTTACAACAACAACAAAAACAGAGAGAGAAAAAGAAGGTTATACTTAACACAATAACAGAGAAAAGAACTTCTGAAGCAGCCTCATTTACAAAAAGGTTACACATAACACAGTAATAGAGAAAAGAACTTACTGAAGCAGCCTGGTTCACAAAAAGGGATGTCACAAGCATTGTGGTAGAGCACCAGACTACTGAACAAAAGGTTGCAGGTTCAAGTCCTGGCAGAAGCGGCAGGAAGATTGTCTACTCCAGGGTCAACCTTTTGTGCTGACTCTTATTTTGCTATCCTCTAAAGGATCCTGGTCATTCTGCCAAAAGTGCAGGTGGCAGGTTACAGCTAAACACACGTGCACCCTGCACATGTGATTTCAAAGGAAGTGACACTGTAAACTGGTGCATGGTTGTATGGTGTACACAGAGTGTGTGCCAAACATTCAATGGATTTTTTTTTTTTACATGCTATAAAAGGATACAGTCACTCATGCAGCATCAGCCAGTGAATCTGCTCGAGAGCAGAGAACAGCTCTAAATAAATGTGATCAGTGATAATAACAATAATAACATAATGTGTTTATGGCTGTGAGTACATGTTTTGTGTGTGTGTGTGTGTGTCTATGTGTGTGTGTGTGTGTGTGAGCTTACATTGCATGAATGAGATTGTTACATTGTTGAATTTAACTTTATTTATAAATTCTATACATGGCTAATTGTAATGCTTTGTCTATTTGTTAATGCACTGTATGAATGGAATGTCACCAAGACAAGTTCCTGTGTACATTTAAATGTCACTGGTGAACAAATATCCTTGTATCCTTGCATGTTTCAGACGGTGCCCCCGGACTCTTCCTTCCGGCTGCAGGTGGAGGGCTTCAACAAGAGACTGGCCCAAGCCAGCAAGGTGGAGAGAATTGAGGTACAAACACACAGGTGTTTCACTGTCAGTCAGCCAGTGCTCCATTGGTCACCTGTTGTGTTTTAGTGACTGATCTGCTGCCTGTTGTGTTTCAACCATCGGTGTATCTGCTGTTGGTCATGTGTCAATGCCATCCCAAGCTTGAAGGCAAGATCAACCTTTGGAAGATGCTCAAGCACAGCTTTCACCTGCTGTTGTCATGAGCTTAGTTCAGTTCAAGATGGTATCTGTGGGCTCGGAAAAGCCCATATGTGCTCTAAAAAAAAAAGTCTCTCAGAAGTTTCCCCAATGTTGCCTTTGAAACAATTCCAATGTTTGCCAGATTGATGATGGCCCTCTCTTGTCCTTTCAGTGAAGAATCATCTAGCGCTTCAACTTTCCATGCCTCTCTCCTTCAGGCCATTGTGCCTGCAACTAGAGTCTCAAGCTTCACAACACTTCAGATCTTCCAAGAAGCAGTGCTGTCCCAAGCTTGAAGGCAGACTAACCCGAAGACACCGCTAACTGTCATCTGCTGTCTGTCATGTTTCAGTTGTTACTTCAGTGCCAAGCTTGAAGGCAGACTAACCCGAAGACACCGCTAACTGTCATCTGCTGTCTGTCATGTTTCAGTTGTTACTTCAGTGCCAAGCTTGAAAGCAAGACTAACCTGAAGACACTGCTGTCATCTGCTGTCTGTCATGTTTCAGTCATTACTTCAGTGCTGTCCCAGGCTAGAAGGCAAGATCAACCTGAAGACGCCAGAGCACAGCTTTCACCTGCTGGAGTATTACGGCCACGAAGGAACAAAGCCTCCCGATGAACCCTACTGGCTCTACTTCGGCAGATGGGTATGTGGTTTCTCTCTTCATCTTTCATGACGTCATTAAATACTCATTGCATCACACCCATTTCACTACTTGTTATTGTCATGCCAACATTCTTCCAAATGCTGGATACACCAACACACCACAACCAAGAGCAGATAGCAGCCTGTATTACATTTTTCACTGTTTAATGTTTAAATGTTGTTTTGTTGCTTGAAAATTGGGATTGCCCGGAATATTTGCATGTTGTGTACTAGTTGTGAGATTAGTTAATTTCCATATTTGTCATCTTTGTTGCAGATAGCAGATGGACAGAGAGACAAAATTCGACAGTTCCACTTACAGAAACGTCACTTCATCGGTATGTGAAGTGCCCAGTCACACAGGGACTGCTTGCTGAATTATCTCTGATCTATAACTTAGCAGTTTTTCTCTGTGTTTTTTCTCCCTCACCCTATGATAAGGACCACCCCCCCCCCCCCCCCCCACACACACACACACACTTCCTCTCTCTTCTCTCTCTCTCTCTTTTCTCTTATCTCTCTTCTGTCTCTGTTCCCTTCTCTTTTCCCCTGTCTCTCTTCCCTCTCTCTTTTCCATTATCTCTTGTATCTTTCTTTACCCTTATCTCTCTTCTGACCCTCCTTTCCCTTATCTCTCTCTCATTTCCTCTTTTTTTTCTATTTTTCTCTCTTCACTCTGATTTCCTCTTTTTCTCCCACAAGTAGGTGTGAGTGTATGATTTATCCTGAAGTGACCCCATGCAGTTGATGGGAAATAAAAATCCATCACTAACTTTCTGTACTTTCGCTGCATTTTGCATAGAAAGTGTACATATTACAGTCTTGCAGTACAGTGTGTGCAGATTGTAATGAAACAGTGTATGACAGTGGGTGTTGCTGCTGTGTGTTCTGACATGCATTGTGTAAAGCTGCGTGCACACACAGGCAACACCAGCATGGACGCAGGGCTGTCGCTGATCATGGCCAACATGGGTGGTATCGGCAAGAACGACATCGTCTTTGACCCCTTTGTCGGTACCGGCAGTCTGCTGGTGGCCTGCGCTCATCACGGGGCCTACGTCATGGGCACTGACATCGACTACATGTTGATACATGCTAAAGGTGGGTGGGTGGTGATTGTACAGGTGTGCATGCATTTGTATGTATGTGTGTGTGTGCCTTTTGGTGACCTATGCTTATCATGGAGCCTATGTCATGGGCACTGACAATCTGATACAAGCTAAAGATGGATGGGTGGTGTGTACAGGTGTGTTTGTGTGTATGTGTTGCCCGTGTTTTTTTGGGGTGGGGGTGCATGGTCAGCCATTGCCCACTTACTACAGGACGTGTCTGTGTGTGTGTTTATGTGCACATGTATACATGTGTGTGTGCACATGTATGTGTGTGTGACACTGTGTGTGTGTGTGTGACACTGTGTGTGTGAGTGTGTGTGCACATGCAGGTGTGTGTGTGCACATGCATGTGTGTGTGTGTGTGTGTGTGAGAGAGAGAGAGAGCAATGGAAAGGTCATGTGTATCTGTGTACTAATGGTAGCTATCACTGACCACAGCAATGATCTCAGCTCTCTTTCCACCTGGTGACACTGACCGTCTGCTGTGTGCAGCACGCCCCAGCCGCCACAACCAGAAGAAGCGAGAGAAAGATGAGAGCATCCGGGCAAATCTTCGTCAGTATGGCTTGGAGTCTCAGTACCTGGACGTTCTTGTCGCTGATGCTTCCAAGCATGACTTGTGGCGCCACCTGCCCCTCTTTGATGCCATCATCACTGACCGTGAGTTTGCCTGATTTCTACTTCTGGTTTCTGAAATGGTTCTGAGAGTTCAGTTTGAAGCTGGCTTGTTACCAGAGTTAGCAATGGCAAGTTCAGTTAGTTGGGGAATGGATTTTTCCTGCAGTGTGTGTGATGCTGTGTGGCTGTTGTGTAATTTGGTTTCAGCTGCCTCCGGCCTTTACCATCCTCATTTTCCCTTCTGTATCCCTCTCTCTCTCATCCTCTTGTTCTCTCTCTTGCTTGCTCTCTCTCTCTTTGTCTTGTGCTCTCTCTCACTTTCTCCCTCTCTCATTCTGTCCCCTTCTCTTTCCCCCTCTTTCTGTCTTTTTTTCCTCTCTCTCCCTCCCTCCTTACTTTTTGTCACCTCCTTTTCTCCCCCTCTCTCTCTCTCATACACACACACACCACTCATGCATGCCCATACTCTCTCTCTCTCACTCATGTGAAGATTTACCCTGTTCACCCAGACTTGGAAAAATGTTCACTTTCAAGCCTGACTCGTTTGTGGCGCCACCTGCCCCTGACATATTTTCAGTGGGAGGGATGCCAAGTGTGAGCTGCTTCATTTTAGATCTTTTGAATTGTTCCTGAGCTGACTGCTGTTTTTTCAGCTCCCTATGGTATTCGCGAAGCTTCGTTGAAGATTGGTGCTGAGAACCCGTTGGAGGCCTATGTACCTGAGGAATGGTGTGTGTGTGTGTGTGTTTCTGTCTGCCTGTCTTTGTGAGTGTATGTTCATGTACATGCATGTGTGTGTGTGTGTGTTTGTTTCTGTATGTGTGTGTTTCTGCCTTCCTGTCTTTGTGAGTGTATGTTCATGTACATGCATGTGTGTATGTGTTTTTGTTTGTGTGTGTGTGTGTGTGATTCTGTCTGCCTGTCTTTGTGAGTGTGATCATGTGCATGCATGTATGCACATGTTTTTGTTTGTTTGGTATGTGTGTGTGTGTGTGTGTGTGTGTGTGTGTGTGTGTGTGTGTGTGTGTGTGTGTGTGTACCTATCATGGGAATGCAATTTTTTTTAAAAGAGAAGAAGAAGAAGAGAGAGCAGTTTTACTTTAAATTTGATCTCCTCAGGGTGCCGCCATACTGTTTGCTCATTACCAACAACTGGTGTTGCATAGATATTAAATAGAGCAGCCATACAAAATCAACAGACAGAAATATTTGCATATTTTTCGTCTTTATGTCATCTTGTGTCATTGCTTGAGATCCCCTTTAAAAAAAAAATAATCTTTTTTTCTTCTCCCCCCCCCTCCCCTTTTTTTTCTGGCTTTCTTTTTTCCTTCTTGTCTTTTACTTCCTTCCTTCCCTTCTGCATTTTTCATTCTCTCTGCCTTTGTCTGTCTGTCTGGTTATTGTGGTACAGTGTAATGGTAGTAATTCTTTCCCTTGTGTTTCAGCAAGGACAACCATCACCCTCAGAGTGTTCGCTACCACCTGTCAGACATTTTCTGTGATCTGCTCAACTTTGCAGCCCGCTTTCTCAAGATGAATGGCAGACTGGTGTACTGGCTGCCTGTCTTCAGACCGCAGTGAGACCATTTAATATGCCCCCCCCCCCCCCCCCCAAAAAAAAAAGCACATACCCCAAAACCCATAGCATAATGGGATTTTTTGTTTGATGAGAATGTGGAAAAGATGAAAACAAATGTCCTCCAAGTTTTAGTTTTTTTCTCTCTCATTTTATTAGTTTTTTAACCTTCATTCTAAGTATTTTTACACTTTGCTTTGGGTTACCATAATCACAGGTAGTATTTTATTTGGCATTAGAGGTCTGTTTAAAGCAAGAACAAAATTAGGTTATTGTAAAGTTTCTGATGCCTTGATGCAAAAATCTCTGAATTAATGTTCTTCGCCCTGATATTCGTGGTGATGGGGCATAAAAAAAATAAAAAATACCTATTACTCCAAATGTTCAGCAATGTCCACAGCTTGACTGACAGGGGGAGAGCACTCCAGTGTATTGTGGTTGTTATTTGACAGCTACTCAGAGGCCAACATTCCTCGACACCCGTGTCTGCGACTGCTGGCCAACTGTGAGCAGCCCCTGAACGCCACCATCTCGCGCCGCCTCATCACCATGGAGAAAATAGCAGAGTGGCAGGCAAGATCTCTGTGTGCTTGCTTTTAATTTAAAACCCTTTCACTCCCAGTGCTTTTGGCCAGTTTCACAATTTTTAGGATTACAGCTCTTAACTTGAAATAGGATCACACAGAAGCATAAAAATATAATTGGCACTTGAAACATGATCACACAGGAGCATAGCAATATAATTGCCACCTCAAACAGGATCACACATAAGCATAACAATATAATTGCCACCTCAAACAGGAGCATCAGGAGCAGAAAACTACAATTGCCACATACTTTTTCTTCAACGGCACTTTGTGCTTGTTGTCCTCACACCCTATCAGCACCACAACCACTACCACATCACATTTTGCTCCCACGACCACCCCCCCTATCCCACGATGTACTGGGTTCATTCATTTCCTGAACATTTTCTTCTGGACAGACACTGTGATACTGTTGACATCAGCTGGGTTAAACTTGGCATCTCCCTCCACTCCAACCATGTTTTTTGTTGTTGTTGCTTTCCATCACCAGAAATATCCATAATAAAACAAATCACTTCATATGCAGTGAAGCGCTGCGCCACCATCTTGGTGCGGAGATCTGACACACGTTGAAAACTCAGTGATTATTTTGACTTAATCGACTTTTAGAACTCCAGCCTATAAACACCTCAGAAACAGCGCCATTTGCAAGTAAGCTTCTCCTGGTAGGAATCCAGTGTGCACCATCCTCATCAGAAGCAGGACACCCAGTAGCCATTGAAATCATGGATTGTTTATAGCATACCCCCTCTTGAAACAAATCTGAAACAAAACAAGGCCCAGAGCACTCATGCAGAATCAACACACATGGGAGTTAGTTAGCGCTTGAAATATGTAACACTAACAGAAGTGCAACAACAAAGACCCAAGTCGCCTATGGTAACTCTCACCTGGCATCTGTGTAAATACAAGGTACGTAAACTCCACCAGAGGTACATCCTCATATACAGAAATACACATATAGAGGGTGTACCTGTGGTGGAGTTTATGTACCTTGTATCTACATGCATGCCAGGTGAGAGTTACCACAGGTGACTCGGGTCTTCGTTGTTGTACTTGTGTTATGTATTTTGAGTGCTAATTAACTCCCTTGTGTGTTGATTTCTACCCCCTCTTGGTCGCCAAGATTACTACCAGCAGGTAATGTCTTTGGTTTAATCAGCTGAGCTACTTCAAACACAATATGTTGCATATTTTCTTTTGCATTGTTGGCGTCTACCATCTCACAAATGGTGACGGTAGCTCTTTGATTTTTTAAATTTTTTAATCCTAGCGCCAACAAGATCAAGATATATAAAAGGTCAAAAAGTTGGGTATTTTAATTCGACAATAGTAAGGGATGATAGCCTTTCTTCTTTCATCCTGGCTTCAGCAGGGTGATAATAACTACCAAAGCTGTGTTATCTTCATTGCTAACTGTTGTGGCCATTTTAAATTCCATTTTGTGTGTCCAGTATTTTTATTTCAGTGCTAACACATAAAAGGTTTGATTTTTTTTTTTTTTTTAAAGAACGAAAGAAAGAAGAAAAAACGCTACTTGTAAAAAATATTTAAAAAACATGCAAATTTCTTCAAGCTACAGTAGTACAAAACAGTACTTAACAGTTAAAGGGTGAAAAATTAGATGTAAAAACTTACCTGGTTTTGGGTGAGATGTTTTGTCATGCTGTTTTGGTGTCAGTGCTAACAGTTTTTGCTTCATGTGTATTAATGTTACACGCAAGACGAACTTGAAGACGTGTGGTGACACTGACTTTGTGAACATTTGTGGTGTTTTCAGGAAGAGAAGGACCCAGGGGGAGCAACTGTGGAGGTTGATCATTACGGAGACAAGTCTTTCAGGGAACGCTACTTCAAAGCCAACCGCACTATCGCCAAAGAAATGGGTGCATCAGATGCTACATGAGTGTGTGTGTGTGTGTGTGTGTGTGTGTGTGTGTGTGTGTGTGTGTGTGTGTGTTTGTGTGTGTGCTCGCGCGCGCGCACGTGTGTGTGTGTGCAAGAGAGAGAGGGTGTGTATGTGCGCGCGCACGTGTGTGTGTATGTGTGAGAGAGAGGAAGAGGGGGGGTTTATACGCTTTCTTATAAATGGAAGTTGCAGGCTGTGAGATATGTAGAAATGATGAAACTGTGAGATCCGGTGTTTCGCAAATAAATGAATGCGGACAAGTAAAGGCATAGGGTGTGTTGTACATAGATTACAGTTACTTACTACATGCCTTGTCTTTAGAACAGGCAGACACACAGACACAGACAGAACATCGCACGCACACAGTCACGCGAGCACACCGCACCCCTGCACACACGCACGCACACACACACACACACACACACACACACACACACACACACACACACACACACACACACACACACACACACACACACACACACACACAGGCAGAGAAAGCCGGACGGTGGCTGTGTCGGTATTTGTATAATTTTCACGGTTTCACTGGTTCTTATCTGAATTCGGCTCTGCACCGGCTTTGTCCACCCTATTGTGTTCAGTCACGGTGGATTCGCGTTGGGCTGACGTCGACCCTATTGTCTTCACGGTGTGATGCGTCTCGGGCCACGTCACAGGTTTTGGTTGGTTGAACTTGTTTAACGGCCGACTTGCCTCCGAAGAGGTGCTGACGGAAACCGAGATCCCACTGAGTAGGTTGGGTCCGGAAGGGGTACTGACGGAAACCGAGATCCCACTGAGTAGGTTGGGGCCGGAAGGGGTACTGACGGAAACCGAGATCCCACTGAGTAGGTTGGGGCCGGAAGGGGTACTGACGGAGACCGAGATCCCACTGAGTAAGTTGGGGCCGGATAAGGTACTGACGGAAACCGGGATCCCACTGAGTAGGTTGGGGCCGGAAGGGGTACTGACGGAAACCGAGATACCATTTGAGTAGGTGGGGGCCGGAAGAGGTACTGGCGGGGACCGAGATGCCAGGACTGAGGTGCGGGAAGAGGTACTGGCGGGGACAGAACCCAGGAGGTGGGGAAGAGGTACTGGCGGGGACAGAGAGCCCAGGAGGTGGGGAAGAGGTACTGGCGGGGAACGGGTACTGGCAGGGATCGAGATCCCAGGAGGTGTGTGACTGCTCCGCACAGCAGTTGAAAACAGCAATTAGCGGAGTAGTACTAGTTGCTTGGCAATG
>OY757556.1:6795849-6855926 GCA_963584105.1 Alviniconcha strummeri
GAAGGACATTTTCTTCCAACCTTTAAGTCTTGGAACACCTAGAATTATTCATAGGGGATCTCATTCCCACGCTGTCACTTCACGCAATGGCTCAGTCACGAGGTAAAACTCCAGTAACCCTTGAATAATCAACACTGTAGTAACCCTTGAATAATCCAACACTGCAGTAACCCTTGAATAATCAACAGTTAGGGAAAGTGGTCGAAACTGAATTCCTAACAAATCTTCCTTCCTTCCCCGACACTGGTGCTCAGTGTCGGGGAAGGAAGGAGGATTTGTTAGGAATTCAGACGCAACTGAATTTCCCTTTTAAGGATTAATAAAGTATTATTGTATTACTGCTGTTGGTGGCTGTTTGAGACTGCCAGGAGATGAAGATCCTGACAGACAGATCTTGGCAGACACACAATTACTAGGCATTATGCAAGCGGTTTCCTAAATGTGATCCAACAACTTCGGAACATTCAGTTGTGTCTGTCTCAGACTATCACAACACAGTCAACCTTTTCACACAAACCAAGCTTCGCTGAACAAAAAGCAACACATAATTATTATACACATACTCACACACACACATGAGTGCACACACACACACACACACTCACACCACATTTGTCCAGTTTCATGACACGACAGAGGAAGCGCGTTGTTAGAGAAAAACAAGATTGCAGCACAGTGACTACAAGAGGATGGTGGAGGTGATGGAGGGGCAGACATGAAATACAACTACCTAAGTAGTTACCTAGGCTCTTCTTTTCCAAACTGCAATGCAAACAACACAAAACAAAACAAACAAACTCCAAACGTCAGGCAAAACATCCGCAAACAGCCACTAACAAACTGCGGAACAGGCAAGTGGCATCAGAGCGGAATAGGGAAGGAACCATGAGAAAAAGACAACATCAGCATAGGAGGAACTTGTCAAACTGCTGTACAACAGAAACAGAAGCAAAGATGACAAAGGAAGAGTCCAACGACAAACTTACAGAGGTGTCTCCGCACACCATGAAAGTGCAAGAAGCGGGTCTGAGAGGGAAGAGGATGAAAAGCCCGCATGGCGGTGAGGAGAATGAGGGATGCAGGAAATACCAAGATACACAGGTCAACATCAGCATAAAGCCCTTTGTCAGGCTTCAATAATTCATACCACATTATGACTGTAAAAGTGTAAGTAGAACGTCACAACACACGCCTCTACAAATAACCTCACTGGCCTTTAAAGGTGATGCAACCCCTTCTGGCTTGCGAAACAACAATTACAATGCTGTACTTCTTCTCTTCTCTTTTTGGCTTATGTTTCAGGAGGATTGAGAAGAAGAAAAATGTACGTGTAAAAACATACCACAACTACACACACACAGAAAGAACCCTCAAATGGAGATTTACCTTTCACAAGATACCAGCTGGCTCTGCCCATATAGTCAATCTGTACAATGTAAATTTTGAGAGAAGAGAGCAAGAGTGAGAGAGAGAAAGAGAAAGAGTGACAGTGAGACAAAAAGAACACACAAATCCTTTCCTTGTTCTGACCTTGCACTTTTGAGTTCTTTTTAAGTCAAGAACTCTGTCAGCAACATGAAATCTTGGGGGGGTTGCAGCCACTTTAACAACCAAAGAGCAAGTCTGCAGAAGTAGAAACCTCTTCACTAGCCCGTTAGCCCAGCCTAATGAAGAGAAAAACGCACCAGTCTGAAAAGATTATTACCAGCCTGAGATTTTTTCCTCTACAACTTTAAGAAAAACAGATTTTCCTTTACACTTGCCCTTATTCTTTGCAGTTTTAACCACGTTAAAAGGGTGACAGGTGACAACGTGCACTGTAGATATCACTGCTCCCAGTTTTTCTCTGATGATAAGAGGTTTTGTCACGTGAAAGAAGCCATCATCACAGATGGCAAGATTCTGACCAGCTGACACTAGTGACAGGCAAGTGGTTTCCGGTCTCCATTCACCTGGAGTGTACTGCTGCAGTCCTCAAAGTTTTTCTGTTTGCTTTTTATGAAAAACCACTGAAGAAAAGTCTCAACAAAAAATGACAGGCCTTTTAATAAATTACCACTGTCAACACCAGCAGCAAAAACGGAACAGTATTTTTATTTTTTTTAAATCAGAGAAAAAACATAAACCATAAAAAAGAACAACAAATGGAATAAACATGTCATAGACAAACAACTGACAACTAGGTGCAAGGACTAGGTCACAGTACACCAGATGTTAAACTGTGATGATTTTGATTAAAAAAACAACAACTAAAAAACTAAAACTAAATCAAAACTTGAAAAAACACTGGTACCAAAAAGCACCTAAATGCTCAACATCTGTTAAGATATGAACATGGACCCTATACAGAAACTGTTCAATCTAAATACTTGGAAGAGGGAAAAATCTCAATCTGAACACCAGCATGCTGTGTTCACAGACAACGAAAACATGCTAGTACTAAGTTCACATATGAACAAATACTAAACAAAGACAAGCTGTTCACATGTCAGTTTTGGGAGTATGGGGTGGGGGGGATGAGAAAGTTTACAATTCTATGACTAATGTATATAAAATCTGAACCAGTCCGAGCCAGTGGAAATTAGACATTGCTCTGGTCTGGTTCAAATTTTGTGGGCTTTGGGGCAGGCAGGAGGGGGAGGGGGGTGGAGACAATTTTATCACTACACTGTTCACATTTGAACAAATAATAAACCATTAGCCAATACTATCAATTGTTCAAATCCGAACATTTCTGTAAAATAATCCTTTGTACTCGGATGTAAACACCAAAATCCTTACAGACTCAAGTATTCACATCCGATCACAGCGATTTCCAGCAAAAACAGAACAATGATGTGTTCAGATGTGAACATGAACAAGAAATGTTAACAAACAAACAACTTTTGTTTTTTTTCTGGTGTGTAAATGCAAAGCATCAGAGTAACCGTTGACATCTGTCAGCATCATTGTTTGTTCACATCTGCGCACACCAACTCCTCTGTGAGCTGTCAGCAGCCGGAACAGGGTTCAGATCCGTCAGCGTAACCTTCCCCGACAATCCACCGCCACGCCCACCCGCGTCGGTTCCTCCAGCGAGACAGGGACTCAAGGGAGGCGGCGCTGTTCCACAACTGCCGAGCGTTCACAGGGAGGACTGGTGGCACTCACAGCTGGTCACCAGCACTGTTGGGTTGACGAGGCAGGGTGGGGCTTGCCCCAGGCTCCGTCTTCACGGCTCCCCTGTCACAACACACAAACACCTGCTGCTGCTCAGTCTCCTTCGCTACAAATACGCTATGCTACAGCCACTCAAACACATTTTGTAAATACACAGACACCCCCAAAAAGAACAACCCCCAAGCCTCCCCACCCCCTTCACGGCACCTCTGTCACAACACAAGTCAAGTCAAAAAACTTTAATCATCCCTCACAGGGCAATTGAACTTAACCAGTAATACAAGGCTCTTTAATTTAAGAACATGTAAAGGAACGCCAAACCATTTGGGCTTACAACAACACAGACAAGTCACTGTTGCTGAGTTTCCCTCACGACAAAGACATCATCACACTACCGCCATTCACACACAAAGACATCATCACACTACCGCCATTCACACACAGACAGACACATCATCACACTACTGCCATTCACACACAGACACATCATCACACTACTGCCATTCACACACAGACAGACACATCATCACACTACCGCCATTCACACACAGACAGACACATCATCACACTACCGCCATTCACACACAAAAAGACACATCATCACACTACCGCCATTCACACACAGAAAGACACATCATCACACTACTGCCATTCACACACAGACACATCATCACACTACCGCCATTCACACACAGAAAGACACATCATCACACTACCGCCATTCACACACAGACAGACACATCATCACACTACCGCCATTCACACACAAAAAGACACATCATCACACTACCGCCATTCACACACAGACACATCATCACACTACCGCCATTCACACACAGACAGACACATCATCACACTACCACCATTCACACACAGACAAAGACATCATCACATTACCGCCATTCACACACAAAGACATCATCACACTACCGCCATTCACACACAGACAAAGACATCATCACACTACCGCCATTCACACACAGACAAAGACATCATCACACTACCGCCATTCACACACACTTGTACCATCCTGAAAAAGGAAAACCCCACCAGACCCCCCCTCCTCCACCCCCAATAAAGACCACCACCCATGACCCCCCCCCCCCCAACACCCCTCTTCTTTGGTGGGTCATAAGCAGCTAAGCCAAAGTACCCTTAAAGTGCACATCTTATTTAGCAGAGAACCCCCACTAAGCCTGGCAATGATGACACAGTGACAGAAACCACACAGAACATGGTGTGGCTGGGAGGAGGACAATATCTTCTTACATTTGCCAGTGGTATTTAGATACCCGAACCCAACTCCAGTCAAGTGATGGGGGTTTTGACTTCCTGCAGGTCTGTGTGTATCACCCCACCCCCTCCACCCCCCAAAAAAAACCCCACACCATCACCCTACATATGCCCTGCATCAGGAACCTAGGGTTCAGAATTTGTGGCCTGAGACCTCCAGCCCCACTCTACGAACACCTGCTGCAAGCTCCACATCAACAGCAACTGGCAGCTTTGCTTCGGAGGGCAGGGCAAGCAGCCTGCAACTGGCCCACGTGTTTACGCAACATCAACAGGCCACTCATGCATCACCGGCAGCCGTGAGGATGGGGACGAGCAGCTAATTACAATGACAGGCCCACATGTTTACACAACATCAATTAAAACGCCATTCCGTAACTAGATGTTTTACACCCAGTCAACCAGTGTGGCTATATCAGGGCAATGAGCAGCTTCAGATAGGCCTACACGTTTACACCACATTAAAAAAAGCAACCACTCACACGTCACCGACCGCCTTGCAGATGGGCCAAGCAGCATCAGATAGGCATACATGTTTACACATAAAACATTTTTTAAAGCCACTCATGCATCACTGGCAGTCTTGAACTTGAAGACAAGCAGCTTCAGTAACTTAGACGTTTTATGCCCAGTCAACCAGTATGGTTACATCAGGGCAGCAAGCAGTATCAGATAGGCCTACATGTCTACACCACATCAAAAAACAAAACAAAAAAAGCCACTCACCGTTACCGACAACCAAGAGGATGGGGTGAGCAGCTTCAGATAGGCCTACATGTTTACACCACATCAAAAACAAACGAAAGTCACTCACGCATCACCGGCAGCCTTGAGGGTGGAGTGACTCGTGGCGACAGCCAGCAGGGTCTGTAGGGCAGAGAAGGCGGCACTCTCACGGGAGGCCTCCTGTGTGGACCCTGTGCCGTGGAGCATCTGTGAGGGATTCGTCGACAGTGTCACGCGTGTCAAGAACTCTGGGCTGTTGCTCTGAAATCAGCAGTCAAAGATGATGCTCATTTTGGAATCTCTGGGGTGCCAACACATTTTGTCACTGCACCAAGGAGATCAACCTGGGCAGTGCTAAGCAAGCCACAGCAGATGCTGTTTTACTTTTACACCATATTAACACACCTGTTTATACTCAGATACAGGTAAGAATAGTCATATTTTCTGCAATGTTTGAGTAGTTTCAGTTTTTAGCAGAACTGTTTTTAACAACACCGGGAAAAAAAGCACCGCTTTTTTTAAAGTGTTGTTCAAAACTTTTTTTCCCCATTGTTTTTGCCACCACTGGCAACTGAAAAGTCTGAGCAGAATACTGGTAGTATGCACAAGATTTAGTTACAGAGGGCTACACTATACCAGGCTCAGATTTGTATCTCGACTGGAACACTTGTACTTTGCAGCATTTAACAAGCCTCATTCTGAATTGCCCCAGAATTCAGTGCACAGACTACACAAAGGACAAGACAGTAACTGACACTACAGTAGCGAGAGGTCAGAGACATACACATGCACCACTGAAAACCCAGAGCTGGGTATATGACAGACTGGAAATGAAACGAACCACAAAACATGTCTAGAAATATCTTTTTCTTCTTCTTTCGTATTTTTATATGCTGATATGTTAGGCATACAAAATACACCCAAACGGTAGGAGTAAACAGGTCTGCATATCTTAGACCCTGCAGGAAATCCTGGAACACTGCTGATTTCCCTACATCAACAAGCAGAGCAACTGTTCACTTCTGTCAAGTTCAAAACTGGAAAATATCACTTATGTACAATTTTCACCCCCCTGTCATGAGCTTGATGAAAATCAAAATCTCTAAAACTGTGTGATCACTTAAAGCTTGATGAAAATCAAAATCTCTAAAACTGTGTGATCACTTAAAGCTTGATGAAAATCAAAATCTCTAAAACTGTGTGATCACTTAAAGCTTGATGAAAATCAAAATCTCTAAAACTGTGTGATCACTTAAAGCTTGATGAAAATCAAAATCTCTAAAACTGTGTGATCACTTAAAGCTTGATGAAAATCAAAATCTCTAAAACTGTGTGATCACGTAAAGCTTGACAGAGATTATGACTATGCATCTGAGAAAATTCCACCACTAGGGTTTTTTTCATCAAGGCAAGGGTATGTGTGAATCTTATTTTTAAACAGAGCTGCCAACCCTTCACTAGACTTAAGTGTAGCAAAAGCAGATTTTAAGTGTAGTAATTAGATTTTGAATGTAGTGGACATGTTTGTAGGTGTGGCTGGCACATGCATCCTAATCAATTTAAATTCAAACCATTTATTCACTATTTAACATTTATTTATCCTTTGGTGTGCAGCTTTTGACTCAATTTCAACTTCACTTGGATAGCAGTGAAGTGTGTGGGGCCTGTTCGCACACCAACAGCAGACTGTCACTTGGCTCAGCCTTGTAACACATCTCCCCTCTTGGCTTTAGTATCATGAGCGCCTCAACAGCGTCACTGCCCAGTGCTGAACGGATTTCTGTCCTGTTCTTCCATGCCAAGGAGAAAACCCTTCCACATGCAGAGCTGGAGACTGAAATGAGTATTCCCAGCATGGTTGGGCAACATCCTGAACCTGGGTGATCACCTTCTGGCACTTGCTCATATAGTGAAATGAGTATTCCCAGCATGGTTGGGCAACATCCTGAACCTGGGTGATCACCTTCTGGCACTTGCTCATATATATATATTCTTCCCGGAAATATTGCTGTTTTAAAAAAAATGAGATTTACCACCTGAGATATCACTTTCAGCTTTTTGCTTTGGCATGGCAATTTGAAACGACTGAAAACCGAAGTCGTCTAGCACATGCGTAACCAGTTGCTGGCATATTTTGATGCACAGGATCAACATTTTTTGTCCTTTCCAGGTGGAGAGCATAGTGATATGATCATGAATGTAGTGCAGTGCCCTTGGGCACAGTAAACAACAACCAAAATGTAGTGGTTGGCGGCTCTGTATGCCCCTTGCACCTGGCGGCCCCACCCTACCTTGGAGAACTCATCAAACTGGATGGCGATGTTAAGGTAGTCAGCCAGCGCACAGGCCTTCTTCTCCGTCTGCAAACCCGCCTTGGACAGCAAGGCAGACACAATTTCTTTCTGATCTGTAAGCAAAGAACATCATCAGTGCATGCAAACATCAGCACTAAAGAAAGAGATCGGACAGAGAAACAAGAGGAAAGATAAATGGATAGTACAAACAACCAAGACTGCATGCAAACATCAGCACTGAAGAAAGAGATGAGAAAGAAACAAAAGGATAGGTAGACAGGCAGTACAAACACCATCACTGCACCCAAATATCAGCACTGAACAACACAAGAGAAACAAGATGGCAGGTAGCCAGACAGTACAAACACCATTACCACACACAAATGTCAGCACTGAAGAAAGAAATGAGAGGATAGGTAAATGGATAGCACAAACACCATCACTGCACGCAAACATCAGCACCAAAGAAAGAGCTGAGAAAGAGAAACAAGAGGATAGGTAAATGGCGAGTAGAAACACCTCTGAAGAAAGAGACAAGACAGAGAAACAAGGCAGGTAGACGGACAGTACTAACACCACCACCACACACAAACATCAGCACCAAAGAAAGAGATGAGAAAGAGAAACAAGATAGGTAGATGGCTAGCACAAAGACCATCACCACACGCAGACACCAGCACTGACGCAAGAGACCCTGCCACTGTCACTCTGCACTCATGGTGGTCTCAACATCAGATGACAGCCCACCCAGTCAAACGACGGTCTGGCAACTTGCCTGTGAATGAGTGTGCTGGAGAGGAGGTGACCATTCCGGGCACGCTGGCGGCGCCGGTCTGGTTGATGCGCAGCAGGCCTGGAACGACCTGGCAGCCGGTGGAGTTGCTGGAACCGGCCGTGTCCCCGCTCACTGCCACAAAGGTAAACAGTGTGTCAACACTTTGAAGGGTAGGGTATTTCAGTTGTATGTTATGTAGTTGTTGTTTTTCCTGTTTGTACAACACCATGGTATGCTCTTAATGCATATCTTATCACATCAAACAAGTATACACTATGCATAAAAATAAATGGAAATAAAACATCATTGTTATACTATATATATTAATTGCCATTTTCATCTGTGCATGCATATGCAGACTCTGCCAACTCCCAAGCTCTGCTGGGGAGGGCGAGTCCATTTTGCTTCTTCTTAGTGACAGGGGGAGGGGCAGATTCTGTTCTGAGGGGTCACTCTCGCTTTAAAAAATGGGAGAAAAAAAAAAGAGAGGGAGAGTGGGGGGGGGGGGGGGCCTTGGCTTTTCTCTCTTTTTTCTCTCCATTTTTAAAATTTTAAATTCCCCCTGAAAAAAAAAAAAAAAAAAAAAAATGACTGACCCATAATTTTTTTTAAAGCTGTTAAATGGGATAGCTTAGAGCTTAGCGGTTGTAAGGAGTTGCACCAAGTAGCTGAGGGTTTACTGTCCAGTTCTCTATCAAAGTGGTCTCTACACCACTGTGAAGAAGAAAGGATTTTTTTGTTACTGAAGTCTTTTCCTCAGTTGCGTCAAAACTGCTCATGCTCTACTTGTCCTAAAGAAGATGAAATGATACCTATATGCAGAAGACATGATGATGAAACTGTAACAACACGTGGAAGACATGACGATGTAATTGTAATAGACAATTTCCGGAAATAACAGGCAAAGATAATTTGACAGCGTTTTCTTACTCCAAGGGAGTGAAGTCCCCTGAATGCAGGCGGCAGCTGAGAAGAGCCGATCTGCGACAGATTTAGATCTTCAGGCATGGACCTATTATAATTTATACTAGACTACCAGCTGGGGGAACCTACTATCTGATCTGCATGTTCCCCACGAACAGTGAGTGCTTGATCAGCATTTCTGATGCCTTTTCTGCCTTTTGTTTACGAGTATCCGTCATCTTGCCCACGTGCTCTCTGTACTCACAAAAACGTGACTACTCTGCGCTACACCCGCAGGCATGGACCTGTATATACAGGCCGTGCCTGTAGGCACTTACTGAGTGCAGTTCCCTGGATTTCCGAAGATCGTCTATTGCCTGCATGAGAGGGAACTGTAGTAAAAGCCAATGTTACCTCCATTTGATGATTTCCCCGAGTCCACAAAGGTAACCTTCTTGTCAGAACTACTGCCACCCTGAAAAATACAGAAATGAACAGACTGTTAAGTACAAACACACCCAATGTGTATAGTACATACATACATACATCTAAGAGTAAGACGGACCAAAACAGCAAATTAAAAAAAAAAATCTAATAATCATAATTATTTCTTTTAACATGCAATGCTGAATGCTGAATGCTCATTATATGAGCGTATGCAGGGTTGGCATTAACCAGTTATTTCCAGTATTTTACCACTTAAGATAAGCATATACCAGAAAAGACATACCAGCTGTTATTTTGATCAGTTCTCAACAGCAACAAAAGTGCAGCAGAGACAGAGTGGCAAATTATAACAACACAGCCAAGTGAACAAACTCACTGTGCCAGTCCAAACTTTGAAGTGGACACTATCAACACAACTTAAAATTGAACTGGACACATCCGCCTGTAGCTTTACACATGCACTGAAACAGTCCGTCCAACAGCTTCAGACAGATTGGACAGACAGGGAGCTATCACCACAGGCACTACCAACACAGCTCAAAACTGAATTCTACACATCCATCTGCAGCTTTACACATGTATATAATATCAATTTTGTTATATATTTTTTTACATATGCACTGAAACAGTCAAACAGATTCAGACAGACTGGACAGGCAGGGAGCGTTGTGGGTGACTGACCTCGGAGGATTGTGTGTTCTTGATGGCGGGCTTGGAGGGCTGCGGGGACGGTCGACTGAATCCCAGCAGCTGCAGCATGCTCTCCGCGGCATTCCGCTTGGCCAGCTTCTTGTTGGGCCCTACTCCCTCTGACACATTCTCCTCCACCTGACACTGTGAAGGCAACACCAGCAACACTCCATCAAATCCCCGCATCTTCACTACTGAGGACATAATCTTGGCAATAAGGCAAACCTGTCTCATCTCCATGACACGCTTTCCCTGCTGTGGCAGACTTTTCCCACCTGCATAACAAGAGTGGTATGGCACACATTTCTTACTGGAACAAGCGTGACGTGGCAGACTTTTCTCACCTGCGCAACAAGCGTGACGTGGCAGACTTTTCCCACCAGCACAACAAGAGTGAGGTGGCACTTTTCTCACCTGCACAACAAGAGTGAGGTGGCAGACTTTTCTCACCTGCACAACAAGAGTAAAGTGGCAGATGTTTCTCACCTGCACAACAAGAGTGAGGCGGCAGACTTTTCTCACCTGCACAACAAGAGTGAGGTGGCACTTTTCTCACCTGCACAACAAGAGTGAGGTGGCAGACTTTTCTCACCTGCACAACAAGAGTGAGGTGGCAGACTTTTCTCACCTGCACAACAAGAGTGAGGTGGCAGACTTTTCTCACCTGCACAACAAGAGTGAGGTGGCAGACTTTTCTCACCTGCACAACAAGAGTGAGGTGGCAGACTTTTCTCACCTGCACAACAAGAGTGAGGTGGCAGACTCTTCTCACCTGCACAACAAGAGTGAGGTGGCAGACTTTTCTCACCTGCACAGCAAGAGTAAAGTGGCAGATATTTCTCACCTGCACAACAAGAGTGAGGCGGCAGATTTTTCTCACCAGCACAACAAGTGTGAGGTGTCAGACAATTCTCACCTGCACAGCAAGAGTGAGGTAGCAGACTTTTCTCACCTGCACAGCAAGAGTGAGGTGGCAGACCTTTCTCACCTGCATGACAAACTCGCGGCGGCGTGGCAAGCCTTTCTCAGCCACAAGGGTGTAGACGGGCTCCTTCTTCTTCTGTGCCTGCATGATCTGGATGAGGCGGCTGATGGGGTTGACGCCAACACCATAGCTAGGGTCTGCCTTCTGCACCTGTACAACAAGGTGGGATCAGAGGCTGACAATGCTAACTAATGCCACACAAGGAAGGAAGGACAATGCTGACTGATGCCACACAAAGGAGGAAGGTGGATGACAATGCTGACTGATGCCACACAAAGGAGGAAGGTGGATGACAATGCTGACTGATGCCACACAGAGGAAGGTGGATGACAATGGATGGCTAGGGTGATTGTAGATGACAACTGCCATGTCCTTGCTAAACATGAGCTTCTTCCATCTGGTCGACAATATAAATCTGTTCAAAAGTCACAGCAGTGTGTGTGTGTGTGTGTGTGTGTGTGTGTGTGTGTGTGTGTGTGTGTGTGTGTGTGTGTGAGTGTGAGTGTAAATTACACAAAATTAGTAGTTTGCTTATTATGTAACTTTTGTATTTTCAACAACTATTCTTTGAGTTTAAAAAAATATGTGTTATTGTGTGCTGTGATGTGGTTAATGTTCAGCCACATTTTAATTTCTCTGAAGAGATAACAAAGTAATCTTGAATCTTGAATGATGACTGATGCCACACAGAGGAGAAGGCGGATGACAATGCTGACTGATGCCAGAGGAGGAAGGTGGATGACAATGCTGACTGATGCCAGAGGAGGAAGGTGGATGACAATGCTGACTGATGCCAGAGGAGGAAGGTGGATGACAATGCTGCAGGGTCTCACCTTGATGATGTTCCGGTTCTTCTTCTTGTTGGTGGGTGGCTTCATCTTGGGCTTGAGGGCAGTGGGTGGCATGCTTGGCAGCTTCTTCAGCTCCTCCAGCATCAGCTCCGCTGCGCGCTTCTTGGACAGCTTCTTGGAGTTGCCCTCCGCCTCTGTTGTTATCTCTCCCACCATGCACTTGGTCACAAAGTTTTTCATGTGCGGAGGGCCTGACTCTCGCACCACCTGGCACAGGGGGAAAAAAGTCCTCTGGTTCACCACAGCACGAAATCATTCAGTCTGGACAGTCACATGTGGGGCGGGCTGGATTCTTACACCACCTGATGAGGTGGCAAAAGTCTTCTGGTTTACAACAGTCACAACAGCACCAAGTCATTTGGGGAAAAGTCTTCTGGTTTACAACAGCACCAAGTCATTTGGGGAAAAGTCTTCTGGTTTATAACAGTCACAACAGCACCAAGTCATTTGGGGAAAAGTCTTCTGGTTTACAACAGTCACAACAGCACCAAGTCATTTGGGGAAAAGTCTTCTGGTTTACAACAGTCACAAGAGCACCAAGTCATTTGGGGAAAAGTCTTCTGGTTTACAACAGACACAACAGCACCAAGTCATTCAGTATGGACAGTCACATGTGGGGAGGGCCGGACTCTTGCACAACATTTTGAGGGTAAAAAGTCACAGCTGGGAGATGGTGGGGGTGGGGGGCTTTCTACTATAATTTTTGCACTTTCCTCAAAAATGTCATAGACCCTTTCAAGTACTGGCCAGACACACCACAAAAGTGACTGGAGAACTCAACAGTTTTCAATCAGGTCTTCACGATCACCACATTCACAGAGCTGCATTTCAAACAACCTTCAAAGTTGGTAGGACAGCATGATCAACCCACCACCTATGGAAAACAGAAGTTACATACTGGACCCACTTTATCAGTACATATCACAAACACTCCCTTGGCCAAACAGGACACATGGCAGTTTGTGAAATGATCCCAAACAGACAGAATCCAGCAAGAGAACTCCACACACTCACCTCAAAAGTAACCGGTAGGTTCCTCTTGAGTGCAATCTCATGCACCAGGCTGATCTCGGACTTCATGGCATCTGCAGACATAGCAGGACAATGCTGTCTTCACCAACTGCAAAACATTGGCAGCAGCCTCAATCTGATTTTTATCTTGTTACAGAGTCCTGTGGATGAGAATTGGGTTTGACCAATTATCACCTGCTGCACTGTTCCATCTTCCAATTAGCTCCAATTGGGGAATGATGACTTCACTCACTATTTCCACTTTCTGGCATTATGGTATGCTGGCACTTTCCTTTGTGTCTGACGCACGTGTCCATCATATCCATCATTGACTATGACACTGCCAAAATTGTGCCTTATATTCTGGGAGCATCTTATCTGTGGATTTTTCCCGTCTTGTAGGAACCCTGAGCGCTTGTAAAGACGTATGGATATGCTCATTTCATCAGACAAACACAAACACAGAGCCACATTTTAGGAAAAAGGACTGCTGCATCATCTGAAAATGATGGTGTTCTTTTTCAATCCTGTTACCTTCCGACTCCTCTTCATCCTCCGTTTTTGGCTTGCTGCTCTCGCTTGGGACCGGGAGACTTTTCAGTACCCTCAGGGCTTTGGTTGCAGCGCTGTGGCGAGCAGCTTGCCGTGTGGGGCCATCACCAATGAACTCCCGCTGACCCACTTTCAGCAGAACGTAGAACGGGCGTGGTGGCCGGCCATAGTGGTACCTGCAAGTGTAACGAGATGCAGCGAAGGTCATGGTGTCTCTTGCAGATGCTGTGGCCTTAAGCCTGTTCTTTGTATGCAAACAGCGTGAGCAAACAGCACAGCCAATAAAGTTCATGAACAGTACTTTCAAACACTCAGGTTCCTAAGAATACCAAAACAATCAGTGGGACCCTCCCAGTTGTCTTGACGTCTGGATGATGAATTTTTCATCCTGGAAATTTTACAGGCTGGGGCAGTGGAGGGGTTACAGTGATATACCACGTAAGATGGCCTGACTTGATCTGACTGTTCCAAAAGGTAATTGTACATATTATAAATTTATATGCATAAAAAAATAATTTAGAGCTCAAGCCACATACAAGCGCCAACAATGAAACTGCCCAGGAAAATGTGAGAAAACACAGACCTCTGGTTATACATGCCCCGGAAGTCGATGTTGGCTGGTGTGTAGCTCTGCTGCTGATTTCGTGGCTCGATGAGTTTATAGACGGCCGGCTCCCCGCGCTTCATTGCCAAGGCGTTGAGCTCTACTGTGGGCGTAATGTTGTTCACTGAAATGAAATGTTTGGATTGATTAATCTACTGTCTCCAGCATCCCACTCTGTTTTCTGCTGGGGTGATGGGGGCAGGGGATGGAGGGTGAGGGGTTAGTCCATGGTTTCATGGCCGAATCAGTGGTAGCATCTAAAATAACAAAACTTAAATAATATTAATTATAGGTACTGTGAGTGCCTAACCCACACTGGCCCTAAGCGTCTACAAATTTCTTTAATGTACATTATATACTAACAACAAAAATTCAGTGCACATGCACATATCTCAGAGCAATGGGACTGAAGAAAGGTTTTTGAAAAGTGAAAGGTTTTCCAAGAAAGGATTTTGAAAAATGAAAGCTTTTCAAGAAAGATTTGAAAGAACTGACAGAGGTACTGGCCCACACTCTTAACACAGTCTGTCCATATCAGTGTCACTAAGCACTGTCTGTCATACTCCGAGTTGTCTGTCAGTGTCATACCCAGCAGTCTGTCAGTGTCACTAAGCACTGTCTGTCATACCCAGCAGGCTGTCAGTGTCACTAAGCGCTGTCTGTCATACCCAGCAGTCTGTCAGTGTCACTAAGCACTGTCTGTCATACCCAGCTGTCTGTCAGTGTCACTAAGTGCTGTTTGTCATACCCAGCAGTCTGCCAATGTCACTAAGTGCTGTCTGCCATACCCAGCAGTTTGTCAGTGTCACTAAGTGCTGTCTGCCATACCCAGCAGACTGTCAGTGTCATTAAACACTGTCATACTCACCAGTCTGTCAGTGTCACTAAGTGCTGTTTGTCATACCCAGCAGTCTGTCCATGTTACTAAGCATTGTCTGTCATACTCCCAGCTGTCTGTCAATGTCACTAAGCACTGTCTGTCATACTCCCAGCAGTCTGTCAGTGTCACTAAGCACTGTCATACTCCCAGCAGTTTGTGTCACTAAGTGCTGTCATACTCAGCAGTTTGTCAGTGTTATTACGTGCTGTCTGTCATACTCCCAGTTGTCTGTCAGTGTCACTAAGCACTGTCTGTCACACTCCCAGCAGTCTATCAATGTCACTAAGCATTGTCTGTCATACTCCCAGCAGTCAGTCAGTGTCACTAAGCGCTGTCTGTCATACCCAGGTGCCTGTCAGTGTCACTAAGCGCTATCTGCCATACTCCCAGCTGTCTGTCAGTGTCAGTAAGCACTGTCTGTCATACTCCCAGCAGAGTCTTTTCACAATCCATCTATTTTCATATACCACACTTTCAGCACCCTCTTGGCACGTAACTGTCACACCCCGTACACTGTACAGTCTAATTTTATACATCATAATTTCAGCACAGTCCACCCTCACTCCCAGCACAGTCAGATAATTAATAACAATACTGAAATATTTACAAAGCACTGACCTCTAACATAAAGACTGAGCTTGGCATGCTGTACAAGATTCAAATATAAATTACACATGCATCAAGACACCTCCAGTGGAAAACGGTAACAACAGTAACTGAAAGCAATTCAAATCACAAGAAACTGAAGATGCAAGACCTATACTGCACACCACACATGAAAAAAGAATGCACCTTCCCCTTCAACGTATCGCGGTGGTTTGGGAACCGGGTGGCTGAACTTGGTTTCCTGGAGGGCAACGGCAGCGGCGGCATGCTGTGCTTTCTTGATGCTCTCCCCCTGGGCAGAGTACTCCTCCTCCCCTAGCTTCAGCTTGACATAGAAGGTCTTTTTGTGGGCTGGTCCCTGCTCGTCAACCAGCGTGTATTGGTGAGCCACCTGCCCACAGACAGCAACCCCATCAGTCACAGCAACCTCATGTTCAATGCCTGTACTTGGTGAACTAGCCCCCCCCCCCCCCACATAAAAAAAAAAAAAAACCAACCACTAGGACAAATCAAATTATAAAAAATTCCCATGCTCGCAGCACCCTGACCAAACCAGTTTCTTTGTGCCAACCCTAATTTGTTTAAAAAAGATTTTTGGACAGAAAATGGCCAAGAAGAGAAGAGAAGAGAGAGAGAGTTGGGAGAACTCAGTTTGAATTTAACAGATGGAAACTAGAAAAAGAAAAGTTATCTCCTACCAGCTACCTACCCAGCTTGTTTTTGTTGGGACTTGTGATATACTACCTTTATAATTTTTACTTGGCCCTCCTGCTGGCAGAAAGGTTCATTCCCACACCCCAAGAGAGCATTAATACTTCACTACTCTATATGATATCATCTAGCATACATAATATACTATTTTATCAACATTACGCACAATGCTCTCCATCGTCTACAATACATGCACTGATCACATCAGCCATTTAGCAATGTGTCACAGGATTTACATTGTCAATGTTTGACTGTATTTGCTGTCTAAATGCAATGCTCATTTCCTGCTCATTTGTTGAACAAAGTCAGAAAAATGTATTCGCTAATTCAGCCTTATTACCATTATAATACTAAACTTTTTTTTTTTTTTTTTTTTTTTCTGTTAAAAAATTCAATTGTTTTCACTTTCAGCAGTCTCCTTTCATTAAAGTGCCGGTCAGGTTTGTGCATGAAAACAGTTGGTGTTCCATGTGACTGCATTATGCTAATCAGCCGAGGAAGCAAAACGTACCTTATTATATCTTGCCAGTTCATTCACTAAGCACATCGGGGTTTTCTCTTTTGTGTTTGCCAGGTCAGTTTTCTCTTTTTCATCCTTCTTCCCCTGGGGAGTGAACATGGCCCCCTCCTGCTCCTCCTTGGGCACCGTCTCCGTTGGAGCCACGCCCCTTCCCCCTGTCTCCTGCCCTGCTGGGTCCACACACAGCACCAAGTGTCACATCCTCCTCCCTCCCTCCAGTCACACCTCAATTACTAGAGACACACAGAGAGGGGGAGAGAGAGGGGGGAGAGAGAGAAGGAGAAGGAGAGGGAGAGAAAGAGAGAGAGAGAAGAGAGATATGCACACAAAGAAAGACAAAGTGTGTGTGTGTGTGTGTGAGAAGGGGGGGGGGGGGGGTGGATATGGATACAGAAGATTTATTCATTTAGGCTATTGCCCCTAGAGACAGAGAGAGAGACACACACACACACTCTCACACACACACAAAGAAACATACAGTCAAGATAGTTTACACAGTGACACAGACACTGTGTTTTCTCTTTTGTGTTAGCCAGGTCAGTGTTCTCTTTGTCATCCTTCTTCCCCTGGGGAGTGAATGTGGTCTGAGACAGAGCTAGAAAAACACACACAAAAAACAGAAAGGCCAAAGCAACAGACATGAAGTCAGAGAAGAAAAGATGGGGATGGGTAAGGGTGGGGGCAGAGAGACAGAAAAAGAGAGTGAGAGAACGAAAGATTGGCAGACAGAGCATAAACACCCACAAACATGTGTGCACACACTACCTTTGTGACTGTACCAACAGCAATTTTATCTGATCCATATCCAATCACACAAAACATACAGAGAACTGCATAAAATTACCAATGATAAAAATCCAACCAAACAAACAACTTACCAACAGCAGCTCCAACAGCCCCATTTGGAGCTTCACCCCCCATCTGCTGGGTGGAGGTGGGGGTGGGATTCCTCCTGTCCACCCCTTGGTACACGATCCCCCCGCTACCCAGAATAGGGGTTCCACTGGACCCCCCCTGCACACCCATCTGCAGCTGTTGCTGCTGCTGCAGCTGCTGTTGCTGCTGGAGGTGCTGTTGCTGCAGCATCTGATGGTGTTGCTGCTGCAGAGAGGAGAGCTGGCCGTAGTGGGGGGAGTTGGACAGGCCCAGGGCACCTGTCTTGGCTGTCAATGGCACTGCAAGTGGGAAAAGACAGGTAGCTTAAGTAGAGATGAGTTTGCACGCAGGGTCCCCATTTTGTCACGATTCTAGAGGATAGACTCACCCTTGTATTGCAATTTAAAAGGGTATTTTCAGAGAAGTCGTAAATTTCGTAGCAGTAGTGGTACTTCTCTGCAGACACATTACACTTTTCTCGGGTGAAGAGTGGCAGAGTAGGAACTGAGTAAGATTAGGACACAAAAGAACTTTATTGTTTACAATAAATGTATAAAAATGAACATGAAATTTGCCTTTAAGGTCACTTGAATTCCACAAGGACAAGCACTCAAGCAGACAGTTCAACTCCAACATAGGTGAAAGTATACAAATGGTAAAAAAACAGAACATAATTACTGAACAATGCAAGCATACACATACTATTAACCCACTTAGTCCCAGACGAGTCGCTGCCCTTCCGCCAGAATTCCCATGCAAAGGGAAGTAACTATGTCAAATTATCCTGGTATACAACTTTAAAAATCAATAATAGACACCAAACAAAAGTTTTGGCTCACTTTGCAAATATTCATATTTTTCCCAGTTTGCGAATAAGTGTTCTTGCATATCCAACAGGTTTTGATTTTTTTCATACAAAAATAAAAGCATTAAAAAAAAAATCCCAAGTCAGAAATATCCCCACCTAAATGTCAGGTTTTGGGGTACTTACGGGGTAATCGACTGCAAAATGTCCAGTTTAAAACTCCAAAGATGACGCTCCATGAGTTTGTTAGGGTGCCCACACGGTAAGCGACTGAGCCAAATCTGCAGTTCAAATCTCAAAGGATTAAGCTCCGATGCCATTGCTAACAGTCCGGCTTTTGTTTATTTTCGTGCATCTATCATGTGTCCATCTCAGAACTTTGAAAATTCACAGCATCTCTCAAACTCAACCGAACTTCGAACAAAGGACATCGCCGGAAGTAGTAAACAATAGTGGAAACACGGTTGTAAGTCTCGCAAGAAACCTGTTCCTATTTGCATAAGCTGAGATGCTAGTTTGGATCGTCTGCTAGCTGGCTGCTACTGGGCAGTCTGGGGTTTCATGGTAAGGCAAAAGAGCAGGCGGTGACGGGTGGTCTGGGGCCAAGTGGGTTAAAATCATTATGCCCACAAGTAACAAACAAGTAGTAGTAAATCATATGTAACTGCAAAGCATATAAAAACTGTGCACTCACTTGGCTGAACAGCTGCTACATTGGCAGACAAAGACGTGTGACCTTGGGAGACACCATGGTAACCAGTGCCCTGGGGCTGTCCTGCTGGGTTCAGCATCTGCGACATTCTGTGCACTCTGCAAACACATCAACAACTCTCTTCAATGACATGAGGGACTGTCAGTCAGTGTCAGAGGCTATCGTTCAGTCACAGGCTATCACTATCAGCAATCACTCAACATTGACTGTTGTTTGCTGCTTCCCATTTCAGAACGTATTAAGTATAAAGTCACTTGTATGTGTTTCAGTGCTATAAATGGTTCTGGTCCTGCTTACCTCTCTGAACTACTGCATGTCTACACTCCATCTCATACACTACACTCTTCTTCTGACACCCGCATGCTGGAAATCCAACAATACAAACGCAAGACTCATGGCTTCCGCACCTTCTCTTGCTTTGGACCCCCCATTTGGAATTCACTCCCACAAGACACTGCTCAACCCGGTCATCTTTTAAAGCCAAACTGAAAACCTTTCTCTTCTCACAGTATTTCCATCCTATTCCTAACTAATATCAGTACCCAGTTTCTGCTACAGTCAGTGTGTGTGTGCGTGTGTGTGTGTGTGTGTTTGTAGTGCGTTTTTGTTTTCGTTTTGTTTCATTAAAAAAAAAAAAACTTTATGCAAATTGTTTTGGTAGGACTATGACATGTGTATACAATATCATATTTAGGTTAATATGTATCATGTGAGCACTCAGGAGCACATGATAAATGTACATTATTATTATTATTATTATTATTATCATCCTGGCACTTTAGGTGGTGTTCGCGAAGTCCACATTTCAGCTCTGGTCACAAGTCCTTAAAATCAAAATTAAATTTTTGCACTAATTTCTGTAAGTTTGTTGCGTGTCGGGGAAAACTTCTGTCCTTGCTGTTTGATGTTGCTGTTTTGTTACTTAATAACAACGGGCACCCCTCACTCACATATACGTGCATGCAGTCCCACAGTAATCACATATGGCATGCTCTCACTCATGCACTCTGGGTGATCCACTTAGGGGACTCGCTCTCTCTCACGCAACATCATATGCACATCATAACCATGATATTTCATTCAGTTCACTATTGTAATCTTGACAACCGCTACACTACTGCATACCATTAACATAAACCCGGGTGCTACTAAGTAAATAATATTCCACAAACATGGCCAGGCTTCACTCATCACACTCACACACTCCAATGCACACAGTCCATGTCATCACAGTCTTGACGACGCTACGTCTGGTGGAGCTCATGGCACTCGTTGTATTAGAGGCCGCCATCCTGTGGTAGAGTCTGTGGCGTTGACAGTCGGTGGCGGTGGTACCACAGCCGGGCTGGGTTCATTTCACACAGATTCGGAATTAATTGCACCTCACAGTCTCTCCTTCTCCAGTCCATTTCACCTTTGCTTTCTCAGTCTTTGCACATACATCACACGAATCACCTTGTGTCATGTCCTCTTTAATCCCTCCTCCTCTTCATGCTCATATTCCTTACTGCATCCCTCTTCTCTCGGGCCTCGGCTCTGACTCCATCTTCAGAGTTTGGGCCCCCGGATCCGACTCCTTCTCTCGAGCCCTGGCTCCCACTCTCCTTCCTCTCTTGAGGCCCGGCTCCATCTTCCGAGTTCGGGCCCCCGGCTCCAACTCCTTCTCTCAAGCCCCGGCTCCAAATGTCCTTCCTCTCTTGAGCCCCGGCTCCCATTGCCCCCAAACCCACGCTCCTTTTCCCCCTTCTCCGCATTTTTGTATTCTTCCGCTAATTGAATATTCATCACTCCAATTCCATTTCGATATACAACAGAACAATATATCACCAAACGTAATAATAATGTGCTAACACTACTTAGCATGCAGTCAGGTTATGTTCCAAGACAAACAGCAGTTCTTCAATTTATTGAATTATTTTAAATAGGGATTATTTCTCCTATTCTTTCACTAAGATATGGTACCAATCACCCCCACTGCCTTCCTTATTTCTCCCCTCCACATGTCTGCTGTCCCAGAGGCTAATTTATGGTTTACGTTGACCCGACCATCTCACTGCCTGCCGAGCCATCTTTTCTCTATCCCTCCCAAGTGGCCAGCTAGTCTAAACAGTCGCCCAGTCATGGCACTTGGCACTTTCTGCCTGCATCGACTAATTTACTCATTTTGCACTTTGACAAAGTTGAATGATCAATCCCTTTCACTAGTTTCTGTAAGTTGGACTTTTGTTTTCTATTTATTCTCATTAGTCTTTCTGTACTGCTGCAAGACTTGCACTGCAAGTCCAATGGATTTCTTTCACTTTCAGTGCTGACTCAAGTGAGATGGCAGGTACTTTTCAAAGTCTCGCACCAGCAGAACATTTGCTCCATGATCAATTTATGTCACAGTAAATCATTATAAGAACTGATCACACACACTCACACTGTAGTGTATATAATTTACAAATACAGTAAGCTGACCACAGGCATAGCAAATACCTGATGAGGAAACAGACACCAAAAGGTCTACAATGTTAATTGTTATTACAAAGTAACTGTGTAACTCTAAATTATAAATTTATATAAAAATTAAAATGTTTAGTTCTTTACCCTTTGTTTGTTGTTTTGCATCAAAATTCTGGCACAGGCTGGGAAAGGAAGTTAAAAAAAAAATATATATATATACTCTGTGCCAAGAAAAGAGGACAGAGGTACTAGAAAATAAAGCTGACAGGATGTGAGTGAGTAATGCATTTTTTGAATGAACACATGTAAAGTCATCCACCAGTGAAGGGAAAAGGCAGTGCTGCTCTTCGTTCCTGAGAAATTTGACTTTCAGTGTGATTTGTGACAAGATGTTGAACAATACACATTACAACAAGCCCACATCACTGTGCTGCTAATCATGCAGTTAACTGTGAAAACCCAACTGATCTAACAAGATATGATCCACATGAGTATTACCAAGTGAATTGTTGTTGTTCTGGGTCACACAGAACAGCATGCTACGCATAGTTTGTTGTAATAGATAATGTTCAACATACAGCCAATCTTGAACATTTTTAAATGAATAAAAAGCAACACATTTTGAAACATAAACAGTTATTCTTTAATAGAACAATATGTGACAAGAAAGATTTGATGATTTTTTCCCCTCAAATTTAAGCTTTCTTGACATAAACAGCAAATGATGTAAGAAATATGTTGTATATTACTATTTCAACATGCTGTAGAATGCTGTTTGTTTCTTGATGAAAATGATACATCAGTAACTTTTTATTACTGTAAAGTATAAAGACACATAACTATTTCCATGTGAACAGTTTTGTTGCATTAATTTTGTTGTAGTGGATAACATAACGTTAATAAGACAATATGGTACTTTGTTTTTCAAAACAAAATAAGTAATACTTATTATTTAACTTTGTTTTTCAAAACAAAATAATACTTATTATTTAACAAACAAGTAAGTGTTTTATAAGAGAAAATGGAGGAAGTAAGAGTGAGTGCAACTTTTGCTGCTTTTGGTGTCACAGGAAAACACACACGCAACCTGTCATCCATGCGTTTCTAGGTGATGTTGACTCAGGTGCCTAGGACAAAAATAGTTGAACAGTTAACTTAAAAGTGAAAGAATTAATAATAATAAAATATTAAAAAATCATAATCAATATTACTAAAACTATCACAGCCAAAGAGTAATGCTGTTAAGATCGGCACCTTACATTTTTAGAACTCTGGAAGGCAGACAGGCATGGTCACTATAATTATGTTGAACAATATTATTTCCACAGCTCGTGTTGTAATTTTAATGTTCAACACCTAACCTGATGACTTTAACCTGTGTAAATTCTAATTGTCTACCATATATGATGATTTGTTTGAAGACGTAGTTTTTAAACAAAAAGTACTGCGTTAAGTGCAAGCAAAAAATTTAAAGAGTACGATCAGAATATACCGTTTATAACCAATCTGCTGTTGCACATTACGATTTCAACACGCACCCATGTTGTAAGAAATTCGATGAAAACAAATTTATGAAAGCATCTGAACAAACTTTAGATCGACAGCAATAAGAACTCGCTCCCTATGCTAACATTCCGATACTTTTAAAAGATTCGGCATATACCAATATAAGTATTATTGTATAACTGAAAGATTTGACTAAATCTCCGCCAAATCTGCGAATGAACATTTAAATAAAGTTGAATGTTACGGTCTTAAAAAATATTACCACACACCTTTCGCATATCAGAACGTCTCTTCCATACGGCCATGTGCTAAAAGCAAATGACCCAGATGTGTATCATGGCTGACGGAAGTAGAGCAAAAGTGCAAAACTTTCTTTTTTTCTTTTTGCTTATTTGATCTAATAGTAATACATTGTTGAACGTTATTTATTGCAACAATTTTATGAAGCATGGCAAAAAAATTTTTTTTAACTACCCAGACATTTGGCAGTAAAATAAAACATTGGCGCCTGATGCAGTGACATACCACAGTGCCTGGAGTAAAGTTTTGATGAAAGAGAAAGTCCGTTCTTCACTACATTGTCTGCCGATGCTAGTCATGAAACATTTCAACACACATAACGTTTGACCGAGGAATATTTCAGAGCCTCTAACTCCAAAAACAGAACTTAGAGATAATCAATTTTATATGAACTATGTAAAGCGATATCTCCTCTGTGCAAATCGGTGACTGAGGTAATGTTTTGATTTGTCATGTACATAAACGAAAGCATTGAAAGTACTCACTGTGAGCATGTCCATTTTCAGGGGTCAAATTTCGTGGCGCTTTTCACTTTCAAAAAATAATATTTCTCCAGCTGCTTCAGATTTGGAGCTCATATTGTTTCCACTGTGATGCTGACCAATTATGAACGCACACACAAAGCAACAAGACAAAGTGTTTCAAACAGATTTAATTGACAGTCAAAAATCCAACCCCCCATTTGCGCACCTTTTGGCACTAAGTATATATGAGCCTGTGACAAAAGGTCGTGATCTAAAGTGGGACACACTGCCTCAAAATCAAACTCCTAGTAAGCTGTTTTCAGTCTTACCATTAGAAAGTAGTATGTTTCAAGTAACTATTTCCATCATCAAAAAATGGTTTTGATCCAAGTGTGTGCTGTATGGCATCAAAACTGGGGTCACGTCAGGTGTGGACGTTTGTAACAATGGACACAGTGAATGTCATAATAATACAGAGAAAAACCATTTGTATGCAATTTTAATGCTTCTGGTGCATTTAAGTAGCTGCTAGTAATAAAATCAGAGCAGGCAGGACAAACAAATTCTGCTTTAAATGTAAGTATTATGTAATCATTGTGTCCAAATTTTGTGCTCAAGAATCTAGTGCTACAAATAATCATTTCAAACACAGAACAACTTCAGTAAAGTTTTCAAACAAGGAACACTTTATTTCATAGTATACACTGTAATGATAAATGCAAAAAAAATGCAAGGCAGGAGGCATATTCACACATTCCAACTTGTTTAAGTGGACGAACGTAACACTATGGCAGTGGACACAGTCTATGAAAACCAAGATACTATTTCACCCAGACTGAACAAACAGTACACAACTGTAGTGAATCTAGGCACAATAACAGTATGATATGACAGGTTAATGGAGCGACTTTCTGAACATGCAGATCACATTAAAACTTTAGGACAAGAACCCCCCCCCCCCCCCCCCACCAAAAAACAACAACACACAAATGACATTCTTTCAAACTAAACCTGTCTGTCAATCACTGTCACAGTGTCAGTGAAAAACAGCTGCCTCACTTTGCACTCAGTGTCAGGGAAACTTTTTTCCTGTTTGCAATCAAGAACTCCCAATAAGATAAGTCCAGTGGTGAGAGCCTGAAGAACATGCTTCCTTTTCGTGTGTGAAGAACTGGATCCATACATGATTTTCTGCTTGGCACACTTCCAGAACCTGCCACAGTTATCAAAAGTAACAGAATTTAATACAGACTTGAATACCAAGGACAGACAGACGTCATCTAATGTATGCTTACTAAAACTAAAAGAAAAACAACAACACATTAAAAATGTGATCAGGTCACAAAGTATGGCATCTTTAAGTCAGGTACCTGTATTAACTTTTTCAGTATGTAAAAAAGGAAAACAGAAAAATGCTTCATGTACTTTGGACTGTAACAATCCTCAAGTGCCCTTACATACCAAAGGTGTTTATTTATACAAGAGCAGTGAAAATGTTTATAATAAATTTAATTGTAAGAAAATCTTCACCCCCCCCCCCCCCCTCCACCGGCCCCCAAAGTCGGCCTTCATGCACAGTTAATAAAAATAAAAATAAATTTACAGTGGCAAGTCAACTATTACATTTAATGCGGAAAGGAAACAAAAATAAGACTGCAAAACAAAGGATGGGGGACGGGGGGTAGCACTGTGCCCATGTTACATTTACCTGCTACAAAGTTTACAGAGTACATATTTAATATGCACAAGCCTCCATTCGGACATAAAAGTTTGTAAACAACCACTTGAAAGGTAAGCTGTGAGCCATTTCAACTTTTAAATCAACCGCTTAGCTAAATCAGCAATAATTACAGACATAGACGGACTGCAGACTAACGTAACAAAAGACACCTGGACACACGTAACACAGACACAAACTGTGTCCACAATCTGAAATTGCCCCCTTCCCGCCATAATATGATGAAGTAAACAAAGCACACTACCAGTGCCATTTATATCACTTACAAGTGGCTAAGAAAGCATTTGTTTGGGAAAATATATGATAAGGACAGAAATTCGACAATTATGTGGGTCGTTCGTAACATTTAGGACGTTCGTAACAAAACAAAATAACCGGACACAGTCCAATTACTCACCGCCACCCCCTCGTCGAAACCATTGTCAGCGACAAGCGGCCATGTGATGTCAACAGGAAGGCCAGTGGTAGTTTTAGAAGCGGTCAGCAGTAATTAAATGTTTGCGATGTCGATAAAATTTGCTAAAGGTCGTTCGTAACAAATGGACAAAGTTTTAAATTTTTCACTTCTGGGTAAAAAAAATGAAACACGGAAATGCCCTCAGCAAAAACATCGACTGCTTTCGGTGCGCAATTGATATGCAAATAAGAGAAGCGAAGGTCCGCAGTGAATGCAATGGTGGACGGTAGCAGACGATCTTTAAACTTATCGGAAATTTGGACACAGTCCGTTACGAACGGCCAGTGTATTTTCAATTTCGTTTTTTTTATATTATGAAACGTCAATTCATGGCTTGCAATTCGACTGGATACTAAATTTAGTTTATTCAGCAGTCAAATGGTGTACAAGTTGTGAAGAACAGTTCAGCTGGTTAGTTGCTGTTTTGAGCTGAAGTCAAACAACCCACGTTGTCCCACTTTCCGGAAGCCACTTTTCGTTGATTTTCGTTAAGTATTTTTGTTTTTAATCCTCCTCTTGGAGACCAAAGCTGCCAATTTTTACTTTAACTACTCATCAATGCATACTGAATAAAAGCAACCACAGTTTCGTGTAACTGTAGTAAGACGAAAATAAATAGGAGTATACAAACATACCCGGGTTAAGCGGGAGCACCTTTTGTCACAGGCTCATATATATATATAAAATCGAAACCTGGGGCCTTAACTATGAATCGGGACTACGGTAGGCCAGGCGTAAACCAAAGTTAAGGACCGGCCTACCGCTTTAGGCCCGATTCATAATTAAGGCCCCAGGCCTAAATCTCAAGGCTATTGACAATAGCCCCAAAATGGTAACCATGGTCATGGACCGAGACTACACCTGGGGCCTTAACTATGAATCGGGAGTACGGTAGGCCAGGCCTTAACCAAAGTCCCTGATTTTAGAGTCTGAGACTTTGAGTTAGGCAAAGTTCGTATACATGGACATGGACAATGGTCGAGACAAGAGAGTCACTGACTTCATGCTGATAAGAAAGGCATCATCACACATGCCATCGCTTGTGCTAACTTTAGACGGGGCAATCCCATCTGGGCATGTGCACCGACACACTTCGGTCACTTCCCTGTGACGTATTTAACTCACACAAACATCGGTAAACATAAACATTAGGTGAAGGCATGCCTGGCACTGGCAGGCCCTGATTCTGGATGTGATTCGCCATGTTTTACTTCTGCAACACCCAAGCAATCTCGACAAGGTCATTATTCATAAAAACGCTAATCTATAGACACCTTCAATGGAGTATTCTTCTCATTTACTGAATCGAGTAACCGTAGCATCGTCTGCTGTGTTGGCCATTTTGAACTTGTCAGAAAGGCGAGTGGACACTGTGAAATCGGGTAGCCTATGCTGTGCAGATGAATTTAAACAACAAATCAATCAAGTGAGAATGTAAGACGTCAAGCTAACTTGCTCTCATAATAATTTGCAAACATTAAATCGTACGATGATGAGTTGATGCTTAATGTCCTCAGATGTCATTTGACATATTAGGGACAAGTTGTGACCAATGCCGAAGCACGGTTCAATAAAATCCACATACGTAGGGTGTATTCGTGTTTAGCTGTAACCTGCCACCTGCACTTTTGGCAGAATGACCAGGATTTTTTACGTGCTACTGTGGTAACACGGGGGTGGAACGGATACCGAAATAAGAGTCAGCACAGAAAGTCGACCCTGGAGAAGAAAATTCTCCCGCCGTTCCAGCAGGGATTCAAACCCGCGACCTTTCAATCACGAGTCCGGTGCTCTAACCACTGAGCTATCCCCGCCCCCAAAATAAATCGTACGATCACATTAACCAGTCATTATGCCTGCGTCGCTCGGCTAGTGCGACCTTTCTTCCCTCCAAAATGAAAGAGCTTTGACCGACGAACATCTAGTACTCATTTGATGAAGTAAACGAAAGAAAAAGAAAAATTAATTAAAAAGAGAGAAACCGCTGGATTCAGACATAAAGACGCAACAACAGCAAAAAACAAACAAAAACAACAAGAGAATCCAACTTTCCAAGCATAACAAGGCTAAAAGCAGTCATAGTCCAGGGCCTTTGAATATGACCTATAGTCCAGCGAAATCCCTAGCCTAAATTTTAAATATCGGCTGTTTAGGCCCGAGGTTCGGCCCGGACTTTGGTGTTGTCCCGGTCCATGGTTAACATTTTGGGGCCATTGTCAATAGCCTTGAAATTTAGGCCGGCCTACGCTTTAGGCCCGATTCATAGTTAAGGCCCCTGGCACATTGCCTACAAGTCACAAGCCTAGTTTAGTGAAAATATGCCATGTGCGAACACCAAACTATAAACACACACGTCAAATAACCTGCGTAAAAAAATTAAATCTTACACACCTTTCTTTGTAGGTAACTTTAAGGGTTATGATCCAAGAAGGCAGGGCACAGTATGCGGCGTTGCTTGCAGGTTGAAAAAGAGAGTTAAAACTGCGGCAAACAGTAAAGAAAATTACAGACTAACATGCAGCCATGTTGGTCAGTACCCGAATCTCGTTTGTCTATTCCCACCAAGATGAGATTTTTCAAAAAGAGAAAACATCAAATATTTTTAATTCTATACGACCCGTATACCAATAAGAGTCAAAACTGACGTTGTGTTGCCTGTAATCATAAAATCATACAAGTTTATTTTAATTTCCCACCCAGCAACATATTTGTATAAAAATGGCGGCGATGTGGTCAGTTTCATGACAGCATTCGGTTTGTCTCAGTTTCAGTGCTTATTCCTTTTTCATTGGCCACAAAAATGTCTATGATAGCAAAGAATCGCATTAAAAGTGCATGGACTCCTCTGAGCAACGAGGAAACGAACAATAAAGTAAGTTGGGACTTCTTTAATGCCTAGACATCAGCAGTGAATTGGATACGTACGTTGATGTTCTAAATCAAGTAAAAACATGAAAACGTTTTTGTTTGATTCTGAAAACGTTTTGTTTGATAACAACAACACGAAGGTGTTCAGTATTCATAACTTTAAAAAAGTGTGACATCAACCGAAAATTATTTACAATAACTAATTTACATTGTACATTGTATATGATTATGAACCCCCATTCTTCTTGAGTTTCAACTTGGAAAAGTACATGTGCCTAGGCTAGTGGGGACAGATGGCACTGACTGGTAAGTAATGTTGATAATTTGATGTGGGGGGGGGGGGGGGGGGGGGGGGCAATGCATCAGCATCTTAAGATTTTGTTCCGCCATTTTGTTGCAGATATTTGAAGAACGTAGGGACCTCATTGGCAAATGGGTGAGTTAAGATGCAACTAACTCTTTTTGACAAAGTTTTGCCTTGTACTGTTGTAGAGCTCAGAAAATGAAAGTGCAACACTAACTGGATTTTACAAATGTAAAGCTTTCAAGGTAACTTGGTGCAATGAAACTGAAAGTAAAAAATAAAAGTGATAGCACTGATATAGTATCTATTGCATTCAGATCAGTTTTAACTTTTATACCTTTGATCAATAGATTATAATTTTATATCAGTATAGAAAAGATTGTAGTGTATCCATTTTTGTGTGATTTATGTCACCCTGTATATAGTATTCCACAGCAGGTTTTGATTTTTTTTTTTTGATACAGTTCATGTTACATTATGCATTCATTCTATGCTCCAACTTTCTGCATAATTTTACTTACCCCCCCCCCCCCCCCCCACCCCCGAAAAAAAAAAGAATAATATTTTGGGATCAGTTTCTAATCCTCAGTAATTAAATGTGAAAAAAGAATAGAAGAAATGTTTTTATTGTTGAGTCATCAGTCATCACAAGGCCTTGATGTATGGTGAGGTCTAGTCCGTGTCCCTGTATTATTGTTGCACTGATGTATTAACAGAATGACACGGTGGCTACTGACTGACCTGTAATATATATTTTTTGTGCTGATTTGTCAGTATCAAAAGTGGAGTGATGAGCAGCGAAAGCGTGTTCTGGAGGATCTGCTGATTCACAGCAAGCGTCGGCAGCTGGAGTTTGTTCGTGACATCGTTCACAATCGTGTTCCTCCTGCCAGTGTGGACTTCACTCGCATGCTGCCAAGAGTGATCTCCCTGTATGTGTTCAGCTTTCTGGATCCTACCAGCCTTTGTCGAGCTAGCCAGGTAAACATGAAGATCTGTCAACTTTAGGTGTAAGCTTTGTTTTTGTTTTGTTTCTTGTTTTATTTTTTCAGATGAAACATTAAAAACAAAACTCGCGTGATTATGATGTAATTAAAAGAACCAACATCAAGATACGCAGTATTAAAATACACAATTTTTTTATCATCATCTGCTCACTCCTCTTCCACCCTGTCGCATCCCCCCATTGTGCACGCATGTACACACACACACACACACACACACACACACACGTGCACACGCACACACACATACACACACACACACACACGCACACACAATCACAAACACACACTACATACTAATAAATTGCTGAATTCTTGGATGTGTTGTTGCCTCCCCCCCCCCCCCCCCCCCCCCCCACGCACACACAATCACAAACACACACTACATACTAATAAATTGCTGAATTGTTGGATGTGTTGTTGCCTCTCCCCCCCCCCCCCCCCCCCCTGCCCATCACTTTGTCTGTCTGGGCCTGTTTCTTCTTCTTTTTTATTTTTTGTTGTTTCTTAGGAGCCTGTTTCTTTCTGTTTGTCTGCCTGTGTACCTTTTCTGTGAGTCTACCTGTCTGTCTGCCTGTCTGTCTGCATGTCTATGGGGTGGGAGGGTTGGGGGGGAGAGCTCTCCCCATCTCTGGTTTGGTATGTGTATTTGTGTGGATATTGTCTTTGGTATTGTTTATCTGGTTTTCTGTTCCAAGACAGCAGGGAATTATTAATATTATTTGGTACTCTGGTCTGTTATTTCTCCTTTTAAGTATTTGACTGCTGTGTCTTGGTGTGCACAGATGTTGATAGAGGCCTGGTTAATGAATTAGTTTATTGCATTTGTAGATACTTTTTGTAATTGCTTTTATAAGGACAGTAATTTTTAAGAGGTGAAGAGGCAATTTTTATGTGATATGCACAACTCAGTGTCATTTGGCTTTCTCGTGTACTTTTTATGAATGACTTTTTACCCAGATCTTTGTTTGCTGTTGTAATTTTAAAGATGTTTTATGATTGGCGTAAATGTGTGATGAGTGTACCTGGCACCACAAAACATTTCTAGTACAATTGTATGTCAATTGTATTGACACTTGGCAATAAAGTTGTATTGCATGTTATGTGAACAGGTGTGCTGGTACTGGCATGACCTGTGTGAGCATGATGAACTGTGGATGCCTCGCTGTGTCCGTGTTGGGTGGTTTTTGCCCTTCACACCCAGCCCCTATGAGCGGGGTGTCTGGAAACGGCACTTTGTAGAGAACATCAAGACACTCATCCTTCTTGCTCCAAAGGTAAGCAGAGGTGTACAAAATGGGACAGCCAAGTATTCTTAAAAATGTCATTTCTGATGTAAGTTGACTGAGCATTTTTAGCGGCTGCCAGACAAGTAGTCAGATTTCACTCAGTCATTGTTTGTTCTTATATTATCTATTTGTTTGTTGCTTGAAAAAGGTGTTTGCACTGACAATTTGTTAATGTTTTGTATTGTCTCATTAAAATAATGTTCTTTCAAACCTCATGTGTGTTTTTGATGTTGTTTCAGAATACTGACCATTAACTTTGTTTTGGATTTTTCCTGAATATTTATTTATATGATTACTCTTTTTGTTTAATGAATTTATGTTTAATGAATTTATGAAGGCTTGTTAATATTTGATATGGCATTAGAGTTTGCATGAAACCTTGGTACCTTTGTGGTAGCCCACATTGGTAGCAGCCATGTTAGTTATGTTTGATTCTTTTGGTGTTATTCTTTGTTACATATTGCCCTGATATAACCGTCATGGTTGACCAGGCATAAACATCAGTTACCTGTCTATCTACCTGCATGCTAACTGCTTTCCCAAAGCCGTAGAACAGTGTTCGTTTCAGGCATATATGCATTGTCATTTCCTTCTTCGCTCCCATTTAACATCCGTCACATTCAATCCACCCATGCCTTCAAAACTGCATTAAAAACTCACCTCTACAAACAATACCACAAGTGATTTTATTCACTTGCCTCCTCCTTCCCCCCCATCCTCCCTCACTCTTTGTTACATTCCTTCTGTGCACCTGTGTGTGTGTGCATGTGCATGCATGCATGAGTGCGTGCATGCATGCGTGTGTGTGTGTGTGTGTGTGTGTGAGGAACTTGTACAATATTATGATTACATAATTATTGTTTTTGAGGATGTTGATTATATGTTTCCGTTGATCTTGTAAAGTGCAATGTGCTCACCTTTGTTGATGAGATATGGTGCTATAGAAATGACTGCTATTATTGTTATTATTAATGCCATTAAACTGGCTTGCTTCAGAAACCCCCCAAGCTCACCTTGGATAAGCTGAACATGCGTGAGAAGCGAAGCACGAAGGAGAAGAAGGCGCCAGGCCAGACTCCATGGAGAGGTTCAGATCCTGTTCCCAAGGACACATGGAGATTCAACGTCCTGGAGAATGATGAAGTTGTCAAAGGTGTTCAGAAAATGTAGGTTCCAAATATGTTTCTGGATTAAGGCAAAGGCCTGCACTTTGTAGTATTAACCCCCTGACTGCCTCATCCTGTAAAGTATCTTTGGCTGAAAAGTGCACATGCATGCCTGCAAACACTGAAACAGTATATTTTCCGGTTGTTTATAGATACAAAATTTACTTTCAATGCTATATGATTTGATGAAAATCATATCACGGGCTAAAGTGAAAGGGAAAAAAGGCTTACAGATTTTTAATTTTGTACTATTGTTAGTTGCTTTTAAGTAAAATTGTAGCAGTCTGCAATTCACCAAATTTTTCAACACAGCACATGCCTCTGACCTTGGCAAATTTGGTCCATTGCAGGCTGGCTGTTAAAAATGTGTTAATGCTGTACCCGTGAGATGTTCCTCTGAACACTTAGTGCATGTGATGTGTGTTGTGGTGGGTCTGTTTGTTTCAGGAGAAAGAAAAAAGCGTATGGGACAGAGATGGATTCCATGGTAGCCAATGCTCGTAGCAAAATCAACACAGGCAGTAATGTGCTCAACACTGTGCGACGATCACAGTCACTGGGTGTGAGTGTGTGTTCTGTATATGTGCCTGCATGTATGCATTCAAGTGTGAGTGTGGTGCATGTGTGTGTGTGTGTGTGTGTGTGTGTGTGTGTGTGTGTTTCCATTTTTGACTCTGTGTATGTGTGTTTTGGTGGGAGGGGTTAATGTTAAAAGAAATAGAATCCAAATTACGACAGACCCTCCCCACCACACCCCACCACCTCCCCTCCCCCCAACAAAAAAAGCAGAATTGTTTGCTTGTTGCCTTTTGTGGGAACCTGTTCGGGAAATGTGCAGCATTGTTTTGTGCTGTGTGTGTGTGTGTGTGTGTGTGTGTGCATGCACATGTGGGGGCATGTGTGCGTGTGTGCATGCGCTTGCATGTGTGCGTGTGTATGCAGGTGTGTATGATGTGTGTGTGTGTATGCAGGTGTATGTTGTGGGGGGTTGGCCACTCAACTTTGGCTTTTGGGGCTTTTCATTGCTCAGATTTAGGCCATCTGATCTCTTTTACATACCAATGCCAGGGCCATTCCTCCCCAAATCCATGCAATGGGTTGGGTACAGGCAGGATTCTGGTAGACTTGCATGCTTTAAGGTTCACACAAAGGAAAATGAACTTTGACTGCCACATATTTATCTACTGACACTCTGACGCACATAAGTAGGCATTCATGCATGTATGATCACATACACACACACACACACACACACACACCCACACACACACACATACACACACACACACACATAGATTCAAGTTACAGACAGCCCCCCCTTCCCCCCCCCCCATGCCCCCCCCCCCCCCCCCCCCCCCCCCCACACACACACACAAGTAGTCCCTGCACCTTTTTTCATGCATTCTAATCCACCTTGTCGTCTGCCCTGTGTACTCAGGTCAGGACTTGTTCCCTGCCAAGCCATGGAAAGTGCCTGATGGAGCCGACTCCGACAACGACTAGGCTGCCATCAAACCAGCCCACAATGGCTGTACAGGGGAACATGAAGGCCTGCTGCTGATGGCTGGAGCTTGCTGCATGTGCTGCTGTCAGTCACTACAGGGTCGTCACTGACACACAGGGAGGCTGTCCGAGTCCTTTTCCAGAGAGGCAGCCACAGCAGTTGAGCAGCGTTTTAGGGAAGAGGCTTCAAAACAGGTTTACTACACTTGTACAGCACTGAATTCAGTTGTTACTTCAAAAAGCTTTGTTTGTTTGTAGCTTATTGCTCAGCAGTGGCTCCCAGCACAGTATGTCATGAAAAAGAATAAGTGACAATTTCATATGTGGATTGATGGTAGGCGATTTGTTGAATCATACACAGGACAAGTTGAGTTCACAGGGTCACGACAAACAGCTGTTTGATGCTAGCCATCCCATACTCTGCTTTGCCATCAGTATATTTGGAATTGAGAAGACACACAGGGAGACTGGTTCTCCAGTAGATTGATTGTCCTTAGGGTTCTTATTACAGGGCTCATGTGTCGATGTATATGTATATTGAAAACTGAACTTGTTTTACATGGACTGATAAGTTAAACAGAAACTTTGTGGTGCAGGATTGCAGTCTTGTTAAGTTTTCCTTGCTGTTTTTTGTTTTTGTTTGTGTGTGTGTGTGTGTGTTTCAAACTTGCCCCAAAACCTCATTCCAGTGTAAAAACATCACCTCATCTTTCCATTGGTATTTTATTTTGACTATTGTAGTTTTTTTGTTTGTTTTTTAGCCTTTTAACAAAAACATATATTTTAAATGAAACTGGTTTTGTTATTTTTGTTTATATATATATCATGACACAGAAGTGCCCAAGAAAACTGCATAGGATTTTCATGATGAGTTATCAAGAATCATACTGGGACTTAACAAAAAAGAAAAAAACGGCATATGATTTTCATGATGAGTAATCGCAATCTTCTGATCAGCTGCAAAACGACGCAAAGATACTTTTTGTTCACCCTCCATCCCCTTTACACGGTAATTTTTGCAACTGGAACAGTATTGGCATTTGTACTGCTTCGCAATTCTAATTTCAACTTCCACTGTTATACACAGCGTGAAGCAATGCCTACTCAGAAATCAGCCTGGAAGTGTGCTGCGACCTCTCGCGACTTCTTTCGCGAAAGATTACAAAGCACATTCACTCTAGCAAACCAGCTTCGCTGAATCGCCCAATAGTTGTTGAGGCGCTATATAAAATAATATGTGTAAAGAATTAATTTGACACTACAGATTCTAGGATACTCATTGATGTTGTGAGAAAAGTGGTCACTCTCTCTTGAGTCATTGTTGTTCAGCTGGATATGTGTGCTATATTTTTGAAATTACATTTTCTTTGATTGTGATATTGTGTTTCATTAATGATGGTGCAAATTGTGATTGGCATGGGATTTTGTTCTGTCTGTGATGACCTCCACTGTGTCTTTGATGCAGTCTTATTCACCTTTAAAATATCACTTCTATGTCAGTCTTTTGTTGCGCATTTTATGTGTCATCACATGAAGAGGTATTTCAAATTTTCAATTTAGATATATATATATCTAAACATGGTTTGCAACAAGGGTTAAATTGTGTGGTTGCTACCAGACCACCATAGAACACTGAGCTGAATGAGATTGTTCTTCTGGTTCTTGTCAATGTAATGTCAGCTTTCTTTGACAGTGCCAGGACATCATTCATTTTCCATGCGGCTTTGAATAGGCTACTGTGGGTATGATAAGTGTTTTATTTGGTCTTTTTCTTCTTTGAAATGAGTTATTTGACAACACTTGTATTATTTATAATTCATTTTTAGGTTCATGTAATCATAGTATGTACATTCTTTCACATAACAATATGTGCTTGAGTTGTATACATTCCGTCCTTTTATTTCAGGGTTTATAGAAAAAGTGAAAGTAGAAATGTTTACAAAATAAATAACTTGAAAATAAGTGATATGTTTTTTGCTTTTCTGTTTGTGAATTTTGATCACATCACACTGACACACACATGCATACTTGTGCACACACATAAACAATCACACGCATGCATACATGGGTGCGCACACACACACTCAAACATGTGCACACACACATACACACACACACACACAGCCAGTAAACTCACATGCATGCCCACAGTGATTTGCTTTACATGCACAAACTTTGAATATATAGCAACAAACACGGCAAAAAAAGAAGTTTATTGAACTATGCGTAGATACAAAAAATACATAAGTTATATGCCCCCCCCCCCCCCCCCCCAACTCCCACCCCATCTGTTGACAGTAACATTACTGACAAGATCCACCCAGACAAGGTTTGGATATGTATTCATCACTCATACAGTCAATTAAAATGAGTACTTAACTGGCAGTATGGGGCCCCAAAAGCCTAAAAGTCATTCTGTTTGTAAAGCCTGAAGAAAACACAACAGGCAGTTCTGTAAAACTAAGTCATGTATGATTTGATTCAGAGCATTAAAAGGTTCTGAGTATGTTAGCCACATATTTATTATGATAACATTCTTTCTTGGTTCTTCAGTGTCAAAATCTCAAACAGAATGGGGCCCAGAGTACTTGTGAAGAATCAACACCCAAGGAAGTTAATTAGCGCTAAAAAGATGTCACACAAACAATTTGAGGATCTGGTGGAGTTTGTGTCTCTTATATTTACTCGCATGTCAGGTAACAGTTACTGTAGGCAACTCAGGTCTTTGTTGTTGTGTTTGGAGGATATACTTCTGGTGGAGTTTATGTACCTTGTATTTACATACATGCCAGGTAATAATTACTGTAGGTGACTCGGGTCTTTGTAGATGTGTTTGTTTGACATCTATTGAGCACTAATTAACTCCCCTTGTGGGCTGATTTATCCGTGTCGTGAACAATGTGAGTTACTCCGTCACAACACTGCAATCAAACACAGGGCTGTAAAAAAAAAAAGAAGAGAAAAAAAGTAAGGTCACCAATGCGTTTCTCCTGCAAAGGTGTCCAGCGGTAAACGATGTTAGGCCACAAACCTTTTCATACAATAACAACCATTAAAGCAACTTGGCCTGCTCAAAACAAATTTTGCCTAAGAAGGGATTTGTGACACCCAGTCAACCATGACAGTTTATTTATGTCGGGGCGATTTGTCCATGAAGACCAAACCTTTAATGGAAAGAGGAGATCAAAATAAAAAGTAGAGGATTTGTTTTCAATGTCATCTTCATTTTAGAATCTTTTTGTTTCAGTGATGTTAGTTGAGGGGTGAAACCTTATGATTTTAGCTAAAAACATTTTAAAAACAACAAAATGATTGTGAGACATGTGTTTGTTTAGCATACACTTCTGATCGCGAGCTTAAAAAACAAAACAAAAAACTTCATAAATTTCAGTCTAACAAAAGCACGACAAAACCACAACACATGGAATGAATATACGTGTTATTTCATGTGACATCTGTTGTGATACAGGAGGGTTGGCTGGGTTAGATGAGAGATCAAAATGCCCAAAAGGTTAAGAAAGGCTGTCTCCACACTTCTGTACTGTTAGTGCTTTGCTACTGCTGTCATGGCAAGAAATATTTGCATTAAAAATTACACAGACAAAGAGAGTGGCACAGTGAGCAATGTTACATTTAATTATACTTTCATCGGTAACGTCCCTGTCCCAAATGATTGATACAAGTTCCAAGTAAACCAACACTTTTGAATACTATAGGTTGTTAGTGTTATGTAAATCTACATAAAAAGTTAACAGTGTGCCTTATGATGGGACACACAAGACAATGTGCCTTTTAATGGGACACACAACACAATGGGACATGCAAGATAATGTGCCTTTTGATAGCACACAAGAGAATGTGCCTTTTGATGGGACAGACAGGATAATGGGACACACAAGTCAGTATGCCTTTTGATGGCACACCAAAAACAATGTGCCTTTTTGTGGGACACACAAGACAATGTGCCTTTTTGTGGGACATACAAGACAGTGTGTGTTTTGATGAGATACACAAAACAATGTGCCTTTTTGTGGGACACACAAGACAGTGTGCCTTTTGATGGGACACACAAAACAATGTGCCTTTTTGTGGGACACACAAGGCAGTGCCTATTGATAGAACACAAGATGATGTGTCTTTTGATGGGACACACAAGATACCCTTTGACTGGACACATGAAACAATGTGTCTTTTTGTGGGACACACAGTGCCATTTGATGGGACACCCAAGACAATGTGGCTTTTAATAACACACAAGACAATGTGGTTTTGATGGGACACACAAGACAGAGGACACACAGGACACAAAAGATACCTTTTGATGGGACACACACAAGATACCTTTTGATGGGACACACAAGACAATGTGCCTTTTTGATGGGACACACAAGACTATGTGGCTTTGACTGGACACACAAGACAATGTGCTTTTTGATGGGACACACAAGACACAGTGCCTTTTGATGGGACACACAAGACAATATGGCTTTGATGGGACACACAAGACAGTGCTGGGGACAATGGAGCAAATGCAGTTAGACTGCAAGGTTTGGTTCAGTTATCTTACACCATACCTAGTTCTGCGAGTTCAAAAACCCATCAGACTAGTCTCGTTTTTCAATACAGGAACAGAAACATGACTGGAAGACATGCCATGGTAAACAGGTTTTCTTCCTTTGAGAGGAGTGGAAATGATGAGTCACCACCAGACCTGTTTACATTCAAATACAGATAAGAATACATGTGCTTTTATTTAATTGTAATATTTTTGGAAAATTACAAGATTCTCATTTCTTTTCCAAATCCATTTTGTTCTCAGTGAAAATAACTGGAGAATAATTTCAACATGTCTTCCAGAAAAATGGCGAACACTTGTCATTTAAAAATTACAGTGGGAATACAAGCCTTGCTTTGCACAAAGCGCAATACAGAAACGGACATTATGTCAGCAAGAGGTCATGAGACTTACACATGTGTCACAGAAAACCCAGAACTGGGCCTTCAGGACTTGAAAACAAACAAAGTGAAGTGCGAAACATGTCTAGAAATATTTCAGATCATTATTTTTTTTCCATTTTTTTTTTCATATGCTGAAAATTTAGGCATACAAAATGTGCCCAAACTGGATGATAAACAGGTCTACACCACCCTTTTTCAGGGGACCTGTAGATCAATAGGGATACTGTTCTGTCACACAATGATGATGGGACATTTTGGTTATGTTGACAACCACATTCATCTAGTCCTTGCACCCAGTTTTGCATATAGCGACTGTTCCTGTAAAGGCGATAACTGTCTCTGCCTCTGCATTATATAACTTGTAAGCTTCCCAGCTGCCTCAACAAAATTAGTAGATATTTCCTGTTAATAAAACACTATACACTGCACTAAGCTTGGATTCCTTGTGTTTGCAAATGCGATACAGTAACCATGACTTAATGCAAACAGCATCTGCAAACCCCATATAAGAAATATTTATTTAAAAAAAAAACGCCTTCAGTTCAGATCATCAGATTGTATGTGTACAGTCTAAAGGTCAGTTTCTCCCTGCTTTCAAAAGAATGGTTCCAGCTTTATAAAATTCTTGGCTCAGCACTGAATGAGGAAGAGCAGACCAAGTGTGGTACTGTATGAATTCCAGCATCCTTGTAGAGGTTGTACCCTTTTAAAAGTCTGACCACACAAACTGGGATTATTTCATACCAACTCATGTACCAACTTTATGGACCTTGTATTTACTCGCATGCCAGCTGACAGTTATTGTAGGCAACTCCGGTCTTTGTTGGTGCATTTGTGTGACGTCTTTTGAACGCTAAATAACTCCCTTGCATGTTGATCTCACCAACTCAATAGCTTTTCTGTCTCCTGTGCGATTTTTGAAGCATATGGCTTGATGATGAATCAGACTGGGAAAAGACATGAGAACTGAACAAATCCAGCCTCAAATACCAAACAAAACAAAACAAAAAACTAAAAACTCTCCTTCGTGACACTGCTTTTTTTTCTCTTCATGCAGATGCAGTTTGCGTAACTGTGTTTGTGGACATAAGGAAACACCACTTCTTGTTACCTACTTGCTCAGTTTTCTTTTGCACATTGCATTTGCAGACACAAAGAATCTAAGGTCCATGCATAAATGTGACAGGACTGGGCAGCACTGTTTTTGCAACTGGTGTAGCCTCTCTCCAGTAAGATACGTGAATCTCACAGCACAACAACAAAACACCCAACATGTATGTATATGTTAAAACATGTAACTGATTTCCTCTAAGCCCTCACAGACACAGTGCACCAGAATGCTTCAGTCCGGGTCTAACCAGACAAACTTGCAAGCACTTGGTTCTCAGATGGTGTTTTTTCTTTCAGACCTGGCTGTAATCTCAATGCAGATTCCTTGGGATGCAGCACACATCTTCCAAGGAAAGCAACAAATTCATTCTTCATGAACTGTTTCATGAATATTTCTCATGCTCTGGATCTGAACCACCAGCTCGTGTAAATGTGTGCAGCTGGCGTCGCTGTCTTCTGTGAAATTCATCCATGAATGTGTTGGTCCCAAAGAACTTGAGGATCTCAGTCATGGCTGATACTGGGAGAATGCTGCAACAAGGGAGTGGAAATACAGGTAAACGATATAACTATTAACATGCAGGTGAATCAGAACTGCTGACACAAAATGCAGGTGCATCTTATCCAAAAACAACAACACAGGGATAGCTCATGGTTAGAGTGCCGGACTTGTAACTGAAAGGTAAAAGGTTTGAGTCCTGGCAGGAGCAGTAGGATAATTTTCTTCTCCAGGGTCATCTTTCAGCGTTGACTTATTTCAGCATCTGTTCCACCCCTGTGTTACCACAGAAGCATTTAAAAGATTGCAGTCATTCTGCCAAAAGTACAGGCTGCAGATTACAGCTAAACATGCATGCAACCTACATATGTGGCTTTGCATGAAGTAACGTGACATGGTGCATGGTTGTATGGTGTATGTAGAACATGCTGAGATGGTTGAAGTTTCACGTGGCACAAGCCATGTAACAAACAATCAGCACAGTAAGTACACCACTTTGGTGAATATTAAAAAATGCACTATTCAAAGCTGGTCACTCATTTAGAATCATATGCAAGTGCAGTGAGTCTGCTTAAGAGTGGAGAATAGTGCTATGTAAAAGTGATCAACAACAACAACATAATAGTTCACACAAAAATACCATGACAATTAATCAAAAATACTGGTGAAACGTAATGGATAACACAAACTACAGGTAAAATACAATGACACACACTAAACATAAATAAAGTTATAACGGTTAACACAAAATACAGGTGAACCATAACTATGCACACAATTTTAATCATAATTTATGGCACAATATACAGGTGTGCTGTATGTATTAATACAAAATACTTGTGAAGCTTACTTGTTCACCCAAGTCCAGGTTCACCATGCTCATTAACACAAAATGAAGTACCGGTAAACCCTAATTATTACCACAACATAAGATCCAAGAATGTCACTTTTACCACACCTAACAGGTCTCTGTGAGCTGGTGACGAAAAGAGAGGTAGAACTAATGTTCCTCACGTGGTGGTTAGCCACAAGGTGTGTGTTGTTACCCTGTAACACACCCACTGAAAGGCCCATACTGGGGCAAATGCAGTACTTACGTTTTTAGTGTGGCCATGAGATACATGATCCTGGGAATGTAAACTTGTTTCTGATTGGTCAGGATGGCTTGCATGATCCGTGCCACTGTATCCTCGATTTTGAGAGGTGGGGTGACGTTTGGAAACCTGAAGCAACACATGTCAAGCACTGCATGAAGCCAGTACTCACTGCTGCAGATTACACAAGGGCAGCACTGGGTGGGGGTGGGGCAGCGGCGGGTGGGTGGGTGGGTGGGGATATTACCATTGTCTTTAAGCCAATTACCAGCTTTTGGAGGTGGTGAGGGTGGGAGCATGTGTGTGGGTGTGTATGTGTGTGTGTGTGCATGTGTGTGTGTGTGTGTGTGTGTGTGTGTGTGTGTGTGTGTGTGTGTGTGTGTGTGTGTGTGTGTGTGTGTGTGTGTGTGTGTGTGTGTGTTGTGTGGGTGTTGGGGGATGTTCTCGTTTTATATGGCACAACTGACTGGGATGATTTGACAAACACTGATCACACATGCATGAACCATGCTCCCATCCCTACACACACATTCATGTACACATGCATGCACACATGTGTGAGGGCATGTGCGTGCACACACACACACACACACACACACACACACACACACACACATACACACACACACACACACATACACACACACACCACACACATGCCCTCCAACACATATGAACAAACCAAACCAAAACAAACAACAGAGAAACATACATGACCACTGTCACACAAGCAAATCTTACCTCATCTGACACCCTTCAAACATACTGGAGTCGGCGATGAAGGAGGGGCACACCAGTGTGGTGTGAACACCAGTGTAGCCATCAAACACCATCTCATAGTTCAACACCTCTGTGAAGCCCACCACACCAAACTTGGAGGCACAGTAGTCAGTGAGCTGGTGGAGCCCAACAATCCCCGCTGAGCTGGCGACGTTGATGATGTGGCCGTGGTTGTTGCTTAGCATCGGTGGTAGAAAGAACTTGGTAGTCTGCACATGACAGGACATTAGGTACTTAGACTCACTTAAAGTTAATTATGTGGAGGGAGAGAGGAAAAAAAGATCACACTGATGGTCTACTAAGATGTAACTCAAGAACCATGCACACTGTTACAAAAAGATCACCTATGTTGCTAGTGTTGTTTTTCCCCCTTGTATTTAGGCAATACTTAAAAATGAAATAAAAACAAAAACAGAAACATGCACATGCACACACACACACACACACACATGCTTATGTGAACATATAATATATGAACAGAGAAAAATACACCCACACAGATGCACACACACACACACACACACACACACACACACACACACACACACACACACATGCACACACGCACATGCACTCATACACACACACATGCACACACTCACACATGTGTGCACACACACACACGCTTATGAACATTAACAGAGCAGTACCCAAAAATGTGCTAAAAGGTTGACTTGAAGCGTCTGCTGAATTTCATCATCTGAACACTCCAGCAGTGGGTGCCCTGAGACCACACCAGCGTTGTTGATCAGCATGGTAACGTGGCCAACTTCTTGCTGCAACACCCTCCCTTGTTTTATCACTTGCTCTCGGTCACTGAAATAAAATCACAAACATTTGAATACAACGAATACAATGAGAAGAAGCAGGTCAACAAATGCATGGTATACAAACTAAAGTATGTAACAGTAGAAGCAGGTCAATAAATGCATGGTATACAAACTGAAGTATGTAACAGTCAGTCTCATTCACAGCAGTTTCACCAGTTCTTACTCTGATTCATCATCATGATGGGCAAAGATACTACCAGTTAATTCTAAAGTCAAAAAATCAAACTCAAATCTTGCTCAAATTCAAAAGACTCCACACATTGAACCAACATAATTCTCAGTGAACCTGGTTCTGTACATGGAAGAAGAAGAAAAAAAGGGGATGTATGTGTGATTATTTTCACCAAGGAGGTTCGACTTCACCATGACCAACAATATGTACAAGAAAAAAAGTTGACTTTTTCACATTTTGTGCATTGCACTATTTGCAGTGTACCAAGCACCTTTAGCCATAATGTTCTGACCCCTAACATGAAAGACTGTGTACAGGTCATTGCAAGTACTACACTGATGCCATAGTTTGGAATAGATTGACTTTTTGCAAATCCAAGATGATTTTTTTTTCTTCTTCTAATGTAACTGCACAGTTTTTTTGTATTCACCATTATGTGCCCTGCCTTTTATTCCACACCACTGACTATCGTGGAAGTAACAGGAACAGAAACATACAGAGAGGTATGAATCATTGAGAAAATGTATATAATATCGTAATGTATGAATGCATGCACATAAGGCCAACAATGATGTTCTTGGAAAACAAACAAACAAACCCAATGTCCATTCCTGCACATTTTTGCCCGTCACACCCTCCCATGCAAAAAGTACTGAGCAGGGACTCTTTGGGCAGGGAAATAAGCTAACGAGCACAATGACATATCGTTGCACCTTGGATTTAGGACAAAGTCAATCTGTTGCAAGTTGCAGCATCAGTGCAGAACTTGCAGTGACATGCACACAGTCTTTCGTGTAAGGGGTCAGAACATTTGTGAAAATAATCACATGTACATCTCCTTCTTTTTCTTCATCCTCCATCATCCTACCCCCATTCCCTCTTCCCCCACTGCCTCTGAATCATACGTCCATCCCTACAAATGCCCATTTCCTACAGCAAACTACTTTACATAATGTTAGAATCTTCGGCATATTGAAGTTGGACATTTAATGGAAGAATAAGAACCACTGGTGCCTCTTGTGAGAAAGGTCACTCATGGTCATCATGAACACTTCTGCCTTTTCTGGACGTCCCATTTCTAGAAATTTTCAACTCACCTAACATCACAATAATATGCATGGCAAATGCCCCCATTACTTTCAATCTGCCGTCTTGTTTCCTTAGCTCCTTCGATGTCAACGTCCCAGACAACAACAACGGCTTTTAAGTTGGCAAACATCATTGCCAACCGTTTGCCAACCCCACGACTTCCTCCAGTTATCAGGACAATTTCTCCTGCTACACTTTTTAGCTCGGGTGTGACGAAGAACTGGCAGACCGACGACGCCCATGCCAGAAAAATGTCTTTCAGTGTTACTATTATTTCCAGCACTATACTCATATTATCGTCGGCAGAGGTTGACAGACTGAAAAACTGCTTTCGGTTTTAACTCCGACATGAACTATACGCATGCGCAATATGTCTGCCGGATGTAAAGTTAGTACTTCCGGTCTCTCTCTCTCTCTTTCACTCTTCAAGATGGCAGACACGTTAGTGCACTTTACATTCGGTCTTTTATCTAACAGCATCTGTTAATTTGGAATATTTCTTTGACACAATTTAACGCCATATCATCTTCTGATGTGCAATGTAACTGATTATGCATTTTTGCTTTTGATCGAAGTCAAAAGATACCAGAACAACTTGTTTTCAGATGTTGGGTGGTATGACACACTATCTGTAGTCAAACGCACGCTTGGTTTCTTGCTCTGCTAGTCTGAAATTCACTAATTGGACATGGAGTTTTATACAAGAATGTATCATATGCTTGCAGGCAAAAGCTGCCTAAAGTTCCAGAAACGCTTCTTAAGAAGCGTAAGCAGAGGGCCGAGGCAAAAACCAAGGCTTTGAAAGCTGCTGAAATCAACAAGAAGGTTTGTCTAGCTTTATTTTTCGTTCCGTTTTGTCCTTGGTAAGTTTTTACTTTTAGTGTTTATTTTTTTTATTTTTATTTTTTAATTATTTTTAGTTAATATGTATTAATATATTTATATAACTGAATAATAATTTTAACTTAAGTACTTTGACCTGGCAACACTCTATTTGTCCATATCCTACAGTCGCCCCCCCCCCCCCCCCCCCCCAACCACCACCACATACGCTCACCTTCCAGTTCCACTTACATCATACATCTTGCACTATTGTAAATTTTTATTTGTGGGAAGTTGTGTGGAAGCGGAACAAGTATTGACAATTGTATCTCCTAACACTAGTAACAGTCGATGTAATGGTTGTAAATTATGTGATAATGTAATAGAAATGTTTTGACTTTCGCTTTTCCAGTTTTAGCAAGATACTAAACCAATAGTACTTGAAGCTGAACAGTAGTGTTTAATTTTGTTTGTGTTTTAACCTGATCTGAACTGATAGTAGTACTGAACATTTTCATCTGCCTTTGTTCAGTGCAGCCATAGAACCAGCTCCTTCATCTACCGTATCTCCTCAGTTCCTTGTTATCTGATGAATGATGTAATTCTGTTTCCAGAATCAGAAGGTCAAGAAAGGCATCATCTTCAAGCGTGCTGAAAAGTATGTGCGCGAATACCGTGCTCGTGAAAAGGACCTGCTCCGCCTCAAACGTCAGGCCAGGAAAAACGGCAACTACTATGTGGAGGCCGAACCCAGGCTTGCCTTCGTTCTGAGAATCCGTGGGTAAGCACATGGAAACTGCTTCTGATGCTTTAAAGACATGCAGATCATACTGCATCATCTTCATGTGCCTAAAAGTACCGTCAAGTAAACAAAAAATCCAATTCATCTCCAAAACAGAAACTGCTTGAGGTGCCATGAACTGATACTTTATACATTTTACTTTTTTTTTAGCTTCAGGGTTGCACATCACATTCAGATGGTGATATATGATGTATTACAATTTGAAATCACCTGCTGAAAGGGTGTGTAAACTCTGGTATGGGAATCTTCAGCCAGTAGGGAGTGGTAGTGTTGTGATTTTTTTGTTTATGTTAGAGTGGAAAAGCCCGCAAAATCCATCTGTAGGCATTGGAATTCTCTGCCAATTAGTGGAATTTTGCAGTGAAGCTGTGTGTGTTCACATAAAAGTACCTCCGCTAAAATAAGGGGTAAAAATGGGAAAATATATCGTAGTGAAGATGGGAAAGTCTCAGACTGGTGTGCTACTGGTACAAGTACTGCAGTACCACTACTTTTTAGTTGTTTCAGCTTTTTTTGAGAGAGAATTTCCATGCCTATACTGTACATTTCAAAGAGGTTTCAGGCTGCAGATTTATGTGTGTGTGTGGCATTTCATTACTTCAATCAATATTGAACTGTTATATTGTCATATCTCTTTTTTTGCATTCAACACTACCTCAGATGCTTTCCCCACCACATTTCTAATGTGAGTGAGTGTAATTGCAAGCAACACTCTGTGCCCGCCTTCCACATAGGCAGGTCCAATTTCTACGCTTGCAACAGCAACCTTCCGCTGTCCTATTCCTTCCCTGCAGCATTGTGTTCAGGGTTGTTATTTTATGCGGATACAATGGAAACATCACTTGTTATGACTGAAGTGGGAATGTTACTGTTTTTTGTTTACCTTAGTTTGCAGGTGGAATATGCATTTCTAGCTGCTAAACATCAGGACATTTTTTTGTGTGTGCACACATTGATGTGCATTTGTGTGTACTTATTTGGGTACTGAAGTGTGTGGTACTTGAGATAAAAGCTTGCAATTTGATGATGAAAGGATGTTTACACCTTAAATAATACAAAGGTCTGACTCCTGTGTTGAGAAATAGTGTTAAAAAGGAAATTTTTATCACAACTGATTGTCCAGTTATTGTAGCTTGGGCAATTACGGGCAAGTCTTTATTAAATGTTTATTCAAAAGTTTGGCATAACTAGATAAAATATGAGGGGTATGAACTGAAGTTGAGAGATCAGCTGGAAATGAGAACTGAATGGAAATAATTTGTGCCTGCATAACTTGGCATGATAACAAGAAATGTTCTGTTGCTGTCAATTGTTTGTGCCAATGTTAATATTATAAGTTATGTCGATGTTGAATTTGCAGTCTTTTTGTTTGGGATACTGTAGAAAAGGAACAGAATCTTTTGATTTGTTTTGCTACATATTGTTGATGCTGTAGAAAGGTGTGTATATGTGCATTTCAGTGTTGATCACAGGTGTGCTGTGTGTGCTAGTTCCAGTATTACTATGAGCTAAGTGCCAGTGCCACACACAAAGTGATACATGCGTGCATCTGTATTATGCCAGGGAGTAAAAATACTGAAATATGGAATTTGAAATCCTGCTTTTTTTACCTTGTCAATATTGGACTTGCAGTACTGTGGTACATTTTGCAGTACTGACGGAAAGTTTCTTGCAAGTTTTGAAAATTTAGTTTCAAACATTTGCACCTTTCATCCCAGAAAATGTATGGGCTAGCAGAGGGGTTAATATTGGCTACTGTGGGGTGGGTATGTATTAGAAGTACTGTTATGTGTGTGAATGCTTCAGTATTATTTACTGGTCTGTGTGTGTGTTGAGCATTGGTCAGTTGTCTGTGCGCATGTATTTCAGTATCAACGGTGTACACCCGCAGCCCCGCAAAGTCCTGCAGCTGTTCCGCCTGCGCCAGATCAACAACGGTGTGTTTGTCAAGCTGAACAAGGCCACCCTCAACATGCTGAAGATTGCAGAGCCGTACATCACATGGGGGTGAGTTTGCACTGCAACGCTCGTATCATACAGATGCATGCAGATTAAGGCCTGATGTTTGTAACAGACCATGGGGCATTGAAGGATGGGGTCTTTTGAAAGGCAAGCTGTCAGCATTTGAGGTGGGAAGAGCTCAGTGGTTGGAGCACTGAACTTGTGATCGAAAGGTCACGGGCTCAAATCCCTGCAGGAGTGATGGGAGAATTCTCTGCTCCAGGGTCAACTTTCTGTGCCGACTCTTATTTTGGTATCCGTACCACCCCCATGTTACTGCAGTAGCACATAAAAGATCAAGGTCATTCTGGCAGGTTACAGCTAAACAGGCATGCACCTTGTGGGTGTGACTTTGCGTGAAGTGACATGATGCATGGTTGTATGGTGTACACAGAATGAGATAGCAGCAGTTTCATGTGGCACCAGCCATGCCAGCTCTATAAGTACATCACTGGATATTCAAAAACATGCTATAAAAAGTTATTCACTCATGTAGAATTGCGTGCAAGCACAGTGAGAGTAGATAATAGCACAATGTAAAGGTGATCAACAACAGATTCATGCTATGCTGGGTTGCCCCATTACAGAAATGGGGTAGATAAGTATGCCTAGATCTCCTTTTTCCATGTTTCATGTGGTCAAGCAGTGATGATAAAACTTGTCTCGTTCGTATGAAAAAACTTGATTTTAAGTGGTATTTCTGAGCTTGACATATGTAAACGGAACATATTGACCATCACAGTACTAGTATTAGCATCAAGATGTGCATCTGTGGCAGTGTTTGCATGTTGACATGGTGTGAACAGTGGTAAATGGTGGGTGTCTGTCTTTGGTACCTATGAAAAGTAAACATGGGGCTTAACGTCCACAGAAACCATAAGGCTTCTTAGGGACAGGGGGTACAGAGGTGCGGGAGAGGGAGGTTATATACCTATCGCTACGCTGTCACCACCAGAATGACCCCTGCATTGAGATGGGCAGTGATAAGAACCATTTTAATGTTTCATTAATTGTGAGGGACAAAGTCACAAGACAGTGTCCACAGACCACAATTTTTGAAGAGAAAGGAGAGCTGAAGCAGGTTCGAACCAAAGTCCCTCTGCTTACCAGCCTTACGGCTAGGCCAAACCTGGGTACCTGTGCCCCATGGCAGATTAGTTGAGGGTGCATGCACCTATGCCAACACACTTTTGACTCTTTGTGATGTTGAGCAGGAAGCAAGGAACACCCTGTACTGAAAACACAAAAGGTACAGAGACATTTGCTGCATAGTATCAGTTGCAACGATCCCCTTGGCCCTACCATCTTTAATGTGCATTTGTGGTCAAAGTGTATGCCTGTTAACATCAGAGCTTCTAAAGTACAACTGTACAAAGTAGCCATGACAACTTGAACAGACTTTATACCTAGCCTTACTGTGACTTGTGGGAGTTCTACATGTGTACCTTGCTTTAAGTTTGAACCGCTTCTGAAATAACCAGTTGATGATGGTCCTTGATGTCAACAAGAGGTTTTGAAATGACCCCCCCCCCCTCATCATGGTCAGCATCTTGAAACAGTGAAGTAAATTGTCAAGCTTTCAGTGTTGATGGCACTCTGACAGCCTGGTGGTCTTTGTTCAAGCTGTGATGACAAAGTTAGTCTCGTTCGTATGACATAACTTGATTACTAAGTGGTATTTCTGAGCTTGGAGAACCATCTTGGGCACAGGTGCATCAAAGTTAATGTAACCTGGTTGGCCCATAGTGAAGCATGTCCACAGGGAGCAGGGTTCTCTTTCGCGCTTTATTACTAAGGAACACCTCCGTGTGTGTGACCTTTTGGGATGTTCAGCAGGAAGCAGGACCCATCTTTGCTGAAGAAAATAAACTTACAGAGCAGTTCTGCAACACGATATTAGTTGCAGTGACAAAACCCCTCTCCCTCCCCAACCTTTAATGTGAATTTATAATCAGCTCATTAGCAAAATTCTACTATGAAGCCACCAGTATGGGGGGGGGGGGGGAGAATAACCGGGAAATGCACAAAAGAGTACACACAGAAACATAAGCTATTGGAAAAATGGCAGCCAGCCAGGTTTGGTAATTTTAAAATATTTTTTATCATTTGAGTTCAGCTTGAAGCCTTTCATTGTCCAAGCAGTGATGACAAAGTTAGTCTCGTTCGTATGACAGAAGTTGATTTTAAGTGGTATTTCTGAGCTTGGGCGCCCAGCTTCCTAGGACACATTTGTGTCAGGGTTGAAACAATATGGTTGTGCCTGTAGTGTCAGAACATCGTGCTGAGCCAGAGCTTGATAGTTTGTTAGTCACCTGAATACCCTGCCCCATCTCCCTGTCCATTTGATTTATTGTTGGGTGAATGAGATGCCTTGCTGCATTATAGAGTTCCCAACCTGAAGACGGTGCGCGAGCTGGTGTACAAGCGTGGCTATGGCAAGGTCAACCGGCAACGCATCCCCCTCACAGATAATGCCATCATTGAGAAACAGCTTGGTATGTATTCACTTTGTTGGGCCAATTCATGATTCATATCTCGCCAGAGAAATTGACTGTGGCTATCACGATAAATATCACATTGCATTTCTAAAACCAAAAGAACAACTGTTATAAGCACACATACAAAATGGCACATTTTAAACAGTCTTAGGATTTAACACTGCTGTTACACATTTTTACACATGCACATGTGTTACATGTTGCTATTTAAGAGCAAAGGTTTTGGTTTGTAATTCGACATGGGAGGGTTATGTTGGTTGGGAGGAAAATCTCAGCAAATTATGTCTGAACATGGGCACAGGACAAAGTGGGGAATGTCACAGAATCAGCTGCATGTTCAGTAGTGTGGCATATGAACCTTTTCCTTTGAAAGTATTAGGTCGCATTTACATTCTTTCTCCACAAAAAAAAAGGGGGGGGGGGGGGATCACCAAACTTCTCTTCTCTTAGTGCTTTTAGTGTCTTCAGCCCTGTATTTGCCTTTGTGAGTGAGCGTAATGTGATTTACAGACAGGTTCTACTGATTGGCTTGGTAAAATATGGCTTGGTAAAATCTTCTGAATGTGTGCATTTGACTCAATCGTGATGTGATGTATGGCCAGGTTGTAGTGGTTTGTTGGGTGCACTTCATGAGTGAGTGTGTGACGGGCTTGTTAGCTGCACCTCATGACTGACAAAATGATTGTGCAACAGGCAGTAAAGACATCCTGTGCATGGAGGACTTGATCCATGAGATCTTCACAGTGGGACCCAACTTCAAGTCTGCTTCAAACTTCCTCTGGCCCTTCAAGCTCAACACGCCCAACGGCGGTTGGAGGCGAAAGTACAACCACTTCAATGACGGTGGTGACTTCGGATTTAGGTCAGTGAAGTAGTAGGGGTAAGGGATTGCCTACCCTTTGCACCTTTTTTTTCTTCTCTTCCCATCTCTCTTTTTGTTATTTGAAGCTTGCTTTTAGCTTTCTGCTTGCCCCACTCTGCTGATGTTGTGTTCGCCGGTACTTGTCTGGTAGAGAAGTGGGTGATAGTGCTTCCATGGTCTTGCCATGCATTAGTTACGAGAGCACATGCAGCTGAAAATAGAAACGGCAGTGGATGTTTGGGCTTTAATGATGAAACACTTACCGCCCCAGTCTGATGTTACTGTGACTGATTGGATTGTCTGACAAAGCCTGAACAGTGCAATCACTCCTTGCTGCTGTTGTTATGCCTTGGGGCTGCTGCTGACACTGCTGGTATTTGTTTCCCTGTGATGCAGTAGATGATGGTGCTTGGAAGGGATGGGTATAAGTGGATCATTATCTGGCAAAAGGTACTGGCACTTAGAAGTGCCTTGGCCTCTTCACTGGGGACATAGTGGGTGTGCCAGTAATTTGTCAGTGGTAGCTTTTGTACATTGGTGTTGACAGCATGTCTGCGGTTATGACCACCGCCTTGACCTATTCTTTTTTTCTGTTTCAGGGACGACAAGATCAACGCTCTTCTGCGGCGAATGATCTAAGCACAAGAATGATATGATTGTACCAGTTGTCAGCAGAAAAAAATACAATGAAAAAAATCCTGTTGGTTTTGTGGGTCCTTTTTATTGTCTGTGGTAAACTGTCCACACTCATTTAACAGAACAAGCATCCATAAGTTATATCTGTACAATGTTAGTGCATATTTTATTTTGGTGGTGCAGATCCAATTCACAGTTTGTAGGCAGTAAAGTACCGCTTTGCTGTGACGGTTTTGTCCTCGGACACAAATGTCTGAAACAACCACACACAGAGAAGTTGAAAGCAAAACTTATAAATATAACTATATAAATGTAGCTACTACTACTAGGAAGAAAGTATTACTGCTCTCACTCTCACATGTAACTGCAAAGAAGAAAGCAGCATTTGCTCTCACTCTCACATGTAACTGCAAGGAAGAAAGCGGCATTTGCTCTCACTCTCGCACGTAACTGCAAGGAAAAAAGTATCATTTGTCCTCGCTCTCGCATGTAAACAGTAAGGCACTCGTACCACGATCTCGGTTCACGTGTACGCACAAGCACGCACATGGTGGTTAGCTATCTGATGAAAGGCGTGTATTGGAAAGTTGCAGTGATCCTGATAAAGTAAATTGGTGTTTTACGCCCAGTCAACCAGTGTGGTTATATCAGGGCGATCCTGATCAGAGGGGCAGTGACCATTGTCCCGAATGATGATAATAAAGTTAATATAGACACTTCACAAATGTAATGGTGAAGTCTCAGAGGATCTTGTGCAGTAGTGCGAAATGGTTGATTTCATCAATGTTGAGTGAGGTCTCGCGTGCAGATGGCTATAATTAGGTACCAGGTACGGCTTTGGCCAAGACCGCCTGCACCTGGCTCTGAAAGTTTAGCTAAATATTGTACAAGTGACTTGCAGGCACATGGCACAGTGTCTAGAGGAATCTGATGCACGAGCTAAAAGTAACTGCTTTCGTATAGCAATAGTGTCCTACACTTGATGTTTTGCGCCTGGTCAACCAGTACGGTTATATCGGGGCGTTCAACATTATGAAGACTGACACTTTCAGTGCATATTGTTTACGTAATCCACCGAACTCTCACATAGACTGCAGGACCTGTTGACGCGCGTATGTGTTCATTTTGCATACGTATACACATGGGGAACCTCAGTTTATAGTCCCATCCGAAGGACTTTTGTCTCGTAATGGATTTTGTCCCTTTCCGGTTACAGGCTGTCAGTAAGAATGCCCCTGGAGTGACCAGCTCTTCAAGGGTTCAAATAACACTTAACGGCGGATTTTGTTCTCTCCAACTGTTGCTAGCTTGTTGCCGTACGTAGCACGTGACCCTTAAAAAAATGACGTAGTGCATGCGCGACCTAGTTTTACCAGTAAATTGGGTATATGGTTCTTACTGAAAATACACGTATAATAAGGAAGAAGAAAAATGGTGGCTATCAAACGAGGAATATGACTTGAAACAGAAGTTACCACCAAGATGCGGCCATCCTGCAGTCGTTCACGTATGGCAGTGGCTGAGAACTCGCCTGGTTTGGCCGTCTGTTTGTGGATCAGCTTGTCTCCTTCCAGGGTCACTAGGGACTGAACACAAACCGCATGTTACACACTCGTCTTCAGCACAGCACCAACCACATGTTACACGCTCGTCCGTCAGCACAGCGCCAACCACGTGTTACTCAAACGTCAGCTCAGCACAGGTCACATGTACACACCGGTTAGTCAGCACACACCGCATGTAACACTCAACCGACTGCACACTCGTCCGTCAGCATAGCATCAATCGCGTGTTACATCGTGCGTTAGCACAGCACCAACCACATGTTGCACACTGGTCCGTTAGCAGAACATTAACCCCTTCACTGCCACGATGCTACTTAAAAACGGCCAATAAAAGTGTGAACTGTCAAATCCTTATGATTTTTTTTTTTTTTTTTTTTTTTTTTTTCCCAACAGTTGAAAGGATTTTCATCAAAATGCACACTATTAAAAGTAGATTGTTAGAGGATTGGAACATATACTGTCTGAAGGCGCGTCCGTACATTTTTCAGCCCGGAAATTTTACAGACTGGGGCAGTGAAAGGGTTAACCACGTGTTACATACTCGTGCGTTAGCACAGCACCAACCACGTGTTACACACTCGTCTGTTAGAGTACTAACCACGTGTTACATACTCGTGCGTTAGCACAGCACCAACCACGTGTTACACACTCGTGCGTTTGCACACATCTTGCATGCACACTCGTCCGTTAGCACACCCCGTGTTACCTCAGTAACACGTCAGTAAAAGATCCCGGTCATTCTGCCGAAAGGGCAGGTTGCAGCTAAACACACGCATCCTACGAATGCGGTTTCAAATAAATTGAAACATAAATTGGTGCATGGTATAGTCACTTGTATAGTGCACCAAGAAGGTAGCATTTAGTCATGTGGCGGCACCAGCCAGGTAATTAAACAGCGCTGTAACCACTTCGGTGGCTATTCAAAACGCGCTGTGTAAATAGCTACAGTCACCCATTCAGAGTCGCAGAGAATAGCACTATAAGTCGCCATTTCCACTAGAAAACCGGAAGTTTGGTTTGAGTGCCGTCTGGGACGTCTCTCGTCGCCGTCCAACAGCGGCGGCGTGTGCCCGGTCATTTCACTCTATGAAAATTAAAGATTTAAAAGTGTATTCGAAGACAAATGGACAGCTGGTCTGTGGCACAGACGCAGAACTTGTCGCTGCCATTGTGAAGCCCTTAGCCCTCGAGATGAGACTCTCATCAAGTGTTCATATAAAATTAAACATGACTAGACAGACCGGTATCAAGTAACTCAGGTATTACCACAGTGGCACAAAGCCAAGGACATCACACCATCGATCGCCTGGAGGAGAGAGGCGTGGAAAGAGGAAGCGCTAGACGATCCTCCTTGGAAGGACTGAGGGCCATCATCAATCAGACGAACGCTGGAACTGTTTCAAAGGCAACGTTGGGGAAACTTATGATAGACGGGGTGGGGCACATACGGGCTTTTCAGAGCACATAGATACTGAACTGAAGGAGTTGCGTCGTGACTGACCTTGACCTTTCTGCCGTCCAGGGTCTCCTCGTCAAATTCCTCGTTCAGCTTGAAGGTGATGCGCTTGTTCTTGAAAGTTGAGGTCAGGTGGACAGACCACTGGTCCCCGTCACGCGTCCACTCCTCGTAGGTGGTGATGCGGTTGCCCACCAGCCGTAAGAAGAAGCCTATGCCTGTTCGTGTGCAAATAACGGCCACAGTGACTATCTGGCGTGTCTTCAGTCCGAGTACAGAGACCGTACGGACTGTTAGGTGCGGGAGAAAGAGTGTCGTCTTCAGCCTGTGAAGCCCGTTTATGTAGAAGTCGGTCTTAGTCCATAATTATGTCGTTGTTCCAGTTACAAAAACTGGTCTCCAGTTTCAAAAAGAACCAAATACAAACTCTCCTGATGCTGGCGCTTGTCTACAATATCTCGCTGACCTCTTGCACGTCCGAGTCCATTCTCGTCAATTGCACACTTCTTCAGATGCTAAGATTTTCAGACTCCCAACGCTCAGAACCAAACACAGTGGACACAGAGATTTCTCTTTTCAAGGCCCTTGTAGGCTACCTACCCCGAACAGCTTGACACGCACAGCATCAGGCATTCTTCATTCACTATCAAATCTCTTCTCAAATCTCACTTCTGTAAAGCAATAACATAACTATACTGCTAAATACATAAGACAAATTTTCATGTGTGTGTGCCTCTTGAGAGAGAGAGAGAGAGAGAGAGAGAGAGAGAGAGAGAGAGAGAGAGAGAGAGAGAGAGAGAGAGAGAGAGAGAGAGAGAGAGAGAGAGAACTAACTGAAACAGCCTCTTTGATCATACCGGTAGGCTACTTGCATTTTGAATGATAAATATTCATAGTTATCATAGCCTATTCTATTACTGTTGTAACGTTCCCCAGCTGACCACTCTGGGAGCCACCCGGTATTATAACATACTGACGTAAACTGACAAATGCGTCCCATTGAGTCATTCGTCTCGAGGTGACGGGACGTTAAAATCAAATAACTAATTAACTAATCGGATGAGAGGACTGCGCGTGTGACTTTATTCTTCTTCTTCTTCTTTTTTTCTTTCTTCCTTTCCCGGCCACATGCCGTCTTAGCAGAAGTTCCCTCCCTTCCTGGAGGGTGGGTCGATGCTGTTACGCAAGGAACCTATCACAACGGTAGATAGTCCCCACAGAACTACGCAGCGTATTTAAAACACATCTTACTGTAGCGGCCTTGGTGTGTTTGCCGGTGTCAATGAGCGTGTTGTGATAGTCCCCACAGAACTACGCAGCGTATTTAAAACACATCTTACTGTAGCGGCCTTGGTGTGTTTGCTGGTGTCAATGAGCGTGTTGTGATAGTCCCCACAGAACTACGCAGCGTATTTAAAACACATCTTACTGTAGCGGCCTTGGTGTGTTTGCCGGTGTCAATGAGCGTGTTGTGATAGTCCCCACAGAACTACGCAGCGTATTTAAAACACATCTTACTGTAGCGGCCTTGGTGTGTTTGCTGGTGTCAATGAGCGTGTTGTGATAGTCCCCACAGAACTACGCAGCGTATTTAAAACACATCTTACTGTAGCGGCCTTGGTGTGTTTGCCGGTGTCAATGAGCGTGTTGTGATAGTCCCCACAGAACTACGCAGCGTATTTAAAACACATCTTACTGTAGCGGCCTTGGTGTGTTTGCTGGTGTCAATGAGCGTGTTGTGATAGTCCCCACAGAACTACGCAGCGTATTTAAAACACATCTTACTGTAGCGGCCTTGGTGTGTTTGCCGGTGTCAATGAGCGTGTTGTGACAGCCCAAAACCAAGGCGGAGAAGTATTATACAAAGCCTGTGCCTTGTTAAAACACACGCGCGCACGCGCGCGCACACATACACACACACACACACACCAAACAAACAAAAAACAAAGGGGAAAAACAATAACAATAGCAACGAAAACGAAGAAGCAGAAAAGAAACTGGACACCGAAACATTGCAACAAAACTGCTCAACCAAAAGGAGGTAAGTATCATACATCTCATTTTGGACCGTTAACTGTAATTCATGGAATCTGGGTCCATGGTTTAAGTGTTGTTTTGTAACTTGAAAGAAGGGCTTAACCGAAAATTCACGTGGTGTGTTTTGTCATAATAAATAGCGTTCTTTTTAACCTTCAGTTTTGTGTTTGGACCTGTGCCTCTATAATGCTCGTTGTGAATCAGTATTACATCTTGGTGTCATGCCGTCTACTTTAAAGCCGTTTGTATGTGTGGAAGTAGCTTATCATAATAGTTACTACTTAACATAACACCAAGGCTCTACATTAACCCTTTCACTGCCGGCCCCAGCCCGTAAAATTTCCGGGCTAAAAGATGCACAGACGCGCCTGCAAACAGTATATTTTCTGGTCCTATAACACATCTGCTTTCAATGCTATGCGTTTTGATGAAAATCCTTTTACGTGCCAGTGCGAAAAAGAAGACAAAAAGGTTTAAGATTTTTCACTTTTAGTGGTCGTTTTTAAGTGACATCGTGTGTTCTATGCTGCGTAGTTCTGTGGGGACTCTCTTTGACCATGAAGACAGTCTCCACATAACTACAGCAAGAACACCAAGGTTATTGCATTAAAATGTACTGCACGCTGCGTGGTTCTGTGGGGAACAGAACGGCCATGATACGTTCCTTGCATAACAACATCCATACATAATAATTCAGTAACAACACAAACCAGTACCGAGTGGTTCCAGACGCTACGTAAGATAATTATTAGATTATATGCTACTTCCACACATATAATTATGCTCAGCTGGGCAAGGCTACAACAACAACAATAATATTAGTATTGTTGTGTGTGGAAGTAGTATATAATTTTTGTTTTGTTTGTTTAGGTCGAGATGTAGAAAACAAACAAACAAGGCAACAACAAAAACAAGAAGCAGATAATAATTGTTGAGGCATTATATTTAGATCTGGAAGACTTTAAACAGAGTAAATCTGACGGAAGCAGGAGAAGAGAGAGAGAGAGAGAGAGAGAGAGAGAGAGAGAGAGAGAGAGAGAGAGAGAGAGAGAGAGAGAGAGAGAGAGAGAGAGAGAGAGCTACTCCATAAAGAGCTACTGGGTGCCCCCGGCGCCGAATCTGATTTTTGGCCCACAATGCCAAACAGAGAGCAGAGTATGTTATTATGTTGGTTGCCTTGGTCAGACACCTGAGTGTCTCATCAGTGAACATTATATAATGGTCCCGGCATAACAATAATAATTATTATTTTATGTAGCGTCATATACCACTCAGCACTGGTTTGAGTTGTGTTTGATAATTACGGTTAACGTAATTTCCAGTAACGGGGTGGGATGAATATATCGGTGACTACTATGAAGAGCATATATATAGTTTTATACTTTATATTAGCTACTGACCGTGACCACCTTTTCAGTAAACACATCTGCGTGGTTCTGTGGGGAACAGAACGGCCATGATACATCACTGCAGGACTTGCAACACTGACAGAGCCCAGACCTTGACAGGAAGCCGAAGTATTTGTGTAAATACCAGTGTCATTTATGGACCTTATGCCCGTGAAGTTTGACCGGCTGTCCATTTCTCTTCAAGTATACGTATACTTCTAAATCTTTAACTTTTCAGCGAGTCAAAGTACTCTCTGTAAAGTAAGTAAACATTTTGCTTTGTGAGGAAACGAGGACCGGTGGGGGAGGGGGGGGGGGCAAAAGACTGAAGGCTCGATCGCGCGTACCGACCCAGAAGACAGAGGAGGCCGTGGACCGCCGCCAGAACAATAGATTGTGGCAGTAAAATATCTGAGCCTCAAGTCTGAAGGGCTGGCCAGACCATGCGTACGTTGTCTCCAGATTGCAAGGGGGGGGGGGGGGGGGGGGGGGGGGGGCGTAGCACTGAAGTAGTTTACCACGCCGCAATTGCTGTTTCAACTGCTGTGCGGTGCAGTCACAAGGACAACGCCGATGCACCCAATAGGCTGTTTATGAAGGGAACTCTACTCTCTCTCCCTCTGATCTGCTCTTTTAAGGTCTTCCAGATCTCAGTAAATACAACGCCTCAACAATTAATTACGTTTTTTTGTTTTTCTTTTTCTTTTCTTCGTCTACACTTTGACCAAAAATGAAGAATTGTGACAGACATGTTGGTGTGCTACCCAATGTGTTGTGTATCATATTAATAATTGACAATGCATTTTCAAACCTGTGTGAGCCTATACCTCTCTCAGTGAGTTTGTCAGTGTGGGAGCATCATAAATTAGCACCACACACTGTGTGTGTGTGTGTGTGTGTGTGTGTGTGTGTGTGTGTGTGTGTGTGTGTGTGTGTGTGTGTGTGTGTGTGTGTGTGTGTGTGTGTGTGTGTTGCGCCCTCGGGAAAGCGGCCGTATACACAATATTCCCTGTAGTGACTGACCAACTCTTTG
>OY757556.1:6857326-6859826 GCA_963584105.1 Alviniconcha strummeri
TACAAGCCAGGGACTTGAACTGTTTACTAGAAATACAAGTACCCAGACACTGAAATAGTTTGCAATACATTTCTCATTATGACTGATCCAGTTAAACATCTGAACAAAGTGAGTGGAAGAAGATTTTTTTTCTCATAACACTGAGTCAGAGAGAGGAGGGAGGTGAGGAGATTTGTACAATTTGCAACTTCTTTACTTTCACATTATTATAGAATTGTAAAGATGTATATCAACACTTTCAATATATGGACTACTTATGATAAGTTTAATTCAGTTAGTAATATTAATAATAAAGATATAAAATGGGTGTGTAGAGTGATTTACAACACACACACACACACACACACACACACACACACACACACACACACACACACACACACACACACACACACACACACACACACACACACACTGTTAAGTGATAAAGAAAATGAAGAGATTGAGCAAGAGGTTTAAAAATTAGTTTTTGAGCAGGTGTTTATGAGGACAGTTTTAAAAGAGGAAGCAGAATCAGTTCAAGTCAGTCCTTTTATTTGCTTATTTAACAAAACTTTTCATAAATAGTAATAAAAATCAAGTAGACATTTAATGATTTATTCACAGTTACTTGTCAGTTAGTGTTATTTTCCTCTCAGAACACAGAAGCACAAGTATGAATGAAACTGAAAAGTAAACATCATTAACAAAATGTAAAACCACAAAACTACATCAATCACTGTGTGAGGACTGCATTTTGTGAATTGCATTTTTTTTTTAAAGCACAATGCATGCATGCAGCTTGTGTGTGTGTGTGTGTGTGTGTGTGTGTGTGTGTGTGTGTGTGTGTGTGTGTGTGTGTGTGTGTGTGTGTGTGTGTGTGTGTGTGTGTGTGTATGCGAGTATGTGTGTTGTTTTAATTATTGTACTCTTAATCTGTGGCTGCATTTATTTGTACATTACTTTTTAAAATAAGTAGAATGCATACATACCAATTGTCTGTACATATAATCTGTTTCTAAACTGACTTGCATATTTTAGCAGAATGTATGTATGTGATATGTATATATACATATAGTAATACTAATAGTGTGTGTGTGTGTGTGTGTGTGTAATCAGTAGTTAATGCACTAGGCCTCTACTATTTGTTATAATTTATGTTTGTTTATTTTGCTTGTGGCCATAATTTGAATTTCCTGTGTTTACAGATGACAAATGAATATTCTTGATTCTTAAAAAGCAGTATATGTAGAGATATAAATTGTATTGCTGTAATGTACACTGTTGTGATTCAGACCTCCTTCAATTTAAAGAAATTTTGATAATTTGACTGATTAAAAAAAAAAAATGAAGTGAGAAGCCAAAAGGTAAAGCTCAGGCCACATTCCTTACACTAAGTTAGTAAGCAGCAGTGGGTGTAATATGAAAAGCTATATCCTGAACTTCTCCAAGCTTTTTAGACAGAAAAAATAATTAAATGTGGTGCTTGTCAGTGGAAAGCAAATGTCATCAACACCACTGTCTCACTCAAACCTTATATTTACAATCTGCCATATAAAGGCACAAACACACTCAAACACAGTTGGCATACATGCGCCAACAGGAGACTTTGGTCAGGAATGAAAAATTAAAGATTACAAAATAAATTAGACGCACATACGGTTAGGGCTAGGATTAGGCCGCATGTCTCATTGTAGCGTAGAAACAGTAATGATAGCACATAGGCTTGGTGATTTTGTTTTGAATCCTCTTTAAATATACACCCTCACCCCAATTTTTAAAAGCATAAGGATACTGAAAGAATTCTGTCCGAAATAAAGTAAATAAAATAGTATAAAACAAAGCTGTGCGGATTGTAGTAGCAAACATGCTGTTATTTTTTTGACCAGTTTCACTGAGCGGCGACCACCTAACTTTCCGCAGTTTCTTATCGGCAGTTAATCTGTGCAGCTTTAATTCACGTCCCTCCACCTCCTTTCCTTTGTAGTTCATACAGCACACACAGTATCCTTCCATATGGTAGTTATTTTTTAGAATTGTGGTTGATCGAAACTATCTTCGCTCAGGCGACACCCAGTAGGCGGTGGATAGCAGACTACCCATAGCCGCCGCAACGTCCCAATCAACAAACTTCCGCCTTACGCAGGGGCAGAGCACTCTAAAATATCCTCTCATGGGAATGGTCTATAGAAGCAGATACTTAGTGATGACATTTCGTTCCACTGAAAAAACAAAAACAAAAACATTCTATCCATGTATATATACATCAGGGAGACACTATTCCGTTGATCGCCATGTATACCGCACTGGTTGATTAGAGGTAACACCAAGTTACTTACTATTCTGTTGCCTAATGGCAAAGCATTTTTAAGAATTGTTTTATCTTTGTTAGGGGTGTGTGTTAAAACTTCTGTGTCAACTGCGATACGTTGTTGCGGGCGCGTGTGTGTGCTTTGTGTGTGTGTGCTTTGTGTGCGTGCGTGCGTGCGTGCGTGCGTGCGTGCGTGCTTGCGTGCGTGCG
>OY757556.1:6862326-6864826 GCA_963584105.1 Alviniconcha strummeri
ATTAAGTTCGTTCCGAGTATTTATGGTATATATAACCATTCAATATTTACATCACTAGGCCTGAATAATATGCAGAGATAAAATTATACGTGAGATTAATGTGTGTGCGTGTGTGATGTATTGAATCTTTGCTGTCAAAATCTGTACATTTAAAGAATGTGTGAGCGCTTAGGGCCTGTGCAGGCCAGGCGCTGTAAGTACCCATTGTTATTTGTTGTTGTGCTCGTGTGACGTCTTTTGATCGCTAATTGTCTCCCTTGTTTGTTGATTAAGTATCGGCACAATCACACAAACCAACCACATTAATGCAAAAACAAGAACAAACGTAACGTTTACACACTCTAACAAACCAGCTACATTCACGCCGCAAAGTATCGCCACTTTTTGCAATCACACAAATCAACACCAATGCAAAACAAACAAACAAACAACAACAACCAACAACAATAAAAACAACCTGTACACAGTCAAACAAAGCACAGTATTTTTTTTTTTTTTTTTTTTTTATCAACATTTTCAGTCACGCAAACCATCTACATTCATGCAAACAGTACAAGCATTGACGTCCTTAAACTCAGTGATTAAAAAACACACTAAAAACACACAAAAACACTCTTTATTTTCGATCACGCATTCATTTTCAGTCGAGCCATTTGCCCAAGAGGTACTCGTTTCATATTTGTTGTATCAGTCCTTATTAACAATGCTTTTGATTGTACAATGATGGAAAATGACTCAAAGGACGGTTGCTTTTTAATAGCCTAGTTCACTTTAAATGATAATAATATATGTAATCTACTTTAGCTGAAAAATTTGAAACAAGAACGACTGCCAGCTTTCTAAAACAAGATCCAAACGCATAAAAGGTTCAAAAGAATGCTATTCATTAGGACAAAACACAACATGCACGTTGTATTTTGTTCTAATAAATAGCATTAGGACAAAACACAACATACATGTTGTATTTTGTCCTAATAAATAGCATTATTTTTAACCTTTTATATGTTTGGATTCCACTTTAGCTGAAACAAAACTGCCGCCTTTCCTTAGTCTTTAGTCTTTTAATACAGAAAGCGAGTGAAAGATCTGGGGTGAGAAACCCGATGATGTAATGCAGTGAACAATGGCAGTATTCATAAGAGCCAAGTATCAGAGGATGCCCCCCTCCCCTCCCCCCGCCCCCCTCCAAGCTTAGGAGCTGTGCGAACAGGGAGGTGGGCCTGGGCTCTCATTGCCTATGCCATTCTTCCCCCGTCCCTAATAAGCCATACGGTTTCCATGGACGCAAAGCACCATGAAAGAAGAAGAAAGAAAGAGAATGTATGTACTAGACTACGACTTCGATGTTTGTATGACCAAAGTATTAAAATATGATTTATGTTGCTGTACTCACGACTTCAATGCCTGCAGGAACAAAGTATTAGACTATGACTTCAACTTCTCTAGGCGTCAATGTTTGTAAGGACCAAAACATTAAAATGTGATTTATTCCGCTCTATGACTTCAGTGTTTGCAGGCCCAAAGTATTCAACTGTGACTTATTCTGCTCTATGGCACCAGTGATTGTAGGACCCAAGTATTAAAATGTGACTTAGATAACTTTACGACGTCAGTGTTTTCAGGGTCAAAGTAAAAATAAAAAAGGTGGTGGTGAAGTGATGCTTAATGTCCTCAGATGTCAGTTGACATATTAGGGACAAGTTGTGACCAATGCCGAAGCACGGTTCAATAAATCTTTACGTCCACGGAAACCAGAAGGTAAAACAGAAAAAGAAAAAAGAAGAAAGAAAGAATACTTATACCACTATGTGGCGTCAATGTTTGTAGGCTCAAAATAATACAATTTGACTTATAATCTCTGTGACGTCAACGTTTGTGGGATCAAAGTAATCAAATCTGACTTACACTACTCTGTGTATGACGTCAATGCCAGTGGGATCTAAGTATATCAGTAACGTTTGACATCAAGTGTTCTCTGACGTCAGTGTTTTCTTAGGATCAAAGTAACAACATTTTACATCAACTGCTCTATGACGTGAATGTTTGTAGAGCCAAAGTAATAAAAATCGACATCAGCTATTCTATGACGGCCAAGTAATCAAATCTGACGTCAACTATTCAACGACGTCAATGTTTTTCTTTAGGACCAAAGTGATAAAATTTGACGTCGACCGCTCTTTCACGCCGCTGTTGTTTTTATCCAAAAGCATTGAAAAAATAACGTAAGCTGGCTTCTCTATGACGTAAATATGCGAGATGTAAAGTGCTCTAGTTATGACGACTCCTGAATTTCAATTTATCACGATATGGAGACAGGGATATGCAACTGCTCTGTGACGTCATGGTTTAATTTTGTGACGTCAGGGTTTGTACGGCGCAAAGTACCGCTTGGCTGTCACATCTTTGTTCTCTGCCACGAATGTCTGAAACGACAGTTAACGACAGCAACCTTGGATGAAAGTGAAAAAGAAGAAGAAAAGATTAAACCAAAATGTAAAAT